>OY288290.1:3135768-3735768 GCA_958450335.1 Hibiscus tridactylites | reverse complement strand
CGAGAACTCAGCTCTGATACCACCAAAGGTAACCCCCTTAGCCTGGCCTAGACGGTTGACCCGAACTACAAAGATTACACGGGAAAAACCAAAGTCAACCTTGATTAACGACCCTTTTTTCTTTTTAAACTTATCTAGATGCTCATTAACCTTAAGCGTACTCTTGGGAAAAACATACTTGAAAAGCACAGAGATCGGAAAGCAATAAGGGACTCAATTTCACAACATATAATAGATAGGGACCAAATTGTAAATTTTGGAAAGATGAGGGACTTTGATATGTACTCGGTAATGTGACCCGAGTCATATAGATGTGCCCGATCGTGATTCTAGTAAGAAATACTCTTTGCTACGCTTTGAACTCTGAGACATCATAAAACATACATGTGAGATGAATAGCAATATAATAAAAAAATAATGAAGAAAGGAATTGGATAGGTAATTTGGATAGTATGGTGGCTAAGGATGGAGGATGATAAGCATGGAAAGGTGTAAATCAAAGAAGGAGTGATGTGAGATGTTAAAGGCAGCGTGGATTTGTATGGTTGTAAGGATAGCGAATTGTGACCCGCTAGCTATAACGAGCTAGGAACCAACAATATACTTTGATGGAGTCGAGGTGGAGGAGTGTGGAACGTGACCCACAAGCTATAAGAGAGCTTGGAACCAACGCTATAGTAAGATGAAATGGATAGAAGACTACAAGCACAACTTGAAGCCGATAGAGTTCTCGCAAGAACAAGATGAAAGCAATCTTTCAAAGGTTTATATTCTCCAAAAAAAAAGTCCTTACAAATGAACCTAAGGTGCCTATTTATAGTGTGGCTAGGCACCATATGAAAAGTCACATAAAAGAGAGATGAATGCTCATCTAAATGTTATTGAATACAAATAAATGAAATGTTTCTTTCTTATCCTTTTGATGGATGAATTTTGCTTTAAATTGAGATGAATTTAGCCTTAAATTCGTCCAAAAGGAGTGGTGACTCTTGGGCTGCTTCATTTTGCTTGCAAATGGATAAAAGAGAATGAATGTGGACATAGGATGAATGTAGACATCCCACACATCCAAATCAGCTTGTCTCTTTGAATTCCTTGATGATTTTATCACTTAATTTGATGATTAAATGATATTAAACCAGCCTTCATTGCTTGCCCATTTGTGGAATATGATCAGCCTTCAAAAATGATAAATAAAGGCCTTGAATGCATAATTTGAATGCTGATTATTGCATGTCCCTTCTCTTGAACGTGAATGGCCTTCATTGGGTCATAATTTCAACCTTGAATAAGTGAATTATGAAGCTTAAATGCTTTGTTACTCTAAGAAGATGAACAGCCTTGAAAAGATGAAAAGAATTCAGCCTTGAATTGCCTTCAATTGCATGAGTAAAGATGGTCATCAATGAATTGTTTCCAAGCTGAAGCTAAAAAGTCTCTTCTTTAATCCACACGTCACATGAACCTAGACACACACAAAGGATTTATTCAAACTTAAAATAATAGATGCATGAAACAATTAAAGAGTTAGTTAATTGAGTGAACTAGTTAAATGAATGAACTAGTTTAATTAAAGAACTAACTTTATTGAATTTAACTAAATGCATGAATGAACTAAAACTATAAATGAAGTTTGAAATACTTAAATTCTCATGCAAATGCATGCATGAGCAAGGTAAGGCATTCCTCCCTTATTATTTCTTCTTTCTCACGTTCATGGCTTGTTGTAAACAAGCTTTCCATGGCTGATTGAAACTCCTTGGCCCGTGCACGTGTAATGGGGCCACTTGGGTACTTCTCCGGGTCCTTGTTCCTGATGGTCATATCAGTCCCTCCCTCTTTAAAGCGATTTGTCCCCAAATCGTCACCTACATCAAAAGGAGATAAATCAGCAACATTAAAGGTTGCACTAACATTAAACTCACCTGGGAGGTCTAGTTGATAAGCATTATCATTGATCCTCTTAACTACTTGAAATGGCCCATCTCCTCGAGGCATCAATTTAGATTTCCATTGGGCTGGAAACCTTTCTTTTCTCATGTGCAACCACACCCAATCTCCCGACTCAAAGACAACTCTCCTTCGACCCTTGTTTGCTTGCTGCTCATATTGCTTGGTTTTCTTTTCAATATTATCCCGCACTTGTTGATGAAGTTTCTTAACAAATTCAGCTTTGTTAAGTCCATCTTTATTCACAATTTGATCAGCGGGTAATGGCAATAAGTCCATCGGAGTTAATGGATTGAACCCATACACAACTTCAAAAGGAGTGTGTCCCGAGGTGGTATGGACTGATCGGTTATATGCAAACTCCACATGTGCTAAGCACTCTTCCCATGTCTTTAGATTCTTCTTAATAATGCTCCTAAGCAACATGGAGAGTACTCGATTCACCACTTCGGTTTGGCCATCCGTTTGAGGGTGACAAGTGGTGGAAAATAGCAGCTTAGTTCCAATCTTACTCCATAGGGCTCTCCAGAAATGGCTTAAGAACTTCACGTCTCGATCGGAAACGATAGTTCTTGGCACACCATGTAATCTCAAGACTTCCCTAAAAAATAAGTTAGCAATATGCAAGGCATCATTAGTCTTGTTGCAAGGAATAAAATGAGCCATTTTGGAAAATCTATCCACTACTACAAAGATGGAGTCTTTGTTATTCTTTGTGCGTGGAAGCCCTGGCACAAAATCCATTGAAATGTCCATCCATGGTGCTTCTGGAATAGGTAGTGGCGTGTAGAGTCCATGTGGCATGGATTTAGACTTAGCCTTCTTGCAAGTGATGCAACGTTCACATAACCTCTCTACATCTCGTCTCATCTTTGGCCAATATAAATGCTCTTGAAGTATGGCCAACGTCTTCGCTATTCCAAAATGTCCCATTAAGCCTCCTCCATGGGCTTCTTTGATAAGTAATTCACGTGTGGAACCTTGTGGAATACAAAGTCTTCCTTCCTTGAATAGGAACCCATTGTCCCTATAATAGTTTTCAAACGTTCCTTTCTCACAAGCTTTGTAAATTTTTTCAAAATCAGAATCAGATTCATATAAATCCTTAATGAAAGCAAAACCCAGCAACTTAGATTCTAAGGTGTTTAGAAGAGCGTACCTCCGAGACAATGCATCCACAACTATATTCTCCTTACCTTTCTTATATTTGATCACATAGGGAAAAGATTCAAGAAACTCCACCCATTTGGCATGTCGTTTGTTGAGTTTATGTTGCCCCCGAATGTGCTTCAATGCCTCATGATCGGTGTGAACAATGAACTCCTTAGGCCATAGATAGTGTTGCCATGTTTCCATTGCACGAACAAGGGCATACATCTCCTTATCATATGTTGGATAATTCAACGTAGCTCCACTTAATTTCTCACTGAAATATGCTATAGGACGTCCACCTTGAGATAATACTGCTCCAATTCCCACACCTGATGCATCACATTCAATTTCAAACGTTTTGTTAAAATCAGGTAAGGTAAGCAAAGGGGCATGATTTAAACATTCTTTAATGTCATTAAAAGATTTCTCTTGGTCTCCCCCCAGAAAAAGTTAGCATTCTTCTTGATGACACTAGTTAAAGGGGCGACAATGGTGCTGAAGTTTGGCACAAATCTTCGGTAAAAGCTTGCAAGTCCATGGAAACTCCTAACTTGGGAAATGCTTGCTGGTCGTGGCCATTCTTCAATGGCTTTAACCTTCTCTTTGTCAACCTCTAAGCCTTTAGAACTGACGACAAAACCAAGAAAGACAACTTTGTCAGTACAAAATGTACACTTGTCTAAATTAGCATATAACTTCTCCTTTCTTAAAACCAACAAAACTGACCTCAAGTGTTGAACATGTTCTTCCATTGATTTACTATAGATTAAGATGTCATCAAAATAAATCACACAAAATTACCCAAAAACGGTCTAAGAACATGGTTCATTAACCTCATGAAAGTACTTGGTGCATTAGTTAAGCCAAAAGGCATAACCAACCATTCATAGAGTCCTTGCTTTGTTTTAAATGCTGTTTTCCATTCATCACCTTCCCGCATCCTTATTTGGTGATAACCACTCTTAAGATCAATCTTAGAGAAAAGGTTAGAACCACTAAGCTCATCTAACATATCATCTAAACGAGGAATAGGGTGACGATACTTTACCGTAATTTTGTTTACCGCTCGACAATCTACACACATGCGCCAAGTTCCATCCTTCTTTGGCACAAGTAATACCAGAACGGAACATGGGCTAAGGCTCTCCCTCACGTAGCCTTTGGCCATTAGTTCAGCCACTTGCCTTTGTAACTCCTTGGTTTCCTCGGGATTGCTTCGGTAAGCTGGACGGTTAGGAATGACGACACCGGGAATGAAATCTATTTGATGTTCAATGTCACGGATTGGTGGCAGCCCACTTGGTATCTCCTCCAGAAATAATTCATCAAATTCCTGCAACAAAGACACAATAGAAGAAGGAAAAGTGTGATCAAGTTGGTTAGTGTTCAATAAACTTTCCTTGTACACAAGTACAAGTAATTCCTTTCCCGACAGCAAAAACTTTCTCAACTCTCTTTCTTTGGTAAAAACACTCATTTTCGCACCCTCACTTTGCTCACTCTCACTTGCTTTTACCTCCATTTTTGATTCTCTGTCTTTGGCTCTTTCAATACTTTCTCTCAAATGTATTTGGTCTTTGTGAATTTGTTTTGGTGAAAGGGGGGCTAAGGTAATCTTTCTTACTCCATGGGTGAGTGTATACCAATTGGTATATCCATCATGCATGACTCGTTTATCGAATTGCCATGGTCTCCCAAGTAGTAAATGGTCAGCGTGCATCGGAACAACATCGCAAAGAACTTCATCCTTATACTTTCCAATGGAGAAAGCAACAAGAACTTGCTTGGTAACCTTGAGTTCTCCTCCGTCATTAAGCCACTGCAGCTTGTAGGGATGTGGATGCTTTGTGGTTGCTAATCCAAGTTTTTCTACCATAAGAGTACTAGCAACATTAGTACAACTACCTCCATCAATAATGACAAAGCATACCTTTCCATTAACATGGCAGCGAGTATGAAAGATATTCTCGCGTTGCTCATTCCCTTCATTCGCTTGCACACTTAGGCTCCTTTTCACAATAAGGGCCTCTCCTTCTGCTGCATACTCTATATCATCACCTTCATCTTCTTGTATGGCAGCAACTTCATCTTCCTCCTCTTGTTCCGATTCAACCTCTCCATCATCACGAAGAAGCATGATGTTGCGATTTGGGCATTGGCTTGCAATATGCCCTCTTCCCAAGCACTTGAAGCATTGTATATCTCGGGAACGGTTTGGAACATTTGGAGCCTTACCTTTGCTACTTTCGGCAATGGCCTTGCTTCATTTGGGTGGTGCGCCTCTTTCATTGGGTGGTATTGGAGGACTCCGTTTGTAAGAACTTTGCCCCCATCTTGATGATGCTCCCCCATAGGTTCGTGTGGAACCCTTCCGTTTAAGTTGCTTTTCCACTTTTATGGCCATATGCACCATGTCTTCGATCTCCACATAATGTTGCAACTCAATGACGGCCGCAATATTTGGGTCAAGGCCGGATAGAAATCTTGCCATGGTGGCTTCTCAATCCTCATCAATGTTAGCTCGGATCATGGCTACTTCCATCTCTTTAAAGTAGTCCTCAACACTACGGTTGCCTTGGGTGAGATTTTGAAGCTTGTTGAACAACTCCCTATGATAGTGAGTTGGAACGAACCTCCTACGCATAACGACCTTCATCTCATTCCAAGTAGAAATTGGATGTTCGCCATTGCGTCTCCTGCTAGATGTCAACTGATCCCACCATATTAGTGCATAATCTGTAAATTCAATGGCTGCAAGTTTTACCTTCTTAAGCTCGGAGTAGTTGTGGCACTCAAAGATGTGCTCAACTTTTTTTTCCCATGCAAGATAGGCTTCAGGATCAATTCTTCCTTGGAAATGAGGAATTATTATTTTGATGTTGCTAAGATTATCATCAACTCTTGGCCGAGCTCTTTGGTACCTAGGTTCTTGACGCCTCAAACTTTGCCGGGAGGCTCGCTCGTCTATGAGTTCTTCGTCCACCTCTCCCTCATACTCTTCCTCGTGATCTGAATTATGCCTTCGTAGAGATCTTTCCTCCAAATGATCTAATCGTTCTTGCATCGGCCCCAACCTTTGTTGCAACAACCTGTCCATCTCTCGGATAATATCTTGAAGATTGGAGTTAGTTGCATCTACGTTAACATTATTACTTCCTCCAACAGAGTTTCTCACGGAATTTTGAGACATTATTAGTAACAAAAATAAAAAAATTAAAACCTCACAAACACAAAACCTCACCTATTCCACTCCAAGAAAATGCACTCACACTCGTGTTTCACTCGGGATGGCTTTTACCCTTGATGTGCACTCTTGCCTTTTTCCACTCTTGCTCTCAATCAAGTCCTTTTAAGAACTTTCTCAAGGCTTGCAAATGGCTTGTAGAATTCGGCTGAAAAAACAAAACTTGGCGAAAAGAATTTGGAAGGTGGGATAAGAAAAAGTGGCAACAAAAAAAAAAGGTAAATTGTGAGAGTTGGTAAAGATTACAAAATAGTAGCAAAAGAAAAAATGATGTAAGATTTTTTTTAAAAGAAGAATAGAGAATATGATGCCCCCTCCCTCTTTAACTTTCTCTAATTTTTTTTCGATTTCTTTTTCTTTTTTTTTCTTTTTTTTCCAGAAGAGAGACAACGACTATCTTACTGAATCAACCTTGCTCTGATGCCAATTGATATGTACTCGGTAATGTGACCTGAGTCATATAGATGTGCCCGATCGTGATTCTAGTAAGAAATATTCTTTGCTACGCTTTGAACTCTGAGACATCATAAAACATACATGTGAGATGAATAGCAATATAATAAAAAAATAATGAAGAAATGAATTGGATAGGTAATTTGGATAGTATGGTGGCTAAGGATGGAGGATGATAAGCATGGAAAGGTGTAAATCAAAGAAGGAGTGATGTGAGATGTTAAAGGCGGCGTAGATTTGTATGGTTGTAAGGATAGCGAATTGTGACCCGCTAGCTATAACGAGCTAGGAACCAACAATATACTTTGATGGAGTCGAGGTGGAGGAGTGTGAAACGTGACCCACAAGCTATAAGAGAGCTTGGAACCAACACTATAGTAAGATGAAATGGATAGAAGACTACAAGCACAACTTGAAGCCGAAAGAGTTCTCGCAAGAACAAGATGAAAGCAATCTTTCAAAGGTTTATATTCTCCAAAAAAAAGTCCTTACAAATGAACCTAAGGTGCCTATTTATAGTGTGGCTAGGCACCATATGAAAAGTCATACAAAAGAGAGATGAATGCTCATCTAAATGTTATTGAATACAAATAAATGAAATGTTTCTTTCTTATCCTTTTGATGGATGAATTTTGCTTTAAATTGAGATGAATTTAGCCTTAAATTCGTCCAAAAGGAGTGGTGACTCTTGGGCTGCTTCATTTGCTTGCAAATGGATAAAAGAGAATGAATGTAGACATAGGATGAATGTAGACATCCCACACATCCAAATCAGCTTGTCTCTTTGAATTCCTTGATGATTTTATCACTTAATTTGATGATTAAATGATATTAAACCAGCCTTCATTGCTTGCCCATTTGTGGAATATGATCAGCCTTCAAAACTGATAAATAAAGGCCTTGAATGCATAATTTGAATGCTGATTATTGCATGTCCCTTCTCTTGAACGTGAATGGCCTTCATTGGGTCATAATTTCAACCTTGAATGGGTGAATTATGAAGCTTAAATGCTTTGTTACTCTAAGAAGATGAACAACCTTGAAAAGATGAAAAGAATTCAGCCTTGAATTGCCTTCAATTGCATGAGTAAAGATGGTCATCAATGACTTGTTTCCAAGCTGAAGTTAAAAAGTATCTTCTTTAATCCACACCTCACATGAACCTAGACACACACAAAGGATTTATTAAAACTTAAAATAATAGATGCATGAAATAATTAAAGAGTTAGTTAATTGAGTGAACTAGTTAAATGAATGAACTAGTTTAATTAAAGAACTAACTTTATTGAATTTAACTAAATGCATGAATGAACTAAAACTATAAATGAAGTTTGAAATACTTAAATTCTCATGCAAATGCATGCATGGGCAAGGTAAGGCATTCCTCCCTTGTTATTTCTTCTTTCTCACGTTCATGGCTTGTTGTAAACAAGCTTTCCATGGCTGATTGAAACTCCTTGGCCCGTGCACGTGTAATGGGGCCACTTGGGTACTTCTCCGGGTCCTTGTTCCTGATGGTCATATCAGACTTCGCTGATTTTTATATTACCAATATCAAATTAATCATATTACACGCTTTCCTGTCAAATTTCACATCAAACGGACATCTCAAACTCAAGAAATTGCAAATACAAAATTCGGGACTAAAACGTAAAGCTTGCAAACCTTTAACCATTCAAATCAGTGCCCAACGGTCTAGTGTTTCGGAACGGGGGTTGACCGTTCCGAAACACAGGTTCGTTTCGAGACCAGTATCGAAACAGGGCTTGATAGTGACCAATTCGTTTCGGAACGGTCTCTACCCGTTTCGAAACACGAAGGCCATTACAGGCCCCCGTTTCGAAACGCGGGTGCCCGTTCCGATACGGATTGCCCATAATGTGCAGATTTTGCTGGTTTAACATACAATTAACCATTCAAACACATCTCTATGACCTCCTAATCATGCCAACAAGTCATCATGCATAAAAGGTACACATTTGCATCATCAAAACTCATTCATGACATCAATTAGGAAAAACCACAAGTCTATAGGCATGCATCATAATATTGGAAACCAACCAATCATCAAATCATCAAAGCAAACACCAAAATGCCATTTACATGTCCAAAACATCATAGGCATCATGCCAAACTTAGGGAGTCCAAAACATCTCCCAAAAACACAACTTAGGTTCCCATTGCCAAATACCAAAAGCTAATAATGTTGTAAAAATAGTCACCATACATGAGCTTAGCCTTTCCTTGGATTCTTAGCCTTCTTGCTGCCCTTGAAGCACTTCAATTCTCTGCATTATTGGTTCAAGAAAGAGAGCGTAAGCACATTTGCTTAGTGAGGCATGCTCTAAAGAAACAACACAATAATGCATTTTATAAAACACCTTTCACAAGGCCTTTTCAACACATAACATCAATTCTCATGCAACAATGCATATACAACAAGCATCTCATGCTTAGATAACATCAACTTGTCATATTGGCTTCCAAGTGATAATCCATAACCATTTTCAACATAAAACACAATCGGATGCGCGGATTACAAGCGTTGTCCCATACGCTTCATACACACTACCAAACACACAAGGTGGAGTTTACCGGTACAATCACAACCCCTCAACACCCGTGATGGAGTTTAACGGTACAATCACAACCCCTCCACATCACTCATTGGTAGTTGTATAACATCACTAACGAGAACACGGGACTCACAACACAAGATCCACACATGGACTTTTAACCACCATTGTGATCTTAAACATCTCGTTAGTGTACTTGGATGGAGTTTACGGTACAATTACAACCCCTCAACATCCAAGGCGACTTCATTCACGGTGCACCCAATCATATAGCCGACTAACTATATCCGATTCAAGTACTTTAAAACCAACACATCACTTGCCAATATAAATCTTTAACCATCAACAATTCACTGTTTTAAAGCATTTTATCAAGCCATTTAACAACATGCATCACTATGCATCAAATCCACATTTTCAACATATTAAACCAAAGATCTCTTACCTTAAGCATCCTTCCATACATGGCTTTCAAAACCAGCATTAACCATGCCAAAACATGCTTTCAAAACAGAATTTAAACAAGCAAATTAAACACATTGCATCCAACCACCTCATGGTTCATCAAAGAGAGAGTTTCTCCGAAAACATACTCTTGAGCTTAGTTAAGTTGCTTAGACTTAAACTAAGCTCCCAAAACCTTCAAACATTGGTTACAAAGCTGTAAACCCAACTTCACTCACCAATTCCATTTCACAAGCTTGCCGAAACGCCGTTCAAGCCTCCGGATCAACACCACAAGGATCCGAAGATGTCTCCCCTCTAAATGTAGATTTCTCCTTGATTAGAGCCAAAATCCTTGAAAATTCAATAAGCAAATGAAGAGGATTTGATGTAGAAAGGATTAGAAATCATTAGATGTTTGAAACCTCATCATTTAGTGTGAAAATCAAAAGAAATGTTGTTGTGGAAATGTGTTTGGCTGAGGGAATTTTGAGAGAAAATGAGATGAGAAAGTTTTAGCAAAAGTTAGTTATGAAAAACTAAAATATGATTTCCCTCTTTTCTTTTAATTAATTAAACATTAAATGAGTCATTAAAATTAAGAAAAATCTGGAGAAATCCTTCCTTGGGTAAATTAGCTCCTTAAAGATTCAAAGTTTCAATCCTTACAAAACAGTCACCACTGAGCTTTTCAAAAATTACATTTTAGTCACTATTTCGAAATGTCACACTTCCAAACCTTATTTTGTAAAATTGATTTCACCACTCTCTTATATATATTAAAAGAGGATTTTTATATATTTTTTAATATTTTTAATGCATCCCGAACTAGGCTTTCCCTAAAACCACCTTTTATATTCGAACCGAAAATCAGACCGGTTCGGTTCAGACCCTAAACTTCCAAGCCCAAAATTGGGGTGTTACATGAAGAGGGTTCTTATGTGCCACAAAGAGTCAGAATTGAATGCGGATGATCGCAAGAAGATGAAGCTTAATTGCAAGGCCTTGCACATCATCTTTTGTGAATTTGGCTCCAACATCTATGAGAAGATGTCCTCTTGCGAAGATGCCAAGAAAGTATGTGGCAAGCTTGAAGTCACATACAAAGGAACCAACGAAGTAAATGAGACCAAGATCTGTCTTCTCAACCTCAAGTATGAGAACTTCAAAATAGAACCGGATAAAGACATCACGAAGATGTTTGATGGATTCTCCACCATCACAAATAAGCTCAAAGGCTATGGAGAAATCATTTCGAAAGATAAGCTTGTCTGAAAGCTTCTCTATTCTTTTCCCGAGTCATGGGACTCAAAGAAGACTGCCATCATCGAAGCCAAGAATCTCAAGACGTTAAAGCTTGATGAACTCATGAGGTCTCTTCTCACTCACGAAATCATGAAGAAAGGAAAGGAAGAGGAGAATAAGATAAAATAGATAAAGAAGATGAGGAAGAAGAAAATCATGGAGCTTGGCATCAACACTAATGTCATTGCTCTTAAGTCCTCCAAGTACAACCATGTTGAATCAAGTGAGAAGGAAAGTGAAGAAGAAGAGATGGCATATCTCTTCGAAAAGTTTGTCAGATTCATGAAGAGAAAAATGAATGAATCCAAGCATGAATCGAGGAAGAAAGAGAAGACAAGCTCTTCAAGCCATAAGAAGAAGGCATATGTGGCTACATGGAGTGATGAAGACTCCACCGACAATGAACAAGCCAACCTTTGTCTTATGGCCATCCAAGAAGATTCAAGGGTAACTTCTAACTCATCTTATTCAAATTCTTATACTTTTGATGAGTTACAAGAAGCCTATGATGAATTGGTTTTTTAATCCAAGGTTTCATTTTTGAAAAACAAGAAATTGATTTCAAAGTTAAAAATCGAAAATGATTTGCTTTCTAAAACCAATTTAGAGTTTGAAGCAAAAATAAAAAAATTAAACTTAAAGTTTTAAGTTTACAAGAATTGCTTCAAACGATTGAAAAGGATCATCAAAAGGAGATTGATGATCTTAAGATAGAAAAAATTTTTATTTCCAAACATCTTAAAAAGAAAAATAGTTTTAGAAAATTAAACTTTTATGTTAGACAATCTAGTGCCCCTAGATTTTTGAATGGTAATGTTTTTAGAAGTATTTGGGTTTCAAAAGGACTAAGTACTTCAACTAAAAAGGATGAAATTGAAAAATAGATTCCTAAGGGGACTAAATTTTGTGCCACTAACGTCTATGGATCCAAAGCAATTTGGATACCAAAAACTACTTGATTGTCTTGTGTTAGGTGTGATGAAGAATGATCAACAAGTCCAAATTTGAGGGGGAGCTCCATACATACAAAGAAGACCACTTCAAGAAGGAAGGCTTCACACCATCCCTTGAAGTTCAAGTGTTTTGTAAAATTTCTAGTTGTTTTTATTTTTAATTATGTTGGGTTATTCAGTGCTCGATTCCTTCAACCGTTCTTGCTCGCCGTTGTGGAGAAGTGGAATTTTGGGTGATAATGGTGTGGAAGCTAGAAAAGATTAAGACAAGATGATTTATAGTGGTTCAACCTTCTAACCAAGGTCTAATCCACTACCTTAGCTTCCCTCTAAGGATTTCCAATCAATCCACTATTGATTCGTCCCCTTTTCTAGGCTTAGGAGGAAACCCTTACAAACCGATCAAGCTTTCTACCCAAAGCATTGATCAAACCCTCGTTACAAGAGATAAAAATACACAAACTCAAATCCCTCTAATATGTATTTGTTTGCACAATAAAGCTCTCACCTAATCCTAAAACACTTGAGCAAATCTAACAATTTTGGCTCACTAGTGTTTGTCTATACAATAAATTGACACTCAAGCACTAAGACAATTTCTTGATCATATGTTGTATTACAATTGAAGCATTAACCATTACTAGATGCTTGGAGGTCCCTTCTATACTCCTCTTTGAGTTTGTAGCCGTTGTTAGCCGTTGAGGTTGAATTGGAGCCGTTGGAGACTTAATTTCCCACCATTAATGCAGTTTCTGCAGCTCCCTGTTTTGAAACGCTCGAACCTGTTTCGAAACACTCTTGAAATAAAAAGGGTCGTTGTAGTCTGATGCAACACTCGTATCGAAACGCCCTTGGCCATATCGAAACGCTTGTCCCCGTATCGAAACGCTCTGCATTTAAAAAGTAGTTGAGAAATAGCCGTTGGGGGTTTATGATCGTTGAGGTCAATGCCACATAGGCGTATCAAAATGATAGAGGCCGTATCGAAACGCTAGGCAAAAATCTCATCCAGATTAAAGGTCGTTTCGAAACGTTTTGACACTGTAAAGACTCGTATCGAAACACCTAGGGGTGTTTCGAAACACATGGATGGTTTTGTTGGATTTGGCTTTGAAAACACTTAAAACCCTTTTGAAATATCCCCTAAACATAGTTTCAAGTTATTTGGACTTTATAAATTGTTTTGAATTCTTTTTAACTTTGTCCAAAACATTTTTTAATTATTATATCAAAACATTAGTTCTACAATCTCCCCTTTTTTATATAATAAAATCAACTTGAAAAATTGTTTGGGATTCTCCCCCTTTAAGTTGAAAATGTGAATAAGAGATGAAAAATTTAAAATCAAGTTTAGCTCCCCCCTTATTCATTTGAAAATACAAATTTTCAAACCAAGCTCTCCCCTTTTTTGTTATATCAAAAAAATTCAAAAGATATTAAGTTCAAAATAACTTAGGAGGTTTGAAAAGATGACAAAAATTTAGAATTTTTGTTTTAAAATGGCTCCCCCTTCCTCAAAGCATCATCAAAATGTTAGTCCAACATATATGATCATCTAGTTGAAATTAATAAAAAAATAAATCAAATAAAAGCAAAAAAACAACTAGATTTTTACCACACTTGAATCCAAGGAAGGATGTGAAGCCTTCCTTCTTCAAGTGTTCTTCCTTGTGTGCATGGAGCTCTCCTTCAATGTTTGACTTGTTGACCACTCTCCAATCACACCTAGCAAAAGATAATCAAGTAATTTTGGTATCCAAATTGCTTTGGATCCATATACGTTAGTAGCACAAAACTTAGTCCCCTTAGGAATCCATTTTTCAATTTCATCCTTTTTAGTTGAAGTACTTATTCTTTTTGGGACTCAAATACTTCTAAAACATTTACCATTTACAAATCTAGGGGCGCTAGATTGTCTTACATAAAAATTTGATTTTCCAACATTATTTTTCGTTTCAAGCTCTTTGGAAATCAAATATTTTTCTTCTTGAACTTTATGAAGCAAATTTTGTAAATCAAAACATTTTTGTTCAAACTCTTCGAGTTTTGCTTCAAGTTCAAGTTTGGTTTTAGAAATCAAATCATTTTGAATTATCAACTTTGAAATCATTTTATTATTTTTCAAAATGTGATTTTTAAATTCCAAAACCAAATCATCATAGGCATCTTGTAATTCATCAAAAGAATATGAACATAAAGTAGATGAATTAGAAGTTACCCTTGAATCTTCTTTGATGACCATAAGGCAAAGGTTGGCTTGTTCATCGTCGGTGGAGTCTTCATCACTCCAAGTAGCCACATATTCCTTCTTCTTATGGCTTGAAGTGCTCGCCCTCTTCTTTTTCATGGATTCTTGTTCAAGCTCTTTCAAGGCTTTCTTCATGGAAGGGGCACACTTCTTGAAGAGATGAACTATCTCTTCTTCATCATCCTCCTCTTCACTTGAATCTACATGATGGCATGTGGAGGATTTAAGAGCAATGGCATTTGTGTTAATGCCAAGCCCTTTGAGCTTCTTCTCCCCGTAGCTCTAATTTCTTCCCTCTTATTCTCATCTTCTTTGTTTTTCTTCATAATTTGGTGAGTGAGAAGAGACCTCATGAGTTCATCAAGCTTCAAGGTCTTCAAATTCTTAGCTTCGATGATGGCGGTCCTCTTTGAGTCCCATGACTCGGGAAGAGTGTAGATGAGCTTTCGGACAAGCTTCTCTTCCGGGATGGCTTCTCCATAGCCTTTGAGAGCATTGGTGATAGTGGAGAACCTATCAAATATCTTCTCGTTGTTCTCTTCCGGATCCATCTTGAAGTTTTCATACGCTAGGTTGAGGAGCCCGATCTTGGTCTCCTTTACTTCGTCGGTTCTTTCGTATGTGACTTCAAGCTTGTCCCATACCTCCTTGGCACTCTCACAAAAAGACATCTTCTCATAGATGTTTGGGCCAAATGCACACAATAAGATGTTTGGGCCAAATGCACAAAATAAGATGTGCAAGGCTTTGCAATTAAGCTTCATCTTCTTGCGATCGTCGACACTCCAATCCGCCTTGCTTTGTTGAGGCACGAAAGGACCATCTTCTACTATGTCCAAAAAGCTTGTAGTCCCTTGACTTTATGAAGAACTTCATTCTTGTCTTCCGATGGGCATAGTGAGTTCCGTCGAAGAAGGGAGGTTTGTCGATTGATTGCGCCATTGAGCCGATTATTTGAAATGTTGATCGAGCTTGCTGGATCTTCTCAATAAGATGTTAATCATCTTCAATTGAGCCAAGCTCTAATACCAATTGTTGGGTTATTCGGTGCTTGATTCCTTCAACCATTCTTGCTCGCCAAGTGGTGGAGAAGTGGAATTTTGGGTGAAAATGGTGTGGAAGCTAGAAAAGATTAAGACAATATGATTTATAGTGGTTCAACCTTCTAACCAAGGTCTACATCCACTACCTTAGCTTCCTACTAAGGATTTCCAATCAATCCACTATTGATTCGTCCCCTTTTCTAGGCTTAGGAGGAAACCCTTTCAAACCGATCAAGCTTTCTACCCAAAGCCTTGATCAAACCCTCTTTACAAGAGATAAAAATACGCAAACTCAAATCCCTCTAATAGGCATTTGTTTACACAATAAAGCTCTCACCCAATCCTAAAACACTTGAGCAAATCTAACAATTTTGGCTCACTAGTGTTTGCCTATACAATAAATTGACACTCAAGCACTAAGACAATTTCTTGATCATATGGTTGTATTACAATTGAAGCATTGACCATTACTAGATGCTTGGAGGTCCCTTTTATACTCCTCTTTGAGTTTGTAGCCGCTACTAGCCGTTGAGGTTGAATTGGAGCCGTTGGAGACTTAATTTCCCATCATAAATGTAGTTCTTTAGCTCCCCGTTTCGAAACGCTTGAACCCGTTTCGAAACACTCTTGAAATAGAAAGAGTCGTTACAGTATGATGGAACACTCGTATCGAATCGCCCTTGGCCGTATCGAAACGCCCGTATCGAAATGCTTGTCCCCGTATCGAAACGCTCTGCATTTAAAATGTAGTTGGGAAATAGCCGTTGGGGTTTATGACCGTTGAGGTTAATACCACATAGGCGTATCGAAACGACAGAGGTCGTATCGAAACGTTAGGCAAAAATCTCATCCAGATTAAAGGCAATTTCGAAACCCGTTTCGAAACGTTTTGACACTGTAAAGACTCGTATCAAAACACCTAAGGGTGTTTCGAAACACCTGGATGGTTTTGTTGGATTTGGCTTTGAAAACACTTAAAACCCTTTTGAAATATCCCCTAAACATAGTTTCAATTTGTTTGGACTTTAGAAATGGTTTTGAATTCTTTTTAACTTTGTCCAAAACATTTTTCAATTATTATATCAAAACATTAGTTCTACAAATTAGATTATTTTTCTTTACAACTAGATTATCATATTGTTGGACTAATAACATTTGATGACTTGAGTAAGGGGGATCCAATTTTAAAACCAAAAGTTTTTAATTGTGTCAAATTTGTTTTTTAACCTCTTATGTTATTTTGAGCTTAATGTCTTTTAAATTCTTTTTTGATATAACAAAAAGGGGGAGAAATGGTTTGAAAATTTGATTTTATAAGAGAATAAGAGAGGGCTTTAATTTCATTCAAATTTTAAAATCTCTTATTCAAATTTTCAAATACTAAGGGGGAGAATCCCAAACAATTTTTCAAGTTGGTTTTATTATATCCAAAAGGGGAGATTGTAGAAATATGTGTTTTGATATGATAATTGAAAAATATTTTGGACTAAATTGAAAAGAATTTAAAATATTCTCTAAGTAAAAAACAACTTGAAAATAAGTTTGGGGATGCTTAAAAAGGTTTTGGCTATGTTTGAAACGTTTTTAAGTAGCCAAACCAGTGCTTTTAATGAACTCGTTTCGATACAGACATAATCTGTATTGATGCGTTTTGAAACTTTCATAACCCGTTTCGATACAAGGCTTACATGTTTCGATACGGATCAGTGTGGTTTCGAAACACCAAAGGGTGTTTCGATAAGCCTACATGGCATACATCCCAACGACTATTTCCCAACGGCTATTTGAATTGCAGGCTGTTTCGATATGACTCTAGGCGTTTTGATACGGACGTTTCGATACGGCCCAAAGTGTTTCGATACAGCACACTTCATCAGACTCCAACGGCTAGTTCTGAAGAAGGGAGTTTCGATACAGCTACGCGTGTACCGAAACAGACATCACCAGAACTACATTTATGGTGGGAAATAAAGTCTCCAACGGCTCTAATTCAATCCCAACATTCTTGAACGGCTACAAACTCAATTGGGAGTATAAAATGGACCTCCAAGCATCAAGGAAAGGTTAATGCTTCAATTGTCAACAACATTATGATGAAGAAATTGTCTTAGAGCTTAAATTGTATATTTCTAGTATAGACAACACTTGTGAGCCAAAATTGTCAAATTTACTTAAGTGTTTAGGATTGTGTGAGTGAGCTTAAGAGTGCAAACTATCTACCTAGTGAGGGATTTCAAGTTTGCTCAAATTTCTCTTGTAATGAGGGTTTACTCAAGCTTTGAGTTAGAAAGCTTTGAGTGTGTAAAGGTTGTCTCCTTAGCCTTGTAAAGGGGAAGAAATTCAAGAGTGAATTTGGTGAAATCCTTAGTGGGAAGCTAAGTTAGTGGATATAGGTGCTTGTTAGAATGTCGAACCACTATAAATCATCGTGTCATTTAATTTTGGCTTCCACAATCAGCCACCCAAAAATCCAACTTCTCCACCACTTGGCTAGCTAAATCAATTGAAGGAAATCGAGCCTATCAAGCCTAACACACAACCTCGGGAACATACATCCGGGAGCTTACCTCTTAGTGTTGCAACACTTTCACTGGGTATCCGATTCCCACCAAACAATGGTTCCTCAGCCAACAAGTTCCCTTACTTGGCATGCAATATCACACGATCCACCAAAGATCCGTATAGTTACTATTACAAACAAGTCACCCAAGATTTTACCAAGTTATTACTCATTATGCTCATGCCGAAGTTTAGAGTAGGGTCGGTGATGAGCCAGATCCCATAGTCCCAACCGGATTGGGAGTGGTAGCGGCGGATGATGAGATAGGGGTCGAGAGAGGAGCGACGAAGATGCGTGGCGATGAAAGCAAGGTTTGAAGTGAGGTCCGCCCAGTTCTTGGAAGCGAATTTGAGTCGGGTTAGGGATTTGACGAGAAACCGATAGAGGATGTCGGTGATGGTATTTTGAGGTAATGACGATGAGGAAGCCATGATTCTGGGTCTTCTTCATGCGCAAGAATTCATTCGTCGGTCTACCTTTCTTTCTTTCTCCCCCGAGGAGTTGAGTTGTTTTGGGGGGTTGAACTAAGGTTCTTTTTATCCTACTTTATGGATGCTTCAACTCGATATTTATTCTTCTTCCAAGGTTTCTATTAAATACTTTTCAAAATAATAATAATTCAAAGTATTTCTTAAATTTCTTTTAATCATGTCTAAATTACTAGCGGTTATACATGTTTTAAATTGTTCTATGTGTTATTGTCTTAGCTTTAATTTACTCCATTGTTAAGCCGTGCGAAATTTGAAAGGGATAATTTTCAGTTAAATTAGTCTTGTTCTCAGTTGATTTGTTTAAAATAAGTAATCAATGAGTTAGTTCTCAACCACGACCTAGAGTGTAAATGAATCGAGCTTGAACGACCAAGTCTATATTCATGTTCATTTGTTTATTTTTAAGGTGTTTATGTTAGGTTCGTTTTCGTTTATTTATTTTTAAAGGTGTTCATGCTCGTTTGTTCGACGTTTGCGAACATATTCGTTTAACGTTTGCGAACATATTCACTTAACATTTGCGAACATGTTTGTTTATATTTTTGCCAAAATGGTGAAATTACGCTACTAATCCTTAAGCTTATAGGCTTCACAGTTTGAACTCTACAGTTTATCATATGTTCAATTTAGTCTTTACCTTCACCAATATTTAAAATGTAAAAAAATGCTAAAGGAGTACTTTTGCCCCTGAGTTCGACCCAAAAATGCAATTTCGCCCCTCGCCGAAAAGTGCACTCAATGTGGCCCTCCAGTTCATGAAATCGATCAAATTGACCATTTGACCGACGTTGACCATTACGGTGCTGACGTGGCAGTTAACGGTGATGACGTGGCAATCCATGATGCTGACGTGGCGGTCAACGATGCTGACGTGGCAGTACACGTGAGATGATGACGTGGCAGGAGGGGCTGAATTGATTATTTTAACTAAATTCGAGGGCATAATTGATTTTTTTCCTGAGTTTAGGGGCATAATTGATTTTAATTAAAAGTTCGGTAACTTATTTAATATTTAAGTTAAAAAATAAGAATTTATGAAATTATTAAAATTTTAAAATATTAAAACTAGATAAATAAATTTATTAAGTGAGAATAATTAAAAAAAACAAAGTGAAGACTCTTATAGAAGATCAAAATATTCTTCAATTTATTTTATAAAAATTCATAAAGTTAATAAAAATAAATAAAATATTCTAAAAGTTACTGAAAATAAAAATTATATAAAAAATTAAAATATATTATGAATTAAAAAAAGATAAAATTTAATCTAAAAACTTAATAATTTTTTTTATAAATTATTAAAAAATTAAACACTTTTATCGAAAAAAAATTCGACTTCGTCATTTTGAGTATTACTATTCATTAAATTTTTTTTAGTGGAATCAACATTGTACTAGAGTAACAATAGAATTCAATTTTTTTCCCGTTTTTTTACATCAAATTGATGCTCATTAATATTTGATGTACAGAAATGAAAGAGAATTTTGGCTTTATTAATACTTTAATACAAAGATGTCTCAATTGAAAATATGTTCAAGGAACATTAGTACGCGTAGCATAACGAGAAACAATCGAAAGATACTCTAATAGTTTATAAATATTTTTAATTTTTTATATTTATAACTTTAATGTTTTTACTTATATTTAATTCACTATGGTGTTTTTATTTTTTTAATATTTTATGAATATTTAAATATTAATAATTTTTATTTTTTAGCTTAAAGAATAAATAAGTTATCGAACTTTTAATTATGCCCCTAAACTCAAGAAAAATTCAATTATGCCCTTGAATTCGGTTAAAATAATCAATTCAGCCCCTCCTGCCACATCATCTTCCCACGTGTACTGCCACGTCAGCATCGTTGACCATCACGTCAGCATCATGGACTGTCACATCATCACCGTTAACTGCCACGTCAGCACCGTAACGGTCAACGTCGGTCAAAGGGCCAATTTGATCGATTTCATGGACTAGAGAGCCACATTGAGTGCACTTTTCGACGAGGGGCGAAATTGCATTTTTGGGTCGAACTCAGGGGCAAAAGTACCCCTTTAGCAAAAAAAAAAAAACAAAAGAAACAAGGGAATCATGTAAACGAGCTTGTTCGTTAATATAAATGAACCGAACACTACTTTGTTTGTGTTTGTTCATTTATTAAATAACATAAAAAAATTTGTTCATACTCTTTATGTAGCTTGATAAAGGAACAATATATAAACGGTTCACGAACATTTTATCGAACGCTCTATTTATTTACAGGGCCACGACATAATTCTTTAAGCAACAAGTCAAAACAATGAGACATATCAAATGCATACTATCGAACCCCACCGTTCCCAACAAAAAATGGTTTTATTAATTTTATAGGAAATACAACATAATGTTGTAAAAGAAAACTCAACCACATCATCAATAAGACGTCGTGACAACCGTAACACTTAGGTGGATTAACCTAACAATGTATCGACCGTTCACCCCTACATATACGTGAAAATAATTTTAAAAAAATTTTAGGTGTAGACATTATTTTTTTAATAAGTTGATATTATTATGGCTTAAAGGTCAAATCGACCCTCAACGAAAATTCAAAAAACCAATTAAGCTCTTATGAAAAAATTTCACCCAATTTAACCCTAAAATTTAAATTGCACTCAAATTAGCCCATTCGTTACGTTAACTGCGTTGACCGCGTTGACCGTTAGTGCCCTCTAACGGTCAAAGATAGAAAGTCACGTGGTACACTCTAGAAATGTCACGTCATTAATCATAAAAAATAAAAAAATCATTAAAAATCATTAAAAATTATAGAACTATAAAAATATTAAATTAAATTATTTTTCTTTAATTTTTTTATAAAAACATAAATAATATTTCTTTCTAACCCCCCCCCCCCCAAGTTTTATTTTTTTTTCAAAAAGCCCCCTAAATCTCTAAATCAAGCATTGACACCAATTTAACCATCGGCCACTCTCCGTCGAAGGAAACCCTCTCTCATCTTCGTCGTCCTTCTACCGTCACCAAAGCCCACTGTCGCCCTTACACTCATTCTCATCGTTCGACACCCCTTGCATCAACCAAAACGTTCTCCCTCGATATTTTTTCTCACCAACATCGTTGTCTGCCAAAACACCAACAACTTTCACCTTCGATTAAACTGATTTGGGTATGTAGAGTTAGGGATTTGAAAATTTTGAGTATTTTGAACATTTTTGAAATTTTGGGTTTTATAAGTAAAAAATATATTTTTTAAAATTATACATTTTTTAAATAGTATTTCATTGTAAATATTTATATACTTTTTAAATAGGGTAAACTACATAAATGACCATCATACTATTGCAAAAGTCGCGATTTGACCACTTTACTTTTTTTTGAAGCAATTAAACCATCATACTATTAAATTGGGTGCAATTTGACCACCAGCCGTTAAAGGTTAACGGCAGGGTGACGTGTCAGTTAAAAAAATAAGGGTATAATTACACATTTGGTCCTTGCAACTTATATATTCTTTTAATTTAGTCCTAATTTTAATTTAATAAAATAAATTAATTATTTAATTAGATAATGACACGTGTCACTACCTTATTGGAGGGATTTAATTATTTATATTTGATTAAATAAATTTATTTTCATCCTCCAATCAGGTGGTGACACGTGTCACCACCTGATTAAAGGAAGAAAATGGAAACAAACCACAAATGCAAGAATGCAAGTGGGGGGAGTTGAACCTGCAACTCCTAGCAAGGAAAGGTGATAGCTTACCACCACACCAAATGCTACATTGTGATACAATTCCTGTAATATAGTATATCTAAATAAACATTAAAATCGTTTTCCATTGCCTCGCATCATCTTTATCTTCATCTTATTGTAGAAAGGAATCATAACGTGCAGCCACCATGGAGCTCCGGAGACAAATGTTTCAGCCAGGGAGGCTCTGGTAATATATGCTAATCTCTCGCCATCTTTTATTTATCTTTGAAATGGAGAAGCTTAAGCATTAACTTGGGAAAATGCTCTCTCAATGATTAACTTTGGCAGTATGAAGTTCATACAGGAGTAGGAGCAGACGTGTCTGCTTGTATGATTGTGCATTTCTTTGGCTTCTGATGCTTGAATTGCCTGTGTTTTTCAATACTAAACTTTACTGTTTACTGCAAATCTGTTGTTTAGTTAAATCTATTGTTTTCATGCTGTGTCTGTAGGAGCTGAGCAGTCAGCAGGAATATCTGAAGCTCAAAGCACGTTATGAAGCCTTACAAAGGTCCCAAAGGTAACCACTGAAATGACCCCAAATTGTTTCTACTTTCTAAATGCTGACATAATGGAAATGATTAATGATTCCTTTGATTTATGCTGCTAGGAATTTACTAGGAGAAGATCTGGGACCTTTGAACAGCAAAGAACTCGATGAAGATGAAGATGATGCGAGGCAATGGAAAACGATTTTAACGTTTATTTAGATAAACTATATTACAGGAATTGTATCACAATGTAGCATTTGGTGTGGTGGTAAGCTATCACTTTTCTTTGCTAGGAGTTGCAGGTTTGATTCCCCCCACTTGCATTCTTGCATTTGTGGTTTGTTTCCATTTTCTTCCTTTAATCAGGTGGTGACACGTGTCACCACCTGATTGGAGGATGAAAATAAATTTATTTAATCAAATATAAATAATTAAATCCCTCCAATAAGGTAGTGACACGTGTCATTATCTAATTAAATAATTAATTTATTTTATTAAATTAAAATTAGGACTAAATTAAAAGAATGTATAAGTTGCAAGGACCAAATGTGTAATTATACCCTTATTTTTTTAACTGACACGTCACCCTGCCGTTAACCTTTAACGGCTGGTGGTCAAATTGCACCCAATTTAATAGTATGATGGTTTAATTGCTTCAAAAAAAAGTAAGGTGGTCAAATCGCGACTTTTGCAATAGTATGGTGGTCATTTATGTAGTTTACCCTTTTAAATAATTATTACAATTATTTTTATATTTTTTTGATTTTAAGTAAAAAATTTTTTTAAATTTTATACATAATTTTAATTTAGAATGTGCCTCATGTCACTAACTTAATGACTACTTGTGAGTTAACGGTCAACATTACGGAAATGTTAAATTGACCATAATTTGAAATTTGAGAGCTTGATTGATTATAATTTGAACTATTAGGGTTCAATTAGGTGGAAAATTTTTATAAGAGTTTAATTTTTTTTTTCTTTAAGAGCCAATTTGACTTTTAAACCTATTATTTTTAATCAACTATGAATCACATCATTGGGTGATCGTTATTTGTAACATTACCGTATTCGAACCAAATAGGGTTATTACAAGATAAGGCCTATTGGGCTAAGCCTTTTTGATTACCACTCCACTTGCATCATCCTCAATAACGACCCATCGCCACCTCATTTCAATCACAAGCTTAAGGCCTTCAATCAACTATGGGCGATGAATCTCATATGTGTGACCAAACCCCAAAACTGGATCAAAATTTTGAACCGATGTGTTAAAACTGAAAATAAAAATTTGGAATCAATTTGTAAAATTTTAAAGCTTTGGGGATTAATTTATAAGTTTTGGAAACATCTTACTCTTTCTTTTGAAATTTTTAAACTTGATACTAAATTGTGAAAAATATGAATTTTATGGTCAAAATCATAATATTCAAAAGTTAAAAGATTATTATGCATTTTTTTAAAAGATTATCTCCTTATTTGATCTTTATATAACGTTAGCTCCTTATTCAAGCAACCTTTAGAAAGTCAACCCTAACTTAAAACATTTAGCCCATGATGTATATTGTATGATTATTTTATGCTTTTTCAGAGCCACCCTAAATAGGAAATGGATCACAAACTAGGTGGGTAAATAAATTCTCAACTCACGTTATCAACAACCAATTGTTGTAACTGGACGAGGTATTAAGGTTGTGTTTGGTAAATAGAGGTTTGAGTTAAAATTAGAGGCTTGATCGGTCAAATTTACTCATTTAAATATTTGATAAAGAGCGGATTGAAATAGCAAATTAAGGTGAAACCTCTAATTTTAAAAAAGCTGCTAATATGAGCTTTTTGAAATTAGAAGTTTTGACACAAGAGTTATAAAGACTCTTTTACCCTTAACAATTATAAAAAATTTTCAAATAACCTAAATTTAACCATTTCCATTTTTATTCTTCAACCACACGTATTTATATTGTGATATTTGTAAACTAATTTTTTTATTTTTTTATTCTCACACATTTATATTTGTATTTAAATTTAATAATTAATTAAATTTTATTACAAATAATTATATAAATAATAAATTAATATATAGATCCTTCGATTATACTTAGTAATGTTATATTAAAAAATATTTTTTATAATCTAATTAATATTAATAGATACAAAATATTGATAACTAATAAATTATTCAAATAAATATCGAATATAATCATGTCCTTATATGTCATTTTGGTTGTTTAAATCATCAAGCAATTATCAGCTATCAATTAATTTTATCAAACACTTTTATACAATTCGCTAGTCAAATCAGCTAATGCAATCAGCTATAAGCTATCAGCTAATGTTATCTGCTATCAGCTATCAATTATCCGCTAATTGTCAAACAGGGCCTAAGTCTTTTAAGCAACGTCAAATGTTTAAACTTCAGTATTAAGAATGGAGAAAAGTGGAATGAGAGGGCTGCCCCATATTAAGCTTATGCAAAACATGATCCAGACTAGTCAACCAATGAATCAGATACTGGTAAATTAAACTTAAAAAAAATCTTAGCTCACATTTTCAATGATAAAAGCTTTAAATTATTTTTTAATAATATGATGGTTAAATTTATTTAAAAGTAGAAGAAAAATAACAAAACAAATAGAAAATGAAACATCAAACCAACAAAACATGTCTAATGTGGTGTAACGACATGGATGAGATGAAACACTGGAGAAAAAAAGTATGAAATAAAACTCATTGTCTTTATCTACCTACACACTTAAGAATCTAAGTAAGAGTAGTGAGCAGAACTAGGGATGTCAATTGGCCAGGGAGGGTGCGAATGGCACTCTTCCTACACCTATCCCCGTCAAGAATTTTCATCTTCATCCCTGCCTTACGACCGGTTGCGAATTTAAAATCTAAAATCATTCATACCACGCAATTTACAAGACTAAAATCATCCTCGCCCTATCACCTATGTGGGTCTTAAGACCCATATAAATTCCCTCTTTATTCAAAAAATATTGTAAGTGAAAAATGTACTATAAAACAAAAGCACACCATAAAATAGAAGAAATGTGCCGAAGGCAGGAAAAGAAGTGTTAAAAAATAAATAACAATTAAAAAAATATCAACGGACGACAACTAGAACTAAAGCCGACGACTCTGTAGATTAGTCGAGCAATGAAAAGCCTAAAATTATTTTAATTCAAATGGAAATTTGCTTTGGTCATCACCTACTACTCCCAGCCCTTCCTGATTTTTATAATTTCCTTTGGTTTTCCAGACGTGTGAGCCTGAGGGCTAAACATATTTTTATATTCTCTCATTCATTTGACCTCCTGTTTTGGTTATTAAGCTCCATGGAGGAGGAGTCGGGAGTGTTGAGTCGTGGTTCGCTCTTATTTTTTCCAAACTCCGATTTTGGTTAATACGATTCAAAATCAGTTAATTAATCGATTTAATCAAAATTATATATATATATATATATATATTACACACATATATTTTTTTAATCAAGATTATATATATATTTATCACTAAACTTTTAAAAATTACAAAATAATTAATAATATTTTTTATATTTTATAAAATGATCATTAAACTTTATTAAATTAGTACAAATACTCTCTATTTATAGGCTGAAGAGGATAAAATGTCCTTTTACAAAACATAAAATTAAAACAACTTTAATTCAATGTCTAAAACAGTCACAAAAGATTTAATTTCAACAAATAAAACCATTCATTTAATCTGATATAAAAGCTGGATTAATGCTACAGTTACAGTTGTTGTAATAACCGAATTAAAGGATAAAACATCCCAAATCATTCTTGGATTAATGATGAAATGAAATTCCAAATTCAACAGATTTAAATTATACCGAGTCTTAAAACAATTCACTTCACGATAATTTTTAGCATTAGAACTTAAATCGAATATGACACCTCTAAACCCTAAATTATAATCTTAAATCATAAATTCTAATGATAAACCTTAAATTTTAACTTCTACGCTTAAACCCTTAAACTCAAACCCTAAACCAGGTCCATAAACTCTAAACCTAAGGTACTTGTGAAAATTTTTCGTTTCCACTGCGGTGCATGAGATATTTTCCCTTTTAAATATTTAATACTTAATATTCTTGATTTTTTTTATTCATTTAAATTTTATTTTATATTAAAATTCAAGAAAGCCATTGTTACATTTTGAAGGATGATGTTCATCTTAAGAGACAAAGGTTCAAATTGCTTTGTGTATAAGGTGTATGCACATTGTCAAAGAGTTAAAAATATGTATGAACAAATACTATCTTGTTGTGTATTAAACCTTTTAGTTTTTTGTGATTGATTTGGATATATATCTTTCAATGCATTACAATGTTGTGAAAACATTGTAAAATAGGTGATTAATGGCGTCAAAAAGAAATGGGTTAAGACACAAGTAGATTTGGATCACCATGTTATAGTCCCACTGATAGACACAGAAATGGACTCTCCAACCCTGTTTATCCAAGACTACATCTCGCATCTCACCACAACTCCTATCGACTTCTCCAAACCATTGTGGGAGCTCCACATTCTCAACCTTAAAACGCCAGAGGCCGAGGCCGTTGCCATCTTGCGGATCTACCATTCAATTGGCGACGGCATGTCTCTCATTTCTCTTTTATTCGCTTGTTGCCGAAAGTCATCCAATCCTGGAGCATTGCCTACTCTTCCGATGCAAAAGCAGACTGATGATGGGGAAATCGGCACAAGATTTTGTGGTTATTTTCCGCTGTTTGGTCAGTGTTACGGCTAATCTCGAACACGTTGGTGGATCTTTCGCTGTTTATGGCAACGATTCTATTTATGAAAGACACGAAGACTCCTGTAAAAGGATTGTGGTCGAGCAAAATCCCAAGAGAATTGTCCACTGAACTGTGAGTTTGGACGACATAAAACTAGTGAAGAATGCGATGGACGTGGTACATTTCACTCTAGTTAACGTTTACTTGTATAATTAATTACAAGTACATACATATGAACTCAATAAGTGGCCCGAGTAAAAAAACGGATGATATTCATCTTAAGAGACTTAAATTCAACCGTTAGATGAGTGAAATAGATGACCTAGATTAACTTGCTATTTTTTTTTTCAAATGATAATTTTCACATATCTTACTGTTAATCTCAGACATCCGCTTCACCCATCCAACGATCCAAAATACGTGTAAAACTTAAAAACTTGTACAATGTATAACCGGATCTATCTCTCTATATATTTTTGAAGATGATTGTCTTAATATTTTAGTAGACAGTTAACGATGTCATTTTGGGAGTAACACAAGCTGGTCTCTCACGATATCTAAACCGAAAATATGGTGAGTTTATATCATTATTCATAAAAAGAAAAAAAAAATAAAACTAAGGATTTTTGAGTTCTAGAAAACTATTAATTGGGCAGGTGAAGTTGATAAGCCCAAGAGTCTTCCCAGCAACATCCGCCTAAGAGCTAGGGATGTAAAAACAAGTCAGAACCTGGTAACCTGACTGAAACCTGCCCGAGTCAGAACCTGATTTGACCTGATTTTTTTTACCCGAACCCGATCTGCAATCGACTGTTGTTGATCCGAACCCGAATTTGACCTGTTACTGTAGCAACCGAACCCGATCTGCGTCCGACTGAAAACGACCCGAACCCGAATTGGACCTGTTAATTTAGACCTGAAACCCGACCTGCGTCCGACTGAAAAGAACCCGAACCCGAAGCCGACCTGGCAAATAACCGAAATTACCCGACTGAATTGACCCGATATCCGATTTTACCCGACCTGAAATGGACCCGACCTGAAAATGGACCCGACCTGAAATGGACCCGACCTGAAATGGACCCGACCTGAAATGGACCCGACTGAAATGGACCCGACCTGCTTTTGAACCCAACCTGTTAAGTGACCCGACCTGTTCTTGACCTGAGCTGAAATTAACCCGAAACCTATGACATGATGAATTAAAAAATTTATAAAAGTTCATATATCATATACATATATAATGTATATACATATACACTTACATATATTGATATAGGTGATGTATATGCGCGCATACATATATATATATATATATATATTAAGTACTAAAGTTTGAAAAAAGAATAAGTAATTGATAATTTATGAAAATAAAAAATTAAATGAAGAATTGTTTTTAATTTTAAAGTTTATTCATTAACTTGAATAAAATTGTAAATTTAGAAATTATAAAAAATTAAATAACAATTGTAAACTTATTTGTAGTTCATAAAATTTACTAAAGTTATAACATATATATGTATAGCATTTGTAGTTCAAAAATTTACAAGTCAAAAATTTTATAAGTCTACAATTTTATTTTTTTATACTTACTTAACAGATTCTTTAAGATTGTAAAACTTAGTGAAATTATAACTTACGTATAACATTTATAATTGAAAAATGACTAAGTAAATTTAGAAATTATAAAAAAATTGAAAGTCTACAACTTTAATATGTAATATTTTATACTTAACATATTCAAGTTATAAAAATTGTAAGTTACAAAATGTTGTCTTAAGTTATATGATTTTAAAGTATATGATTTTACTTAAGTATATGATTTTACTTAAGTAGAACAAATTAAGTAATTGTTGTCTTAAGTTACAAAATGTAGAATTAAGTTAAGATATAAAAAAAATTCATACACTTAAGTAAATAAATTAACATATATAAAATAAAAATAACTAGAATTTCAGATTATCAATACTTTATTACTTAAAAAAAATATCAAAACAGAATGTAAAAAAATACAAGATAAAAATTTACAATTATAATTTTACAAACAGAATGTCACAAAATACAAGTTTGTAATAAAATTAGCCCTCAGATCTTATAGCAAAGCTAAAAGCACTTTGCTACCAGATAATTCTTCATCGGGCTATCTCATCTAAATGCTACCAACAGCTAATTATGGGTAACTGGTAAGAAACCAACATAATTATGGGCAACACTAAGATAAGAGAGGAACAGCAAGCTACCAGTAACCAACAGCAACACCAAGCCATTAACAGCAGCAGCAAACAGCATCACCAACTCACAAACAGCAGCATAATTCAGCTAAGAAGCAAGAAAAAAACAGAATCAGATGCAAAACAAAACACTAAGTCAAATTAAAGAAACAGAAACAAAGATTATACCTCACTTAACAAGAAACACTAAGTCAAATTAAAGAAACAGAAACAAGGATTATACCTCACTTAACAAGAAACACTAAGTCAAATTAAAGAAACAGAAACAAGGATTATACCTCACTTAACAAGAAACACTAAGTCAAATTAAAGAAACAGAAACAAGGATTATACCTCACTTAACGAGAAGGATTATACCTCACTTAACAAGAAGGATTATACCTCACTTAACATCATATGCAACATACACATCAGATACTTCTACATTGAAGTGCTTCCTGCAAAACAAAACAAAGTCAGTAACTGAATATAAAAATAAAACAAGAATTCGAAAAACAGAAAAAGGATTATACCTTAACCTTGAAGTGGATCTTCAACAGACACATCAGAGACTGAGGCATCCTTCCCAACAGTAAGAAACTCTTCATCCCTTTCCTCAGGCTCAAAACCATACAACCAATTTCTGGTTGTTACAAATACTTTTACATTTTTAGGCAAAAGCCTAGCCCTCAACTTGTTCAATATTCGACCTCCCATACTAAATGATGGTTCAGAAGCTACAGAGGTGATTGGAATGGCTAACACATCTCTAGCCATGAGTGAAAGTACTGAAAAAGACACAGATTGTGTTTTCCAATACTCTAAAATATCGAACTCAGCATCTGATGTGCGAGGGAGAAGGGGCAAAGAAATGTAGGAGTCAACAACGGACTTACCACTCCTAGAAGCTGCCAAATTGGCATCAAAGTTCTGCATTAAATAAAAAAAATTAGTAAACTGTAAATGAAAAAAATTAACTATAAAAACAGAAGCTAAAAGATAAACTGACCTGAAAGAGATTAGATTTTTTGAAGGTCCTAGGGCGACCAGAACTTGACAGACTTGAAGAATGAGTAGAGTTACTTTGGACAGATGAATTATTAGAAGAAGTACGTGCAGATCTTGAATAATAAATATACATACTCACAAACTCATTATAAACAACACTTACCCTCCTTTCAACCTCATCCTTAACATAGAGGACACCATACAACTCCTTCAGAAGTTGTAACTTATACCGAAGATCAAGTAAAACAGCAAAAGACAAAATAGTTGAATGATCAGACCAGTATTTCTCATACAATTCAAGCATAGGACCAGCCATAGCAGAGATGCCCTCACATGGATCATTGTGAGCATCACATAGAAGTTTCTCAATGGCAACAACATTAGCCAAGTACAAATTAGCAGTAGGATACTTGGATCCTGAGAACAGAGTTGAAATTTCAAAGAAGGGCTCAAGGAAATCAAAAATTAATTGAGCAGTTTCCCACTCAACATCAGAGATTACATCCAAACCATTTTCCCTATTAACAAACAAGTTAATAGCATGTTTAGCTTCTAGTGCCCTACGAAGCATCAGGTAACATACATGCATAAAAACATACATGATACAATAAACAGACTCGAACCATACATATAAATACATGCATAAAAATAAAATCATAGAAACTGACATGCATAAATACAAACTGACAGAAACATACATGATACAGATCTCAGATAACATGCAATAAACAGATCTCAGATAACATGCAATAAACAGATCTCAGAGAACATGCAAACTGATATAACATCCAAAAACAGATCTCAGAAAACAATCATACATATAAACAAACAGATCTCAGAAAATAATCATACATATAAACAAACAGAAAGAAACATGCAAAAGGAGATATACAACCTTCCAGCTTGATGAACAGACCGGCACGCAACAGGAACAGACAGACAGAAGCCAGAAACGATTCTGAGAAAAAAATGAAAATAGTAAGAATCTGAAAATCAAACAAAAAAATAAATAGAAGAAAAAGAATATATAACTTACACGAACAGATCTGGGAAAATGAAAAGGCAGAGAACAGCTCTCGGAAAATGAAAAGACAGAGAAGAACAGATCTCAGAATCTGAAGAGGTAAGATGAGAATACGAAAGGATGTTGGGATTAGAGGTTAGGGTTTGGGGATTAGATGTTTAGGGTTAGGGTTTAGATGTTAGGGTTTCAGATTTAGGGTTAGGGTTTTGGGATTAAGGGTGTATAGGTTAGGGTTTCAGATCTAGGGTTAGGGTTAAGAATAAATTAGGGTTTAGGGTAAAACAGAAATGATTTTGGGTTTTGGGTTTAGAAGGATTGAAGATAGAAATTCTCAAGAACACGAGGTTGTTCTTGAGAAAAGAAGGGGGTTTGATCGAAGAAAAACATGTTTAAGGAAGAAATTTGTGTTTATAGAAGATCTGGGAGGAAATTTTGGAAGAACAGGGAAGAACACGAGGTTGTTCTTGAGAAAAGAAGGGGGTTTGATCGAAGAAAAACGGGTTTAAGGAAGAAATTTGTGTTTATAGAAGATCTGGGAGGAAATTTTGGAAGAACAGGGAAGAACTTGGGAAGAACACGAGGTTTTGATCGAAAGAAATGAGGAAGATCTGGGATTTTGGTGTTTGTGGATGAGAGAGAATTTGAGACGATATTTCGGCAGAGTAGCAGTAGGGAGAAAGGAGTAATTTTGGTTGAGGGGTGGGGGTGTATTTATAGGCCTCGAGCCGGGTCAGAGGATCCGCGCACTTTGAAACGGATAATTCGGGTTTTGCTTCGCAAGCACTCCTTCTTTGCTTTCTTTCAATTTCGTCCTTTTTGTTTTGAAATTGAGCTTAAAGCTTTGATTATTTTTCAATTGCATCCTTAATTCAGTTTTAACTTTTAAAGTTTAGGGTTATGGTTTTAATTTAGAGTTTGTAGTTTTAATTTAGGGTATAAATTAAGGGTCTACTGATTTGTTTATGGCTAAATATTTTATTTAGTTTTTTTAGGGTTAATATGTTAATTTAGGGTATAAATTAAGGGTTTTAGGTTTTTCATTTAATGTTAATGTGGTTTAGGGTTTATGATCTTTAATTAGGGTTTTAATTTAAATGTTTAGGGTTGAAGGGTTTTAGGTTTTAGTAATTAATTTTTAGTTTTAATACTTGTAGGGTTTTGATTTAGGGTTTAGGGTTTCATGAAGCAATGTACTTCGATCCTTTAGTTTTAATGTTTATGGTTTAGTGTTATGGTTTAGGGTATAATACTTATGGTTAGGGTTTAATGCTTTGGGTTTAGGGTATATGGTTATCATTAGGGTTATTATTATGGTTTAGGGTTTAGGGTTTCATGAAGCAATGTACTTCGAGTGATTAGTTTGTAAGGTTTAGGGTTTAGTGTTAGGGTCTAGTGTATTGTGCTTAGGGTTTAATGTTATGATAACATGTGACATAGGGTTTGGATTTTATGGGTTTCAATTTAGGGTTTAAGGTTTAGGGTTTAGGGTTATCATTAGGGTTTCATGTTTTTTTTAATTTTAGAATTTATATTACAATATATGTATATAGAAAATTAGAAACCCTAAACCCTAATCCCTAACCCATAAAACCCTAAGCATTAATCACTAAACCCTTAGATCCTAAACCCTAAACCCTAAGCCCTAAAGTATGTAAGTATTTATGCATTTAGGTTTTACTGTAGTGTAATGAACTAAGGTTAGTTCGAGTGATTAGTTTGTAAGGTTTAGGGTTTAGTGTTAGGGTCTAGGGTATAGTTCTTAGGGTCTAGGCCCTAGGGTATAGTGCTTAGGGTTTAATGTTACGATAACAAGTGACTTAGGGTTTTGATTTTATGAGTTTCAATTTAGGGTTTAAGGTTTAGGGTATAGGGTTATCATTAGGGTTTTGAACCTTGACCCTAAGCTCTAAACCCTGAACCCTAAACCCTAAACCATAAACATTAATCACTAAACCCTTAGATCCTTACCATAAACCCTAAGCCCTAAAGTATGTAAGTATTTATGCATTTAGGGTTTACGTTAGTATAATGAACTAAGGTTAGTTCGAGTGATTAGTTTGTAAGGTTTAGGGTTTAGTGTTAGGGTCTAGGGTATAGTGCTTAGGGTCTAGTGTATAGTGCTTAGGGTTTAATGTTACGATAACAAGTGACTTAGGGTTTTGATCTTATGAGTTTCAATTTAGGGTTTAAGGTTTAGGGTATATAGTTATCATTAGGGTTTTAAACCCTAAACCCTAAACCCTAAACCATAAGCATTAAACACTAAACCCTTAGATCCTTATCATAAACCCTAAGCCCTAAAGTATGTAAGTATTTATGCATTTACGGTTTACGTTAGTATAATGAACTAATGTTAGTTCGAGTGATTAGTTTTTAAGGTTTAGGGTTTAGTAATAGTTTGGGCCTTGGGCCTTTGGGCTCTTATCCCACCACCCTAAACCCTAAACCCTAAACCCTAAACCCTAAACCCTAAACCCTAACCTACATACACTACAACACAACCCCTAATGCATGTAAGTATGTACATGTGTACACATTAATACATTAATCTCAAACCTCAAACCCTAAACCCTAAATCCTAAACACTAAACCCTAAACCCTAAACCCTAACCTACATACACTACAACACAACCCCTAATGTATGTAAGTATGTACATGTGTACACATTAATACATTAATCTCAAACCCTAAACCCTAAACCATAATCCTAAACCCTAAACCCTAAACCCCAAACCCTAAACCATAAACACTCAAACCCAACCATATTGTATATAAGTAATTAATTATATACGTGTGTACATATTAATACATGAACGCTCAACACAAAACTCTAAACCCTAAACTTTATTTTTATTCTAAATTGACATATACTTATTGTTTTTTTTCATTACTCTAATTTTTATACTTTTAATTTGATATTTTTGTTCATTATAGTCCCTAAAACTTTATTTTTATTCCAAAATACCCATTTTCCTTGTTTTTTTTAATTTGTCTAATGTTTTATAATTTTAATTTGATATTAATGTTCATTATAATCTCTGAAATTTTATTTGTAATCCAAATTGACCCATTGTATGTCCAAATCGACCCATTTTGATTCTTTTTTTAATTACTCTAATGTTTTATAATTATAATTTGATATGACTTTAAATAATTAACTCAAAATTAACGATGATTGACGAAGGTCAACCTAAAGTCTATCAACTACTTATATGGTTGTACGACCGAACTCAAACTGAATACGAATTTCAATCACAAAAATACCCCGACCTGAATTACCCGACCTGAAGCTACCCGACCTGAAATTACCCGACCTGAAATGCACCCGACCTGAAATGCACCCGACCTGAAATGAACCCGACCTGAAATGAACCCGACCTGAAATAGACCCGACCTGAAACGGACCCGACCTGAAATGAACCCGACCTGAAACGAACCCGACCTGAAATGAACCCGAACTGAAATGGACCCGACCTGAAATGTATCCGTACCCGAATTAACCTGCCAATTATCTGCTTCGGACCCGACCCGTTCTAACCCGACCTGAAATGGACCCGACCTGAAATGGACCCGACCTGAAATGGACCCGACCTGGAATGGACCCGACCTGAAATGGACCCGCACCCGACCCGAGTCGAGTCAATTTTTTTTTACCTGAAATGACCTGTATCCGATTTTACCCGACCTGACAGAACCCGACCTGAAACCTGACCGATTACCTGTTTTTACATCCCTACTAAGAGCAAGGTCACTCCCACACCCTACATGGCTCCGTCACTTTTCCTTTAAATCAAAGTTGGGATTAGTTGGTTGTTACTCTTCGGAACAGTTTACTCTATTTGATTTGGACAGTAAATTGTGATTATAATGATAGTAGCGACGACAAAAACAAGGTCTGATGGACCTTTTTGCAGGCTTTTTTTTTTTAGGGAAAATTGATAGTTTTTTTCGTACATAAAGTTTGTTGAAAGTGTTAAATTTAGCCTTCGTAGGATATTGGCCTATTGGGTAGAGTATCCTTATCTGTTAGTCGGTAGGTTTAACTGGTGAGTCATGGGACTTGACTTTTATTTTATCGAAGTTAATATGATTTTTAAATTTGGTTGCTCCGGAGATCTTTGATATGTCTCATTCGAAGGCCCGTATCTGTTGAGCATAATCGGAGGAGTTGTTGGAAAATAGTGGCTAATTAGTGACTTTGAGACATATTAATTATTAGTAAATTTAAAGTTTTAAATAATAAAAATTATAATTTATTTCCTACACATAAGACCTTTAAAACGATATGTAATTTGTTTAAATTAGTTGAATGATGAATAAAAAATTGATGCTCAAAGTGAACTATATAAAAATATTGTTGAAAAAAATATAGTGCTCAAAACACACTAACTCACATAAAAAATTTATGAGAGTTTAAAAGATGTTTATAAGCAGGAACTAACTTGACAATTAGTAAATGTGTGTAAGGTAATTGGAGTTGGGGGATTCCCTATATAATGTTGGTGTCAAAATATTTGAAATGTTTAGGCTTTATTAAGTATGTTGAATTTTTTTTGTTAGCCCATGTATAAATTATTTTTCTCAATAAATTGTCTCTTGGTATTTTAAAGATAATTAGAATTTTGATTTAATTATTAAAATTAGGATATACTACATAAAATATTATTTAACTTTAACACGTGTGTATCGAAAATACCACTAAACTTTAGCATAACATTTAGATTGTTTAGGCTTTATTGGGTTTGTTGAATTATTTTTTTTGTTAGCCCATATATAAACTATTTTTCTCAATAAATTGTCTCTTGTTATTTCAAAGATAATTTAATATTTTGATTTAATTATTAAAATTAGAGTAAACAACACAAAATACCATTAAATTTTAATTGTGTGTCGAAAATACTATTGAACTATAAAACGATACTGTTTTTAGCTTCAACCCAAGTACTCCGTCATTAACATGTGACAGCCCATTAAATGTAAACGGTGTCGTTTTGATATAATTTTATAATATTTATAAAATAATTTTATAAATTTATCAACTTTATAAATAAATATTATTTATAATTTATATTACAAAAATAAAATATTATTTATAATATATATAACTAAACCTCAAACACCTTATCCCAAACTCAAATCTTAAGCCCTAAACTACATATATAACTAAACCCCAAATTTCAAACTCCAAATTTCAAACCCAAGGCCCTATATATAACTAAATCATAAGCCATAACCCTTAAAACTAAAATGTTTTTATAATTTATATTACAAATCCTAATATATATTATAAATAACATTTTAGTTCTAAAGTTTAGGGTTTGAGTTTAGTTATATATATGGTTTGTGGTTTATGATTGGGAGTTTGTGGTTTGTGGTTTGAGATTTTGAATTTGTGGTTTATTATTTAGTTATATATTGGGTTTGATGTTTAGGGTTTGGAGTTTATAGTTTATGGTTTGGGATTTTGAATTTATAATTTAGTTATATACATATTGTAAACAATATCTTAGTCTTTTAATGTAAATTCTAAGTAATATTTATTTATTTATATATTATTTACGTTGGAATTATATCAAGTTTTTAAGCTGGCTTGGTGGTTTGATTCCAACCTTTCATTCAATATGTTTTTTGTCCGAGCCTCTCTAAGTGCAAGGTTTTCTTAATTTCCCTCTAACAAAACGACATCGTTTTGACATATCTTAGACATCAAAGCAACTATATCAAAACGACATCGTTTTACATTTAACGGGCCGTTACAGGTTAACAACGGTGTGCTTGGATTGGAGCCAAATACAAAGTTAAATGGTATAATACTATCGTAAAACAAAGTTTAGTGGTATACCAATATTATTTTATAGTTCAATGATATTTTCGATACACATGTTAAAGTTCAATGGTATTTTGTGTAATTCACTCTTAAAGTTAAATTTTCATTTAATTATTTAAATTAAATCATTGCAAACTCTTCATATGCTCCATTAATTCATTCTAATCTCTTCATCTTCCTCTTCCTACTATAAATAGGATGTTAATGTTAGTTCTCTCCTTTCAAACACACCAAAAATTATGTCATTTCTTTTCTCTCTCAAATTTCGTTCAAAGTTGGTGATAAAAGGCACAATTGAATTTGCCAATTCACTGAAGTTGTGTTGATGGCGATGAACATTTGTTGTTGTATCTTGAGAAATAGAGATCCAACGATTCTCTAACATTGAGGAGAAAACGAATATGTCTTAAGGAGATTGTTTATACATTCCTCAACAAAATTATGCTTCAAATTCGCATCCATCAAAAAATGAAAGCGAAAAGTTCTCTTTAATTTCAAATTAATTAACAGTTGGTTATTTTACGATAAATTGTTATTATGCTCAATTATATTTGTGTATTTTATGCTTTGGGTCTAACAATAGTTTTGGCGAGTCATCTCCAAATGATTTGACGGAGATCATGATCGATATAACAGATAATCAAATTTCATTGAAACTGCTCGTTTGGAAATGGACAGGCAATGGCTGATATGATGAAGAAGAAGTCAAAGCCAAGTGGGGAAACAAATTCGGATTCATCTGCGTCCCTTTCACCATTGCATTACAAAACAATCCTTTAGATTACCTTGGTCAAGCTAAGGCAATCATCCGTAGGAAAAAGCACTCTCTCCAAGCTCTATGCACATATATCACCAACACTTGCGTTGTCAAATTATTCGGATCAAAGGTAACTTCACAAGTTTTGCTCCATAAAATTCAAACAAAGCATATTAATCACCAATTATTTCTTTAGCATAGGTTTCTGCATGTTTGGCACACACAATATTTTCTAACACTACAATGTCAATATCAAATGTGGTTGGACCGGTGGAAGAAATTAGCTTTTTGGTCATCCCATTGCCTTCATTGCTCCCACGGTTTACGGTCATCCATAGGTTTTGATCTATCTGTCTATTTATATTTATCTATTTATCTATCTGTAACTGTTACTAAAAGTGTTTTATTTTATTTTAATTGATTGCAGGCTTTGACAATTCATTTCCAAAGCTACATTGATAAGATGAGCATTGTTGTAGCAGTTGATCCAAATGTGATTCCTGACCCTCACCTGCTTTGCGATGATTTTCAAGAATCTCTCAAGCTCTTCAAGGACGCCATCGTAGTAAACGGCAGTGTTTGCTAGCACCCATTAAAATTCGAACTATTTATTAATAAATTAAATGATGACACATTGTCATAAAAATTTAAAAATATTCTTCCAGTTTCGTTTCCATATGCATTATTTTTTTTATCAAAAAGAAGAGATTTCATTAATTGCAAAGTTACAAATACAATCGCACAGGAAGGGACAAGTCAAGTCCCCAGAAAATTTGACATTGACTATTTCTAGCGAATTTGGCTAAACAGTCCGCAGCCTGGTTACAAGATCGAGGGACAAAGGAGAAAGAGCAAGAGCTAAAAGATTTAGCTTGAGCTCTGATATCTTCTTCCACAGCAGAGGATACCCAATTTGAGTGGGACCTCGAACAGAGCCTTCGAATGACGGCTTGGCAATCTGCCTCAATGATGATGTTCGAGAAACCATTCATGGAAGCAAGAGAAATACCAAGTCTGATGGCAATAGCTTTTGCCACCGCTGCAGATGGAGCTAAAGCTGGTGCAGATAATCCTTGAATGAAAGATCCCAAGCAATCACGTGCAATAGCCGCCACCGTAGCCTTACCAGTTTGACAGTCAAACCCTGTTGGGAGGAGGAGGGGACCATAAGCTTGATTCCTTAGGAAGCTGGATTTTCTCTAGGGGACAGCCTCAGTAGCTTGGGAGAATTCCTTAAAGTCACGTCCAGCTCGCAACCACACGTCCCAAGGGAAATCTTTCCTCCCTTCAAAAACCAAAACATTCCTCGTTTTCCAAATCGCCCAAAGAAGAAAGGTAATAAGAGCACAACCATCTTCGAAGTTTCCCAGTTTACGGAATTCATAGACCTATAAGCTCCACCATCTAGGAAAACTGGGAAAACCTAGCGGGGACGACACATAACTAAAGTCTGATGCCTTTCAGACCGCTTGTGCAAACAGACAGAAAAAATAAGATGTTCAATGGATTCATTCTGATCACCGCATCTAGGGCACAAGTCCGAATCTTGAAATTTACCGTGAAAACGAGGACAATATCATGGCAGAGCTTCCAGAGAAAGGAACGGATCTTGGACGGTACCTTCAAGTCCCAAATGGATTTCCAGAATGCTTTATTGTTTCCCGGGGAATTGCTAGAGGATGGTTCCGCCGAGGGTCCATGATTTTCCTCAATGAATCTATACCCCGACTTGGCCAAGTAGTCCCCATTCTTTGTTCCTGCCCATATGAGTGTATCTTTGATACATGGTCCTCCAATTGGAACAACCATGATCGCTTCGGCCTCCTCCGGTGAAAAAAGACCCTCAATTTTGGATTTTTCCTAAGATTGATGATCCGCATTCATAAAGCTGCAAATAGAGGGAAAGGGGCGATTGGGAGGGGGTTGGGTGGAAATCCTGAAATTGTGAAGTTTTGGGATCCATTTATTATTCCACGTTGAAATACATCTGCCATTTCCGACATGCCACAACGAGCCATTCCTGATAACATCTATCCCTTCCCTAATACTTGCCCAAGCTCAGGAAGGATTTTTGCTCTTGGAAGCCTCAAAAATGTTTTCGTTTGGGGTAATAGATACCTCCGAAGGTTTGAGTTAGAAGAGAGTCCGGATGCTTCAATAGTTTCCATGCGATCTTCGTAATGAGGGCTCTATTGAAAGTTCTAAGATTCCGGAAACCCAAACCTCCCTGGTCCTTCGAGCGGCAAAGATCTTTCCAGCTTATCCAATGAATGCTTCTCTTCTTGTTCCCACAATTATTCCACCAAAACTTTGCTACAAGCGAGCTGAGTTCATCACAAAAGGTAACAGGCAGGAGAAAACATTGCATGACATAGGTGGGGATTGCATGAGCGACAACCTTAATTAGAACTTCCTTCCCGGTCTGATTTAAGAATTTGGCTTTCCATCCCCTGAGTCTAATATGGATCCGTTCCTTAATGAACGCCAAGGTCTCCTTTTTGTTTCTCCTCAAAAGAAAGGCAGGCCAAGATATTTATTGTCCTCCTCCATTGGTCGGAATCCCAGAACATTGGATAGGTGAAGCCCGAGATTATTGCTAACATTGGGTGAAAAACCAATAGAGGATTTCTGAAAATTGACCGTCTGACCTGTAGAATGTTGGAAGAGATTAAGGACTCACAGGACTGCTTCACAATTCTTCTTATTCGCACTAGAAAACATAAGGCAATCATCTGCAAACAACATGTGGCTTAGAATCGGGCATCGTCTCTTAATTCTAAGGCCTTCAAACATGGCCAACTCGACCTCCTTTTCCAAAATCCACGAGAGAATACTTGAGATAAAAGTGAAAAGAAAAGGGGATAGCGAGTCCCCTTGTCTCAAGCCCCTACCAGCAGGAAAATCTCTAACTTTCTCCCCATTTAGGACCAGGGAAAAAGAGATGGAGGAAACACATTTCATAACTCTAGCCACCCACCACTCACAAAAACCCAATATGTTCATAACAAAGCGCATGAGATCCCAGTCCACTTTATCATAGGCTTTTTCAAGATCAATTTTCAGGACCATAATCCCCTTCTTCCCCTTTTTTGCCCATTTGATTGCATGAAAGGCTTCGTTTGCGAGAATAATGTTGTCATGGATAGATCTGCCTAGTACAAAAGTTGACTAATGGTTAGGGATGATATCCGGAAGGAACTTTTTCAGTCTCGTCGCCAAGATCTTAGTAACGACTTTAAGTGAAAAGTTACAAAGACTGATCGGTCTAAAGTGAGAGACTTCAGATGGGTTTGGTTTCTTAGGGATAAGGACGATATTTGTTTTATTAAGCCCATAGTCCAGAGTTCCCTCATTGAAAAAGGCCGATACCATCCCAATGAGATCCCCTTTGATAGTTCCCCAAAAAGCTTGGTAGAAGCTGCCAGGAAAGTCGTCAGGCCCGAGCGCCTTAGACGCTCCCATATCAAAGACTGCCTTATTTATCTCTTCTTCGGACACTTTTTTGCTCAGCTCATTATTCATCTCCTCGGTTACCAATTGGGGAATGTACTCCCTGAGCGCTTGAAACTCGATAGAATGATCCTTAGAGAACAAATTTTGGAAATACTTCTGCAAGTAGCTTTTAATGTCCGCAGGTTCCTCCAACCAAACTCCCTCATCTCTTTTCAAACTGACAATGGAATTGATTCTTCTATGTTGGATGGTTGTTGCGTGAAAAAACTTAGTATTTCTGTCTCCCCATTTAAGCCAGTTGACTATGGAGCGTTGATGCCAATAACTCTCCTATTTCTCTCATTTAGAATCAAGCTCATTCTTCAACCGTTTATACTCATCCAGCTCCGAGCTAGTGATTTTCCTCCCCTGAAGTTGTATAATCCTGGTAATCAACGCCCTCTTCTTTTCATTTTGTAACTTTTTCTTTGTAACCCCCTCGACCCGTCCTAGCCTCCAAACCGCATCGAATGGGTTACACAGGGAAAAACAAAGCGAAACCCGTTAAGGCTCCACTCTGATTAGCAACCCTAGAAAATTTCTTTTAAAGTTATCTTATCTAGATGCATTAAATGTATCCTATATGAGAGGACACGCAGCGGAAAACACACATGGATACAAAACACAAAAAACACACAATTAAGACTCCATTTTTAGCTTTTACAATAGGTCGTATTAGTACGCTAGAGGAACGTATCGATACGCCTGGACTTGGTCAACACACCAAAGTCAACCTAGGGAGACCGTATCGATACGCTAGAAGACCGTATTGATACGCTCTCAACGGTAAACTTTCCCATGGTCAAACTACGAAGACCGTACCGATACCCTCAGGACCCGTACTGATACGCTAAAATCTCGTCAATTTCACAAATTTCCAGAGAGCATTTGGCGTATTGATACACCCCCGCGTACCAGTACGCCTTGCCTAAAACAAGACCCAAAGCAAAGGACCGTATCGATACAACCCTTGAGCGTATCGATACGCCCTGCACTGCAAAACTTGTTTTGGATGCTAAAAACACAAGGCTCGACACTAGAGGCATATAACGACCATTCAAGCAACATACAATCATGCTTATAACACAAGTCATCCATGGATAAACATATAAATCAATTTAAACACCGAACGATGCAACATTCAACATGATAGGATTTCAAAGGGAGACATGCATACATAGCATTCATCAACATAGCCAAAAGTTAAACAAAATAATACTTCAACATGGTCAAAGGCATTACAAGCCCAAAACAACTAAACAAACTTGTCTAAGCAAAAAGGACATGCCAACAACATCTCAAACATAAAGGTCCTATCCCATTGCTCTATACTAGTTATTGAAGTCTAAACCATACTTGAGCAAACCAAACTCCTTTGGAGTCTCCCTTGTTCCCCGAGCTGCTCCGTAGGTCTAAGGGTCTGCATTGTTGGAAAAGAGAGCGTAAGCGTTTAAGCTTAGTGAGCGGTGCTCAAACAGGTAGCTACAACAATGCAGTTTTAAAACATAGTTTGCTTAAAACCAAAACCATTTCCAAATCGTTTCTACATGCTTGAACACACAATGTCATGCATTTACCTTCACGTGCATTTACCGAATGCAACCACAAGCCATAGGCTTACCACATGCTCATTCTCATAACGCAAGCAAAGTAAACAACAACGCATAAGCATAAATATAAGGAATCAACAACATGCTTAACATGAGAATTAGAGCAATCATGGGTATATTGACATTCAACGTTTTTACTCGGATATGCGGATAGTTTCTCAAACCCACTAGACACTTCCGGTGGAATCTCACATCACCGTACTCACTCGTCTAGTAATAACAAGATTTTCGGTGGAATCTCACATCACCATACTCTTCCTTAGTGGAATATAACATCACTAAAGTGTAACGCCCCGGTTTTCGGCTTAGGAGTTTTGGGTTTCGAACCGGTTCGGTCGGAGTGCGGTTCGAATATATATAAGAGTGAATTTAGGAAAGCCTAGTTCGGGTTGCATTAAAAATATGGAAAATGTCTTAAAATCCTCTTTTAATATATATAAGAGTATGGTGGAATCAATTTTGCAAAATGAGGTTTGGAAGGGTGACATTTTGGGCTAGTGACCAAAATGTAATTTTTGAAAACTGTGAGACTATTTTAAAAAGGATTGAAGCTTTGAATCTTTAAGGAGCTATTTACCCAATGGAAGTTTTTCCAGATTTTTATAAGATATTAAATGATTAATTAAAGGTTTTTAAATAAAACAAAAGTGGAGGGAGGATATTTTGGCCATAACTAACTTTTCTCTCAAATCTTCCATTTTCATTTTCTCTCAAACCAAACACCTTTTCTCCAGAGCTTTTCTCTCTGATTTTGTCACCTAAATATCTCTTTTCAATTCTCTTTTGATTGCTAATCATCTCCTCATCAAAACCTTACCATTTGCTAATTGGATTTTCAAGATTTTGGTTCCAAAAAGGGAGAAAACTCAAGTTTGGAGGTAAGAACGTCCTTCTCCTCTAAACTCTCAGTTCTTTACTGAAATTCCTAAGTTTTCAATCCTTAATTTGTGTTTTATAAAAGGTTTTACAATTGAACTCTTGATCTTGGCTTTAAAATGCAAGATTTGCTTGATTTTGATGAAATTTCGTATGATCTGTTTAAGTAGTGATTTGAGGTGTATTTTTGATGTTAAATGAATGTTAAATTGATAAGGAATTGAGGTTTAATTAATGCAATCCCGGATAGGTTGAATTTCCTAAGTTTAGCTTGTGTTCTTGGTTGTTTTTGGAGTGATCTTGATGATCTGTTATGGCTGGAGGTATAAGGATGTGTTGAGATCCATTTTGGATGTTAATTGATGTTTAAGAATGATTAGATTTGATGGATCATGGCTGGGTAGTGTTGTGGAGTTGTTTGGATACATTTTTGGTTGTGTTTGGTAGCCGAAAATGGGGTGTGGATGAGAGCAGCGAGTTTAGGTGCTTTCATTGAAGATGTTAATGCATGATGATGCATTAGTCCTCTGCTTTGATGTGTTGAAAATAGGGGAGTCATCTTTGGATCCAAGTGGTGGTGATCTGGAAGCTTGATTGGTGTTTCGGCAAGTGGCGAAACGGAATCGGTGAGTGGATTTTGGTTTTCAGCTTTGAAACCAATGTTTTGAAGGTTTGGGAGCTTAATTTAAGTCTAAGCAACTTAGCTAAGCTCAAGAGTAAGTTTTCGGAAAAACTCTTTTGATGATGAACCATGGATTGGTTGTATGCAATGTGGTTTGTTTGCATGTTTTAAATCCTGTTTTGAAAGCATATTTAGCATGTTTATTTGCAGAGATTATAAGCCATGTGTTGAAGGATGCTCAAGGTAAGAGATCATTGTTTTTGAACATTGTTTAAATGTGGTTTGATGCTTAAAGATGCATGATGATTATGGCTTTGTTAAATGCTTTAAAACAGTGGAATATTGTTGTAAATGATGCATATTGGCAAGTGATGGTTAAGGTCACAAAGGTGGTTAAAAGTCCTTGTGTGAGCCTTGTTATTTAAGAGCAACATGGTGGTTAAAAGTCCATGGTTGGCTCTTGGTTAAGATCACCAAGGTGGTTAAAATTCCTTGGGTGAGTCTTGTGTATTTAAGGACAACATGGTGTTTAAAAGTCCATGGTTGGTCCTTGGTTAAGGTTACAAAGGTGGTTAAAATTCCTTGTGTAAGCCTTGTTATTTAAGAACATCAAGGTGTTTAAAAGTCCTTGGATGATTCTTGTTAAGGATACAAAGGTGTTTAAAAGTCCTTGTGTGGTCCTTGCCATGGTGTTTAAAAGTCCATGGGGTTAAGGACACAATGGTGTTTAAAAGTCCATGTGTGGTCCTTGGAAAGTGTAAGATCACAATGGTGTTTAAAAGTCCATGTGTGGATCTTATGTTGAATGTATCACTTGTTGCCAATATGACATATTATGAACTTGAAGCATGTATTGCTTGTTTTAAATGCTTATGAGCATGTGCAAATGATGATTTGATTTAAGGTTTATAAATGTGTTTTGTAAATGCATTATTGTGTGGTTTTTAATGAGCTTTCCTCACTAAGCTTTTGCTTACGCTCTCTCTCTTTTCTTAAACCAATAATGCAGAGCATTAAAGTGCATTGAGGGCAGCAAAGTGGTGAAGAATCCAAGTGGTGAACAAAGCTTATGTATGGTGAAGGTTTCTTAAACACTATTAGCTTTTGGCATTTGGCAATGGGGGACCTATGTAATTGTTTTGGGAGACGTTTTGGACTCCCTAAGTTGGATTTATGAAGTTAATAATGTTGGTGCTTGTAATTGGCCTTTGTGATGTGGTTTTTGGTATATTAATGCTTGAATGGTTTTTAAGTAGGAAGCATGCCTATAGAATTGGGAATTTTCATGATTGATGCCATGTTGATGTTTGGTTGATGCAATTATATTCCTTGTATGATGAATGACTTGCTGGTAAAGTTTGGTGGCATTTGGAGCATGTTTGATAAGTCAATTGCATGATAAACCAGCAAATTTTCTACAATCTGGGCAGCCTGTTTCGGAACAGGTGCTACCGTATTGGAACGGGGGCCTGAAATGGCCTGGGCGTTCCGAAACGGGAGGCACTGTTCCGGAACAGTTTGGCCACTGCCAGGCCATGTTTCGGTACCAGTTTCGGAACGGTCCCGCGTTTCGGAACGGGTCTTTCTTGTTCCGAAACACTCGACCGTTGGGCACTGAAATTGATGGTTATATGTTTTGGAATGTTTGTGTTTTGGTCCTGAAACTTGTTTAAGCAATTGTATGAGTTTGAGAAGTCCATTTGAGCTGAAATTTGGCAGAGAAGCATAAAAGATGATTAATTTCATATTGGTAACTTTAATTTGGATTAAGTCCTTATAAATTTCAGAATTTACAATTTGGTCCCTAAAGTTGTAATTTGTGCAATTGGGTCCCTGAATGTTCTCTGATTGTTATGATGTTTGAATATGATTATCTTGTGAACATATCTAGGGTTAACGTGCATCTAGACAAGAGTAAAAAGAAAAAAAAGGGTCGTTAATCAAGGTTGACTTTCGGGTTGACTTTGGTTTTCCCACGCGCAAATTTTACCTCGAGTGCACTCTAATCCTATTGATTGATCAATTATATCCGGTAACAACCCAACACATGTCAATACACTCAATTACAAACACAATCATTACTGATGCTTGAACCACTTACCAAGTCCAAACTTCCATACAAGGCATGTACTCACAATGCAAGTATGAACATAAGTCCTACATCTCAACATGCATAACAATGCAATTCAACACATGACAACATAACATGCTCAACTTGCATTCAAGAATCGTAAAACACAATTTAATTGCATAAAGCCTTTAAAACTTACTCTCGAGCTTGGATTGGCCTTTCAAGCTCAATCTAAACTCCCAAAACACTCCATTAACCACGTTAAGGCTTTTAAAATCGATCCATTCATCAGCCAACACACAAACGATGTTCGAGATGCTGAATCAAGCCTCCGAACTACCCGGATTTCCGTCCACAAAGCTCGAATCCAATTCCTCTATTTTGAGCAATCCAAAATCGAACATTAGAACACAAATACACTCACAAACACAGGGAAGACTTGAAACTCAACAAACTTGCATCTACGCACATCGATTCAAGCCCAAATTTCACCCGAAACTTAATCAATTCAAACCCAAACTACTAGCAGTCATTCCCAACAAGTTTACCATCAAAAATCTACCTTTTAACATCCCTAAACATCAATCCAAAGCTACCAAATATCAAGCTTCAATTTAGAGACAGAACCCAACCAAAAACTTAAGATTTCCAACTCTTAAAATCACCCACAATACCCATTTCGGGTTTCCATTAAAACCCACCATTTTTATGTTACTTTAGTGTTATACAAAGTTAAAAACACTCTCAACTCAGCCCTAATCAACCCAAACGAAAACCCAAAGATTTTCCTTTCATTTCAAACCAAACTTTAAAAATCAAAATTTGTTTTATCCATGAGTTTTTGCAAAAATATCAACATTTAGGACTTAAGGAAGATGAACTAAGTTGAGGAATCATTTACCTTGAAGAAATCTCTTGGTTTGGAGCTTGAAATCAATGGAATAGTAAATAGGGTTTGTGGAGGGTTTTAGAACGTGAAATGGGACTTGAAAAGATGATGGCTTTTGTTAAAAATCCCATTTTTATTCCTTTTTATGAAAAATTCCCCTTTTTGCCCTTTAGTCTTTTAAAACCCCTTTTGGTGTATTAAAAATAGTTTTTCTCCAATTTAATTTTAATCCAACTCGGTTTACTAATCTGATATCTCCCGGCCCTAAACTCGGGGCGTTACAACTCTCCCTCACTTAAAGAGTTTCGTCCCCGAAATTTACCTAGCGGAACGAGATGCGAAAACTGCTTTCTCATGTCATCATTCCTCTCCCAAGTGGCTTCTTCCACCCCTCGGTGTTGCCACTTAACCTTAACTAACTCAACGGTCCTTCCTCGCAACACTTTGATGTCCGAAGCCAAAATCTCAACTGGTTCTTCATCGTAGGTCAAATCCAGATTCAATTTTATCTCTTCAACTGGCATAACATGTGACAGATCTGATCTATACCTACGAAGCATCGAGACATGAAACACATCGTGAATCTTCCCTAGTTCAGTCGATAGTCTCAATCTATTAGGCAACGAGACCAATTCTCTCAACTATCTCATACGGACCAATGAACATCGGGCTCAACTTGCCTTTCCTACCAAACCTCATCACCTTCTTCCAAGGTGAGACTTTCAAGAACACTTTGTTGCCACGACATACTCTACTTCTCTTCTTTTCAAATCTGCATAGGATTTCTGTCTATCCGAAGCTGCCTTTAAACGGTCATAAATCAAATGTACTTTCTCGGTAGTGCCCTTAAGCATATTAGGCAAAGGTATCAATTTTTGTCCCGCTTCAGCCCAACAAACAAGTGTTCTACATTTTCTACCATACAATGCTTCATAAGGTGCCATTTGAATGCTCGCTTGATAACTGTTATTATATGCAAACTCTACTAACGGTAGATGCTTCTCCCACGAACCCATAAATTCTATAATACAACATCTCAACATGTCTTCCAACACTTGTATGACTCTCTCCGACTGACCATCAGTCTGAGAATGATATGAAGTGCTGAAATTCAGTCGAGTACCCAAAGCACTATGCAAACTCTCCCAAAATCTATCCGTGAACCTTGAATCTCTATATGACACTATAGATTTCGATACACTATGCAGTCTCATTATCTCACTGATATACAAATCGACCAACTTATCTAAAGTATAAGTGGTGTGAACAGTTAAAAAGTGCGCACACTTAGTAAGACGATCAACAATTACCCAAACTGAATTCTTCTTAGAAGGTGTCAACGACAAACCCGATACGAAATCCATGGAGATTCTTTCCCACTTCCACTCGGGAATTCTCAACGGTTGTAACAAACCTAAAGGAAACTGATGCTCGGCTTTAACCCACTGAAAAACCATGCACTTTCTCACAAACTCGGCAACATATTTCTTCAAACCAACCCAGAAATACTCATTCTTCAAATCGCGATACATTTTCGTACTTCCCGAATGCATAGCAAACGGACTACTGTGAGCTTCAGTTAGGATGATGCGTCTCAAGTCTACATCTTCCAGAACAACTACTCTACTCTTGAAACACAAGACTCCATCACTACTAAAACAGAAATCTATCGGTTTACCCTCTGCTATGTCTTGTACATGCGATGCTAAAGATCTATCTTGCAACTGTTTCTCTCTAATCAACTGAAGCAAAGAAGGCTTAACTTGCAACTCGGCCACTAAACCACCATCTTTGGACAAACTCAATCTAGCAAACATAGCTCGTAACTCCACCGCTACCTTTCTACTCAAAGCATCGGCCACTACATTGGCTTTACCCGGATGGTACTCAATCGTGAGGTCGTAGTCCTTAAGCAACTCTAGCCACCTACGCTGTCTAAGATTCAACTCTCTTTGTGTCATTATATACTTCGGACTCTTGTGATCCATATACACTGTGCATTTCTCACCATACAAGAAATGTCTCCAAACTTTCAAAGCGAAAACCACATCAACCAATTCTATATCATGCGTAGGGTAATTATGCTCATGAGTCTTTAACTGTCTAGACGCATAGGCCACTACTCTTCCTTCTTGCATAAGCACACAACCTAAGCCAACATACGACACATCACTAAAGACTACAAACTCTTTCCCTGACACGGGCTGAATCAAAACAGGAGCTTCGGTTAAGGCTTCTTTCAATTTCTCAAATGCTTGTTGTCTTGCATCAGTCCACTCAAACCGAACATCCTTTTGTAGCAATTTAGTCAAAGGATCTGCAACCTTTGAGAAACCCTCAACAAAACGTCTATAGTAACCGGCCAAACCTAAGAAACTACGAACTTCGGTCACTGTCTTCGATGGTTTCCAATTCACAACTGCCTCAACCTTCTTAGGATCCACTCGGATTCCCTCGGTCGATACAATATGGCCTAAGAAGACTACTTCCCTAATCCAGAATTCAAATTTGCTCAACTTGGTATACAACTGATTGTCTAACAATTTCTGTAACACCAAACACAAATGCCGATCATGATCTTCCTTGGTACGAGAGTACACTAAAATATCATCAATGAACACTACCACAAACTGATCTAAGTAATCATGAAACACTCTATTCATCATGTCCATAAAAGTTGTCGGTGCATTAGTCAAACCAAAGGGCATCACTAAGAATTCGTAGTGCTCATAACGAGTGCGGAAAGCTGTCTTCGGTACATCTTGATCTCTTACTCTCAACTGATAATAACTGGATCTCAAATCTATCTTCAAGAACACTGAATCACCTCTCAACTGATCAAATAAGTCATCAATCCTCGGCAACGAATATTTGTTCTTCATTGTCAACTTATTCAACTGTCGGTAATCGATACACATTCTCAGACTGCAATCTTTATTCTTCACAAACAACACATGTGCACCCCAAGGTGAAGTACTCAGACGAATGAACCCTCGGTCTATCAGTTCTTGAAATTGTGTCTTAAACTCTTTCATTTCTTTAGGAGCCATTCGGTACGGTGAAATCGATACTGGAGCTGAATCTGAATAAGTCTCAATAACAAACTCTACATCTCTTTCCAGAGGCAAACCATGCAATTCTTCCGGGAATACACTCGAAAAGTCACAAACTCTTCTAATGTCTCGAGGTCGTGCCCCATCCATACTCGGATTCATAACATAGGCTAGGTACGCCTGACAACCCACATCCAACAACTTCCGAGCCTTTAAGGCTGAAACTACATTGGACAAGAACTTAACGTTCTTGCCCACTATCACTACCTCGTGATCCTCTGAAAGTCTCAAGGACACCCGCTTTGTCTCAAAATCTACCCTAGCCCTATGCTCTACAAGCCAGTCCATGCCTAAAATTACATCAAAACTATAAAACGACAATTCCATCATATCCACAGGAAAAACATGACCCTGAACCATCAAAGGACATCTTCTGTACATCTTTCTGACCACAACTGTCTCACCAAAGGAAATAGTGACATTCATACCCACAACTAATATCTCAACTGGAATATTTAACAATCTTGCATGCTCACTCAATATGTACGTATGCTAAGAACCGGAATCAATCTAGGAAAACAAAGTCAAAGACTGTAACGAGAAATTACCTGCAATCACATCTGTGTCATTCATGTCCTCACGGTGTGCATACACTCTAGCTGGCCCACCTCCCTCAGGCTGAACTGCTACACCATGAGCTACATTCCTCTGACCGTCATTCCTAGGCTAAAAGTTACCTCGACCGCACCCACTACCTCTCTGATGGTCGACAGCTCGTGCAGGAGCTTGTCCATCCCTAGACGGATGTAGACAATCGCGCTTCAAGTGTGCCCTAGACCCGCAGTTCCAACAAGAGCCATAAGTACCCCAACACTCACCGAAATGACGTCTACCACACTTGTTGCACTCGGGAGTACGATTCTCAGTCTCTTGGTCGTAATGGCCTCGCCCCGGATTACCACCTCCGCGTCTATGATCATGATGAGGTTTCCTATCGTTGTGCCTCTTGGCACGATCTCTGTCCCAATCAACATTCCTCTTTCCTGAACTAGATTCACCATTGCGATCCGCAAGTCCCAAAGACTGTTCGATGTCCTTGGCCCTAGCGACCAACACATCAAAATCTATATAGTCGGAAGCCAACATGTAAGTCTTCACATCTTGAACCAACCCATAACGAAAACGCTCACAACGTTCCGCCTCAGTGGGAACTAACTCAGAAGCATATTGACTCAGACGTACAAACTGCACCTCATAGTCGGATATGGTTAAGCTACCCTGAACTAGTGCCATGAACTCTCTCTTCTTCTCATCTAGGTATCGAGGACCTAAGTACTTCTTACGGAAAGCATTCCTGAAGAACTCCCAAGTAACCTCGGCTTCTGGCATACCCGTAGTGATAGTAGTCCACCAAGTGTAGGCATCTCCCTGAAGCAAATAGACAATACAACCCAACTTATGTGCTTTAGAGCACTTCATCTGACTCAAAATACGAACTGTGCTCTCAAACCATGCCTTTGAACCCTCGGGTGACAACCCACAGAACTCAACCCCGCCCAAGCTACGGAGTCGCTCTAACGGTAAACCAGAACCTGCACCCTGAGGCGGTGCTGCAACCCGAACACCTACTAAAGCTGTCTGTATAGCCCCGGCTATAGCCTGAATCAACGGATTCACATCAATACCTGTCTGTCCCTTACCAGCCTGGGGCCCAACACCTTCCGCATTCACTCCGCCACCCGGAGGAGGAGGAAGAGAAGGAGGCAAGTTCTCTCCTCGCACATCCTCAACATTCTCAATTCGTTCAACCCTCGGATTATCCATTCTCGGCCTTCCCCTCGGTCTCACCATGCTAACTGATGCAAAGCTAAACAACAAACACAAAAGGTGAAATGATTTGGGGTCAACAAGAAACAAGGTCCAAGGTTCTCAAGTCCTTAAACTTAAAATCACTTACAATAATAGTATACTAGCAATGAGTGCCTTTAACTATTTCTCAACCAACACAAGATAGCCACAAGCATGCTTACAATCACCATGCAATTACAATCAACAAGCTTACAACATAAAACTTACCTCACTTACCTTTCGGCTTGCGGAAACTCAACGAACCTAGGCGAAACCTAGGCTCTGATACCAACAAATGTAACCCCCTCGACCCGGACTAGCCACCAGACCGCATCGAATAGGTTACACGGGGAAACTGAAGCAAAACCCCTTAAGGCTCCACTCCGATTAGCAACCCTAGAAAATTTCTTTTAAAGTTATCTTGTCTAGATGCATTAAATGTATCCTATGTGAGAGGACACACAGCGGAAAACACACATGAAGACAAAACACGCAAAACAGACAATTAAGACTCCCTTTTTAGCTTTTACAACAGGCCGTATCGGTACGCTAGAGGACCGTATCGATACGCTTGGACTTGGTCAACACCCTAAAGTCAACCTAGGGAGACCGTATCGATATGCTAGAAGACCGTATCGATACGCTCTCAACGATCAATTTTCCCATGGTCAAACTATGAAGACCGTACTGATACCCTCAGAAACCCGTACCGATACGCCAAAATCTCGTCAATCTCTCAGATTTCTATAGAGCATTTGGCGTATCGATACACCCCCGCATACCAGTATGCCTTTCCTAAAACAAGGTCCAAAGCAAAGGGCCGTATTGATATAGCCCTTGAGCGTATCGATACGCCTTGCACTGCAAAACTTGTTTTGGCTGCTAAAAACGCAAGGACTCAACACTAGAGGCATATAACGACCATTCAAGCAACATACAATCATGCTTATAACACAAGGCATCCATGGATAAACATATAAAGCAATTTAATCACCGAACGATGCAACATTCAACATGATAGGATTTCAAAGGGAGACATGCATACATAACATTCACCAACATAGCCAAAAGTTAAACAAAAACATACTTCAACATGGTCAAAGGCATTACAAGCCCAAAACAACTAAACAAACTTGTCTAAGCAAAAAGGACATGCCAACAACATCTCAAACATAAAGGTCCTATCTCATTGCTCTATACTAGTTATTGAAGTCTAAACCATACTTGAGCAAACCAATCTCCCTTGGAGTCTCCCTTGTTCCCCGAGATGCTCCGTAGGTCTAAGGGCCTGCATTGTTGGAAAAGAGAGCGTAAGCGTTTAAGCTTAGCGAGCGGTGCTCAAACATGTAGCTACAACAATGTTGTTTTAAAACATAGTTTGCTTGAAAACCAAAACCATTTCCAAATCGTTTCTACATGCTTGAACACACAATGTCATGCATTTACCTTCACATGCATTTACCGAATGCAACCACAAGTCATAGGCTTACCACATGCTCATTCTCATAATGCAAGCAAAGTAAACAACAATGCATAAACATAAATATAAGGAATCAACAACATGCTTAACATGAGAATTAGAGCAATCATGGGTATATTGACATTCAACGTTTTTACTCGGATATGTGGATAGTTTCTCAAACCCACTAGACACTTTCGGTGGAATCTCACATCACCGTACTCACCCATCTAGTAATAACATGATTTCCGGTGGAATCTCACATCACCGTACTCACCCGTCTAGTAATAACATGATTTCCGGTGGAATCTCACATCACCGTACTCCTTCTTAGTGGAATCTAACATCACTAAGGCCACGCACGAATTTTACCTCGAGTGCACTCTAATCCTATTGATCGATCAATTATATCCGCTAACAACCCAACACATGTCAATACACTCAATTACAACCACAAGCATTATCGATGCTTGAACCACTTACCAATTCCAAACTTCCGTGCAAGGCATGTACTCACAATGCAAGTATGAACATAAGTCATACATATCAACATGCATAACAATGCAATTCAATACATGACAACATAGCATGCTCAACTTGTATTCAAGAATCGTAAAACACAATTTAATTGCATAAAACCTTTAAAACTTACTCTCGAGCTTGGATTGGCCTTTCAAGCTCAATCCAAACTGTTGAGTGGATCGAAAGATCGATATGAACTAAGAGGGGGGTGAATTGGAAATTTAAAGTTTGTGTGGTGGAAATTTGCAAATTAAAAGATTGACAAGATATTTTAGAGTAGTTCAAGTTCCAAATGAACTCTACATCCACTACCTTAGCTTCACTAAGGATTTGCAACAATTCCACTAATTGCTCTTCCCCTTTTCTAGGCTAAGGAGGCAACCCTTACAATTTCGGTTAAATTTTCTACCCAAAATTTAACCCAATCCTCACAACAAGGTAAAAAAGAAATTGATGGCTAATAGAGTATCTCTCAATACAAATTGTAGCCCAATTACAAGCACTCAACCCAATTGAACAAGATAAGAATGAAAATTACAATTGGGGTTTCTAGACAATATGGGATTTTTGCACAATTGCTTGGATTTGATGAATAGATGTTTTCTTGAAGATCAATAGTTGTTGCTGTAGCTTTTGGATGTCTCTTTTATACCTTCTAATTGATTTCTAGCCGTTTGGGTGGTTGGGAACATAAATGGAGCCGTTGCAACCCTCTCTTACCACCATAAATGCACTTTTGCAGCTATGCGTATCAGTATGTGGGGAGGTGTATCGATACCTGTCTCAGAAAAGAAAGAGTTGTTGTGTGCAATAAATAAGGGGTATCGATACGCGCGTAAGCGTATCGGTACGGGGTATCGAAACGGTAAAGGCCGTATCGATACCTTTTTCTCAACTAAACTCACTGTCGATTTCCGTATCGGTACGAGGGTTTTGCGTATCGATACGGGTCAACGAATATTTAAAATTTGGTTACCAACCAACTGACACCAACAGTCAAATTATTTAAACTGACTTGCATTTAAAAATTTATTAAGGCCGTATCGATACGAGGGTTTGCCGTATCGGTACGCCATTCAAACTCTTTAGGCTTTTACGCAGGGGCGTATCGATACAGGTGAAGAGCGTATCGATACGAGTTCCCATAGTAGCCAACTTTGGTAAAAAGGTATCGATATGCTTGGGAGTGTATCGATACACCTGAACGTTTTTCAATAGTTTGGCCTTGGAACACTTAGAAAATATTTTGAGTTTGAGTTTTTCAAATCAGTTTTAAAGAGTTGGTGATTTAAAACTTATTAAGGGACTTACAAAAACAATTTTAAGTTTTTCAAATTGATCCTTAAAGATCTAATTATATCAAAATCAAACATAGGTTTTACAATCTCCCCCTTTTTGATATAACAAAACTAAAACTTAAATTTTTTGATATTTTTGAAAAACTAAAAACTTTACAAAGTTAACTCCCCCTTAATATAAGCTTGTAACCTTTGAGTTAAAATCAAAATTTTTGAAAGTGTGTGAGCTAGCTTCTCTCCCCCTTTTTGTTAGATCAAAAATATTGAGACAATTAAGTGCATAAACATAGGCAAAGGTATAAATAAGCAACATTTATATTATTGATCATAGCATCAAACTTGAAATCCAAACAAAAACAGAAAAACAAAGCATAGGTTTAATCCTAAAATAAACTTAGTCCTAAGAACATAAAGCAAAGGTGCATAAAATAGAAAATCCTAAATGATATGCATGAGATGCAATAAGAAACGTCTAGGCATCGTCTTCGTCATCTTCATCATCTTCGTCATCAATCCCCGTTGGCTCATTATCCCGCATGCTATTTCGCCACTCATCATGGAAAGCGGAGATGGAAATATTCAAAGAATGGTGACCGCTTTCAAGAGATGTGAGGCGATTTTCCATACCCGTCATCCTTGTATCAAAAGTTGTTTCAAGGGAAGTAAGACGAGTGTTCATGTCCGTGCGCAACCCGATAAATTGCTCATTGAGGTAAGTCATGAGAGCATCCATGGAGGGTTGTGGGACTTGAGGAGCTTGAGGAACTTGAGGCTCTTCAAATATGGCGGCGGCCTCGGGTGGTAGCTCGGCAAGACGTACCCATTCACCATTAAAATATTCAAACTTTTCCCGTGCAAGAGATCGCTCATCAATGGGATCGGTGAGTGGAGTTGGGTAGTCAAAAGAGCAATCAATATCCTTTTTAATAAAGAAATAACTCAAAGCCGTACCATATGTAAAGGAGGTGGCTAGAGTTGTATGACGATTTTGCACAAGGTAGACGATCTCCGCGAACATGAGTCGAGCAAGATTTGGGCACTTTCGCTCACGGAAGCAACGGATCCAAAAATCATCCACTTGACGGATGGTGGAATACTTTCCTCCGGAGGGACGAAACCACCAAGACACCATCAAATGTAAGATCCGGTCTTGAGCATTTAGGGCGGTGACGGATCCACTAAGAACATGCCCCAAAGCATGCTCATCATCAATGCCTTCATCCTTTAATTTGAAAACCTCACAAATGGATTTGACATCAAGGATGATTTTTTCCCATGAGATAAGAGCTAATGTCAACAACTTCCCCATTACGAGTAATACATTTGGCATTAGTGTAGAAAATCAAAACCAAAAGACGATAATAGAAACCGAGAATAGATATGAAATCCATGAAGTTCCAACGACGAAACAAAGGAAGATATTCAAACTTAAAACGCTCGGAGTCGAGAAAAGGAACGAATATTACCCTTTCCGCACGAATCTTATAATTCTCAAATTGACGAAAATAAGTTAGACCCATGGGACTTTCAAAGGATTGCTCATAGATGGTTGTGTAGTTCGGACGAGCAATCGCTCCAAGGGTGGATGATTCACCGGTTTGAGAAACCCTTGTACGCTTCCTCGATGGTTCCTTTGGTGCTATGATCTAATAGAGAAATTAAGCAAAAGGATTTCTTCAATTTTGAGTGAAAACCAAGGTAAAAAAATTTAAGTAAAATTTGAAGAAAAATTTTGAAGAACAATTTTTTTTAAAAAAAAAGATGAAAACAAAACAACAAAACAAAAACAAAAAAAATTGAAAAAGAAAAAGAAAGAAAAGATTACCTTGATAGAAACTTGAGAGATTGAAGAAAATTCTAGCACAATTGTGATGAGAGAGAGCACAAAGCTTTGCTTGATTGAAAAACTCTTTTAGATTTGAGTTGAGGTGTGAAAAATATGAAGGAGGAAGAGCCTTTTATAGGCAAAAACGGCTAGGGTTTTTAGGTTTTGAAGAGTTTTAATTTTGGTAAAAGTTAAACACAATAAAAGCCAAATTTAAAGCTGTCTGCGCAATCGAGTATCGATACGCCTGAGGGTGTATCGATACGGGGGTAGAATCATCATTTCTGCAAAAATGCCCGTTGGAGAGTCGTATCGAAACGGATGATGTCCGTATCGAAACGACCCGTATCGATATGAGTTTAATCGTATCGATACCCGTGTAAGCGAAATAAATTCTGGGAAACTGAATGAAGAACACGTATCGGTACGCGTAGATCCGTATCGATACCGTATGCCCAGAAATGCATATTTGGTTCTAAGAACAACCATAGGCTCGAATTTAACATCTCCTAAAAGTATGCAAATGATGAATGAGCAGTTCTAAGCATATTTTAATAGAAGCATACTCCCCCTAACTATAGGCATGGATGAAATTAGGAGTCTAAACACATAAACATGGCATTTCACAAGATCAAGCAAATTTAAGCACAAAAGAGGTCCTAAAAGGTCAAGATAGGCTAGCTAGACCTAACTCTCTCCCAAGGGACCAAAATCGCTCTTTGTCTAAAGGTTTTGTAAATATGTCCGCTAATTGATTTAAGGTGTCTACATACTCTCTAACCACATCTTCTTTAAGGACATGATCTCTAATGAAATGATGCCTTATCTCTATGTGTTTGGTTCTAAAGTGTTGGATGGGATTTTTTGTTAGGCATATTGCACTAGTGTTGTCACATTTTAGGGGTATGGTTTCAACTTTAATTCCATAATCTAAGAGTTGTTGCTTCATCCAAAGGACTTGAGCACAACAACTCCCTAAGGATATGTACTCGGCTTCGGTGGTAGATAATGCTACACTATTTTGTTTCTTAGAGAACCAAGATATGAGCATACTACCTAGGAATTGACAAGTTCCCGAAGTACTTTTCCTATCGATTTTGCAACCCCCATAATCCACATCCGAGTAAGCATAAAGGTTGAAGGTAGAGTCTCTAGGGTACCAAAGGCCTAAACAAGGAGCATCTCTAAGGTACCTAAAGATTCTCTTAACGGCTATAAGGTGAGACTCTCTAGGACTAGCTTGAAACCTAGCACACAAGCAAACACTAAACAAGATATCCGGTCTACTTGCGGTAAGGTAAAGCAATGATCCAATCATAGAACGATAAATCTTAGAGTCAACACACTTACCTCCTTCATCTTTGCCAAGCTTTGTAGATGAGCTCATAGGTGTGGCTTGAGGCTTTGCATTCTCCAAGCCAAACTTCTTGAGCATATCCTTTATATATTTTGCTTGGTTGATGAAGGTGCCATCCTTCTTTTGCTTGATTTGGAGTCCCAAAAAGAATGAGAGCTCCCCCATCATGCTCATCTCAAATTCACCTTGCATTAACTTAGCAAACTCTTGACAATGACATTCATTAGTAGAACCAAAAATAATATCATCAACATAAATTTGAACTACTAAGATGTCATTTTTATACATTTTTATAAAAAGTGTAGTGTCCACCTTACCTTTTTCAAATCCTTTTTCAATTAAAAAGTTTGAAAGTCTTTCATACCAAGCTCTAGGAGCTTGTTTTAAACCATAAAGAGCTTTGGTAAGTTTGAAAACATGATTTGGAAATTTTGAGTCTTCAAAACCCGGTGGTTGTTCCACATACACTTCTTCATTTATAAAACCATTTAAAAATGCGCTTTTAACATCCATTTGAAAAAGCTTGAAATTATGATAACATGCATATGCAAGCAACATCCTAATGGCTTCCATTCTAGCTACGGGTGCATAGGTTTCATCAAAATCTATTCCCTCTTCTTGAGTTTAACCTTGTGCTACTAGTCTAGCTTTGTTTCTTACAATGTTACCACTCTCATCTAGCTTGTTCCTAAAGACCCATTTAGTTCCTATTGTAGATTGATTACTAGGCCTATCAACTAATGTCCAAACGTTACTTCTCTCAAATTGATTTAACTCTTCTTGCATAGCCATAATCCAAAAGTCATCTTTCAATGCTTCTTTAATATTCTTAGGCTCTATGCATGAGATAAATGCAACATGATTCATTAATCTAAGAGAAGATCGAGTGGCTACCCCCTTGGATGGATCACCCAAGATTTCACCATCTTTGACATAGTTCAACTCCCTTGGGTAGCTCACTTCCTTTTCCTCAAGAGCCAAGTTCTTCAAGGCTTCAAGAGGTGGATCTTGTGTGTCCTCTTCTTTTGTTGGAATCACATCCTCCTTTGAAGTTTGTCCTCCATCAAAGGCATTTATGATTCATACATCATCATCATCACAAGAATCCTTCCTAGGAAGGAGGTTATCATCGAATACAACATGAATATATTCTTCTACTACTAAAGTTCTTTTGCTAAATACTCGATAGACTTTAGAGGTTAAAGAGTAACCTATGAAAATAGCTTCATCACTTTTTGCATCAAATTTACCTAAGTTGTCTTTTCCATTTTTTAAAACAAAACACTTGCAACCAAAAGGGTGGAAATAGCTAATGTTAGGCTTTTTAGATTTTAAAATCTCATAAGGTATTTTCTTTAAAATTGGCCTAACCATTACTCAATTTACAATATAGCAAGCGGTGTTTGTGGCTTCCGCCCAAAAATATTTAGGTAAATTGTTTTCACAAAGCATAGTTCTAGCCATTTCTTGTAAAGTTCTATTTTTCCTCTCAACTACCCCATTTTGTTAAGGAGTTCGAGGAGCCGAAAAATTATGGCTAATACCATTTTCATTTAAAAAATCTTCAAACCCCAAATTTTGAAACTCGGTTCCATGATCACTTCTAATATGTGAAATTTTAAGTTCAATATCATTTTGGGTTAGTTTTGAAAATGTGATGAATTTTTCCAAAGCCTCATCTTTAGTACTTAAAAATAGAACCAAGTAAATCTAGAAAAATCATCAACAAGTACAAAAGCATAAGACTTACCACCCAAGCTCATAGTCCTAATTGGCCCAATAAATCCATATGGATAAGTTGTAAACATCTACTAGTAGAAACATCATTAATGGATTTAAAGGAAGACCTATGTTGTTTACCCTTTGAGCATGCATCACAAATTTTATCATTTGAAAATTTTATCTTGGGTAAACATCTAACTAGATTAAGGGAGACTAGTTTTTCTAAAACACTTATGCTAGCATGTCCTAGTTTCCTATGCCACAACCATGCATCATTTTCATTTTGTGCAACTAAGCATGCATGAGATGTATGAATGTCATCTAGATGCACCATGTATATGTTCCCTATGCGATAACCTATGAGCATAATATTATTAGATTTAATGTCTACAATTTTGCATCCATTTTTATCAAATAAAACATTAAATCCTTTATCACACAATTGACTTATGCTCAATAAATTGTGTTTAAGATCATCGACATATAAGACATTTTCAATGAGAATAGTAGAGTGATTACCTATGGAGCCAATACCTTTAATGTGGCCTTTGGAGTTGTCACCAAATGTCACTACTCCTCCACTTTTTGGCTTTAGATCCATGAATCTACTCTTGTCTCCGGTCATATGCCTTGAGCATCCACTATCAAGGTACCATGAGTTTTGACTTTGTGCTTTGGCCTTGTAGCAATACTCCCCCTACAAACAAAGATATTAAACTTTTGTTTTTGGTACCCAAATCATTTTGGGTCCATGAGTGTTAGCTCCCAAAACCTTGGTTCCCTTAGGAATCCAAGATGACATAGCAATAATATTATTAGATTTTACAAGTTCCTTAGGAACCCATACACTTCTAATTCTTTTAGCTCTACTATGTCTAGGATAGCTACCTTGTTTGTAGTAGTTAGTCCTTTTCTTAGGTTGGTTTGTTCTAGAGGATTCACCTATTTCATGCTTGATACTACCAACATTTTTAAAGGACTTTTTGAGCTCATTTAGCTCATTTAACACCTTTTGGTGTTCACTATTACATTGAGACAAAAGATTATTAAGATCAACATTTTCATCTTGAAAGAATTTTAGTTCATCTTTTAACCCTAATATCTTTTTCTCAAATTTTGAATTAGCTTGAGTGAGTGAGTCATTTTTCTCATTTAGTTCCAAAATAATCTTTTTGTTTCTAATGACCGACTCTTTATATTTCTCAACTAATTCATCATAGACCTCTTGTAACTCATCATATGCATCATTCAATTCTTCATATGTAAAATCTAAAGTAGATGAGTTAGAGGTTACCAAGGAGGAATCTTCCTCAAGTTCCATGAGGCAAAGGTTAGCCACTTCTTGTTCGTCATCCTCTGATGACTCCTCATCACTCCAAGTAGCAAGCTTGACTTTGAGCTTCTTCTTCTTCTCAAAGCCCTTCTTCTTGAGTTGAGGGCACTCCGAACGTATGTGGTCGGGTTGTTTGCACTCAAAGCAAATGATAGGATCCCTTCCTTCTTCTTTGTTCTTGCTTTTGAAGTCCATCTTTCTTTGGATTTTTCTTCCCCGGTTGGACCTCATAAAACGTGAGAATCGTTTGGCTATCATAGCCAATTATTCTAGTTCATCCTCCTCACTAGAAGAGCTCTCTTCATGTTGTGAAGCTTTAGCTTTTAGAGCTATTCTCATCTTCTTCTTCTTCTCAACCTCAAGCTTCTCTACTCTTTTCTCTTCTTTCTTCTTTTCTTCTTCCCTTCCTTGCTTCATGATCTCATGAGTAAGAAGAGAACCCACAAGCTCATCAAGCTTTAGAGTTTTCAAATTCTTAGCTTCAATGATGGCGGTTCTCTTCCCATCCCAAGATTCGGGAAGTGAATAGAGTAGCTTCCGGACAAGCTTGTCTTCCGGTATGATTTCTCCAAAACCCTTGAGCCCATTGACAATAGTGGAGAAACGATCAAACATTTTGGATACCGTCTCATCGGGCTCCATCTTGAAATTTTCATAACTAAGATTGAGAATTCCAATCTTAGTTTCTTTAACATCGTTGGTGCCCTCATAAGTAGTCTCAAGAGTGTCCCATACTTTTTTGGCACTCTCAATGGATGAGACCTTAGAATAGATATCCGGACCAAAAGAACAAAAGAGCATGTGGAGAGCTTTGTCATTGACTTGAATCTTTTTCCTTTCTTCTTCACTCATCTCCATCTTTTTCTTTAAGACCATCTTGCCTTCACCATCTTGCTTCAATGGAATATAAGGGCCATCTTCAATGACATCCCACACTAGGTAGTCATTTGACTTGATGAAGAGACGCATTCTATTCTTCCAAAAAGAAAAGTTATCACCATTAAAGAAGGGAGGCTTTGTAGTGGATTGAGACTCGTACATGCCCGAACCGGAGGTTGAAGCCATCTCTTGATATATGATGATCACACTCTTCCAAGGAACTCCTCTTGTGGTTGTTAATCCTCAAAGAGGTAGGCTCTGATACCAATTGTTGAGTGGATCGAAAGATCGATATGAACCAAGAGGGGGGTGAATTGGAAATTTAAAGTTTGTGTGGTGGAAATTTGCAAATTAAAAGATTGACAAGAGATTTTAGAGTGGTTCAAGTTCCAAATGAACTCTACATCCACTACCTTAGCTTCACTAAGGATTTGCAACAATTCCACTAATTGCTCTTCCCCTTTTCTAGGCTAAGGAGACAACCCTTACAATTTCGGTTAAATTTTCTACCCAAAATTTAACCCAATCCTCACAACAAGGTAACAAATAAATTGATGGCTAATAGAGTATCTCTCAATACAAATTGTAGCCCAATTACAAGCATTCAACCCAATTGAACAAGATAAGAATGAAAATTACAATTGGGGTTTCTAGACAATATGTGATTTTTGCACAATTGCTTGGATTTGATGAATAAATGTTTTCTTGAAGATCAATAGTTGTTGATGTAGCTTTTGGATGTCTCTTTTATACCTTCTAATTGATTTCTAGCCGTTTGGGTGGTTGGGAACATAAATGGAGCCGTTGGAACCCTCTCTTACCACTATAAATGCACTTCTGCAGCTATGCGTATCGGTACGCGGGGAGGTGTATCGATACCTGTCTCAGAAAAGAAAGAGCCGTTGTGTGCAATAAATAAGGGGTATCGATACGCGCGTAAGCGTATCGGTACGGGGTATCGAAATGGTAAAGGCCGTATCGATACCTTTTTCTCAACTAAACTCACTGTCGATTTCCGTATCGGTACGAGGGTTTTGCGTATCGATACGGGTCAACGAACATTTAAAATTTGGTTACCAACCAACTGACACCAACGGTCAAATTATTTAAACCGACTTGCATTTAAAAATTTATTAAGGCCGTATCGATACGAGGGTTTGCCGTATCGGTACGCCATTCAAACTCTTTAGGCTTTTACGTAGGGGTGTATCGATACAAGTGAAGAGTGTATCGATACGAGTTCCGATAGTAGCCAACTTTGGTAAAAAGGTATCGATACGCTTGGGAGTGTATCGATACACCTGAACCTTTTTCAATAGTTTGGCCTTGGAACACTTAGAAAATATTTTGAGTTTGAGTTTTTCAAATCAGTTTTAAATAGTTGGTGATTTAAAACTTATTAAGAGACTTACAAAAACAATTTTAAGTTTTTCAAATTGATCCTTAAAGATCTAATTATATCAAAATCAAACATAGGTTTTACACAAACTCCCAAAACACTCCCTTAACCACGTTAAGGCTTTTAAAATCGAACCACTCACCATTCAACACACAAACGTTGTCCGAGATGCCAAATCAAGCCTCCGAACTACCCAGATTTCCGTCCACAAAGCTCGAATCCAATTCCTCTGTTTTGAGCAATCCAAAATCGAACATTAGAACACAAATACACTCACAAACACAACGAAGACTCGGAACTCAACAACCTTGCATCTACGCACATCGATTCAAGCCCAAATTTCACCCGAAACTTAATCAATTCAAACCCAAACTACTAGCAGTCATTCCCAACGAGTTTACCATCAAAAATCTACCTTTTAACATCCCTACACATCAATCCAAAGATACCAAACCTCCAGCTGCCATTTAGAGACAAAACCCAACCAAAAACTTAAGATTTCCAACTCTTAAAATCACCCACAATACCCATTTCGGGTTTTCATTAAAAACCCGCCATTTTTATGTTACTTTAGTGTTAAAACAAAGTTAAAAACACTCTCAACTCATCCCTAATCAACCCAAACGAAAACCCAAAGATTTTCCTTTCATTTCAAAACAAACTTTAAAAATCAAAATTTGCTTTACCCATGAGTTTTGCAAAAATATCAACATTTAGGACTTAAGGAAGATGAATTCAGTTGAGGAACCATTTACCTTGAAGAAATCTCTTGGTTTGGAGCTTGAAATCAATGGTATAGTAAATAGGGTTTGGGGAGGGTTTTAGAACGTGAAATGGGATTTGAAAAGATGATGGCTTTTGTTATAAATCCCTTTTTTTATTCATTTTTATGAAAAATTCCCTTTTTTTGCCCTTTAGTCTTTTAAAACCCTTTCAGTGTATTAAAAATAGTTTTTCTTCAATTTAATTTTAATCCGACTCGATTGACTAATCCGATATCTCCCAGCCCTAAACTCAGGGCGTTACATTCTTCGTTTTACTCCACCTTATGAGAGCCTTTCTGGTGCTACGAATTTTCCTTCCAAAAACGGAAGCGGTTCTCACTCTTGAGGGAGCTTGACAGCCGTCGGATACTGTTTGGGTACAATCTTCTTCCAAAAGCCATTTGTTTTCGAACTTGAAATCCTTCTTATAATTCTTGGGAATACCCTAATGAGCAAGATAATGGGGGCATGGTCGGAGGCAACAATGATATCGATTACCTTCAAAGCTTTGGGGAAAACTAGGCTCCATTCAGCGGAGCACATCACACGGTCCAATATTTTCAAGAATGGAATTGTCACCGCTTTTTTGGTTGAACCAAGTGAAGTTGCCTCCCTTAATTGGAAGTTCAATTAAGCCCGATGAGTCAATAAAGTCAAAGAAACCTTTAGCCTCCTCGGGATTGAAAGGGTTTCCCCCTTCCTTTTCCTCTTGTCTAATCACCGTATTGGAATCTCCCATAATAAGCCATCTATCATTTGATGACCTTCGAAGTTGCGTTAACCTCTCCCAAAACACTTGCCTTTCATCTCTGTATAGAGGGCCGTAAATAGAAGTTCCAAACCAATCATCTCCATTCTAAAAGACCACTTTTGTGTCACTAAAATTCTTGGTATGCTTGAGAATAGTAATGGTTACGTCTTCAGTCCACCAAAGAGCAAGGCCGCATGTTATTCCTTTCGGCTCCACATAGAAGGAAGAATTCAATTTCATCTTCATTCGAATTTTCTCTAGGTATCTCTTCTTTTGCTTAGTTTCGCTGAGAAAGATAATATCCGATCTATGCTTAGTCACGGATTTGCGGAGGGCTCTAATTGTTTCTCGGTTCCCCAAACCACGCACATTCCACGCTAGAATAGACATGCCTTTGAGAAGACAGAAGTCACGCAAACCCAGAACTCAGGACCACAGATTCAGGATTCAGGCACACAAACAGAGAGTCAAAGGCCAAAGAAGCAATCACACCACAACCAGAAGAACTACGAATCCAGCAAAAGAAGAAATTCTTCAAAGAAACCCGCGTAACAGGAGCCCGATCGAAAGAGAAAAAAAAACCTAAACCAAGCTGACCCAGATCTTTCAGAGTATCACAAGGTCAAAGAAGCCTTCACTCCACATCCAGAGAAATCATTTCCAGCATAGGAATGTCGGACCAAACACAAGGAAGAGAAAATAAAGCCAAAGCAAGCAAACTGATACGGAATCCTTAGAATTCATAAAAAGAAACACGAAGAAAACAAACAAAACAGAGCTACGCCCCGGAACAGTTCAAACATTTGACCAACAACCCAATAAGTTCAACAGAAACAACGCAAACATGGAAGTAACTTCAGCAGCAAGGAAATCGGCTAGAAAAGTCAAAAGCTTGTTATAAATATTATAGAAGCACAAGGGGATGGGGAATGGCGAGGGGAGGGGAAAGCAAACCAGGAAAATGGAAGTCGCCAGGGGGGAGAAAGGGAAGACGAATTACCAGCGGCGAAATGAAACCTAGCTTAAACTCCGGCGACCAAAAAGTGCGCCCTGAAGCTTCGAAACCAAGCACCGATGAGAATTTGAGCTGAATGAAAATGAATAGCTTGCAACACGCCCTTTCTTTCTCTGCCGCCTTAGCTCCTTGAGCAATCCACCAGCCATTGTCGTCCTCTAAATTCCGGCAATCCGATGACCTATTGACGGGGGCGAAGCCACCCGTTCTCAAAGGCCAAGCAACAAAGCTGAACCAGAAGATCACAACAATCGACCGAGGCTCGGGGGCTTTAAGTGAGAGAGGATTAGGGGCGCGTGAAGCATGTTTCGATGTTTCCTCTTTTTTAATTCTTTTGTCGAAGGAGAGAATTAGGGTCTAGTTTTTGTTTCCATATGCATTAAAAACACCATATTTATACACGTTTAATACTTGAAGTCATTCGAGTTGTACCACCAACCATTTATTAATCAGATATTCACTTTGAAAACGTAGTATGTGATACTTACAACATCATTGCCGGTCTACAAATAGTTCAATTCAGATGGCAAAACAAGCCCCGATGACATGTGAATAGAAATTCTCTACCTTTTTTGGTGTCCCTATTTATGCCTCACATTAAAAAATAGGTTAAGGATTAAGGTTTAAGGTTTATGATTAGTGTTTAGAGAATTATTGGTATAGTATATTTTTAGAGTTTATGATATAGGAGTTAGAATTTAAAATTAGAACTTAGAATTCAAAATTTTAGTGGTAAGACATAAAAAGGCACTAATATTTGTCCGATGACATATAGGAGGTTGCCGTGAAACGTTACCTCTAATTATTTGTCTTAGCTAGTTTTTAGGGTACGGTGAACAATAAGGTCAATTGTACAATATTAAATTAATACTCAATAAAATTCACAATTGTTGTATCCGAATAGACACACACCTAGTAAAACGACGTTATAAATCAGAGTTTTTCCTCGATCAAAGTTATCATTCGAACCTTTAGATCTGTACCCTTAATTTTGTTGTAACACCCCTACCCAGTCGAGTACCCGTACGTAGACATGAGATGTTACATTCGAGATCGGAGACAAAATTCACACTAATTTAAAACTTAATTACTGTACAGAATTTACGAACACAAAAATACAGCACAATATACAAGGAAAATGAAAGAATGGAGCTTAGATATCATTAATAAACATTGTAGAGAAAATGTATCACCAAGGGATCAAATTGTAAATTCCAAAAAGTTTAAGGTCTAAATTGGGAATTTTATAAATTTGATAACATTTGAATAAGTTGAGGAACAATTGATATTTATACTAATATTTAGCCATCCAAATAATTTAGAACAACTTTGTATTTCAAAACAATTGTAGTAAAACCTATATAAATTAATACTTGATAAATTAATAACTTTTTTAAAATAATAATTTTTTCGGTCCTGACTTGGGCCCAAGGTCTAAATTAATAATTTTGATAAATTGATAAGATAATTGTAACCCCCTCGTCCCGGTCTGGTCGGATGACCGATCCGAGTGGGCCACACGGGGAAAACCGAAGCGAAACCCGTTAAGGCTTCCCCTCGGTTAACGACCCAGAAAATTTCTTTTTATTTTATCTTGTCTATATGCATAACTTAATCCTATGTAAAGCACAGCAGGGGAAATACAAACATTGTAACATACGCCGACCAACCAAACATTAAACAGTTCATTTTAATCTTTTACAGCAGGCCGTTTCGAAACGCCCTTAGGGTGTTCCGAAACGCCTTGACTTAGTCAACAGGCCAGGGTCAACCATAGGGTGACCGTTTCGAAACAGGGGTGACCGTATCGAAACGACCTTGACGGTTAATATCTCGTGGTCAGCGAGATTTGACCGTTTCGAAACATCAAAGGCCCGTTTCGGAACGCCTTTATCTCGTCAATTTCTCAAAATTCCAGTAGCAAAAATGTTCCGAAACGACCCTCATCCGTTTCGAAACGGCAGGCCATTTGCGAAGGAGCCGTATCGAAACAGGGTGACCCGTTCCGAAACGCCCCCTGTCTGCAGACTCGTTTTGGTTGTTTTAAGGCACAAGGGTGCCCCAAAACACCACCAAAACACCCTACAACATCACAACAATTAAACTTAAGGCATACCAACCATACTAGCATGTTTCAACGAGATTAAGACAAGTCTAACACTAAGGCAAGACCTCACAAGACATGCATTCATTCAACATCATTCAAGCATAAAGGTATCCTCTGAGGCATTTAGCTAACATTCAAAATAAGCAATTTAGGCATGAGTTACAATTCAACATGGCAACACCAACCATGCAAAAGCAAGATATCAAGGAGTCTATACATGCTCCTAAACAACCAACAACTACTCAACAAAACAACACATGTCCCATTGCTCAAACTATTACATGTCCAACATTAAAATCCATACTTGAAGCACCCAAGGCTAACAACCACACTTGGAGGCCCTCCACTTGCTCGAGCAACCCGCGAACTAAGGATCTGCAATGTTGAACAAGGAGAGCGTACGCAATGATGCTTAGTGAGGGTAAGCTCTAAAAACAAACCTCAACATTGCAGGGTCCGAGCACGATCTAGCCAAGGCATTTCACAAACATACCAAGGATCCACAAGAGTCATAAGATAAAGATGCATGGGCAATGTACATATAAATGCCATGATCATAAGCTCAACTCCACATTACAAGTAATCTCATTCAAGCATCTCATCATTGAGCATAAACCCCAACACATTGATATACACATCACACAACATTGGCACCTAGCTATGACCCGAATACGCGGATAGACATGTTGGAACTCACATCCAACAACCATATTACCTCACGGTGGGATTTCACTCATCACCGGTCTCGCGGAGGGGATTCCACTCATCCTCACGCCCCGTCGATGGGATTCCACTCATCACCGACTACATTTAAATACAATTTCGGGCGAACCCGTACTCCTCCTTGGTGGCTCAACGCCACCAAGGCCACGCGCGACTTTAGACTCATGTGTACACACTAACATCCTAATGATCGATCATTTGTATTCAAGTAAACTAGTGCCAATATTTACTCACTTCACATTACTCATTTCAATCAATCTCGTGCTTAGCACGTACTCACCAACAACCATCATCATGCATGTCTCAAGCATCACAAGTCATATCTCAACCCACATGTATAATACAATATACACAAGCATTCATACCACATTTCATACGAGACATACACAACCATATAATGAGTTCATCCAAGGGCTCTAGATCAAGCTTAGGATTAGGCTACCACCCTAATCCTAACTTTAGGTGGGTCTACCAAGCCCAACCTAGTCCATATACTCGAACCAACTATTTTAAAATCATTTAAAATAATTAACCACTCACCTAAGCTTCCAAGCTCAAAGACCAAGCACGCAACCGTCTTCAAATTCCCGGATTTACTTCCGATGCTTCACCGATGCCCAAACTTGATTCTAATCAATCCCAAACACAAACAAAACATCCACAATCAATATCTTATCATCAAAACTAACCCGGAATGCAATTCAACCACAAACTACTATGTTGCAAGCATGAATAATATCCATTTTCACCAATTCGGATGGCCCCAAAACCTTGTCCAAAAACCATGTTTTCAACTTCCAATACACCCACAATTGATCCCAAATCAACCCCCAACCATAGCACTACCAAAAGCCTATCAAAACCCACCTAAAACAACCCCCAAAACTCACCCAAAACCCTCCAAAAACCCCAAGTTTACCCAAATCCGAAAATTGTTCAAAATCATTTGAAATTCACATATGATACACCCTTTGACTTCTACATACCATATCTAAGCATAACAAATCAAAATACTTCATTTATCAACATAAAAATCCCATTTTTAATCAAAATATTCAAAACCTCCATTTTCTAAAAACTTCATGAAAGCTAAAATGAAAGGTACTTTTATGGAGGGGAAGATGAGGAGAAGTAAAAAATACCATTACCTTTCGATTTGGAGTTGAAATGGATGAGGAATAAGATGGAATAGTGATTGTAGGAGGAGAGAGAGCTTTTTGGTCGTTCAAATATGTGAAATGGGGGAGGAAGAAGACAATGTTTTACTTTAGTAAAAAGGGTTTTAAAATAAAGTTCCATTATTTACGGTTTTGCCATTAATGAAATGTCAATTCCTTTCTTTTCAAAATTCAATGCAAGATGTAAAACAATGCAATTTAGTCCAACCTCAAATTATTTGCTTTTGAAACCCGAAACTCAAAAGATTGTTTTAATTATAAAACCGAGCCCAAATAATATTAAAATATTATTTTCACCCAACCCCTAAACCCGGGTGTTACAATAATAATTTTTCGGAAGACCCTTATATAAATTTATGGTCCCTTCAATATTATAAATTAACAATTTTATAAAGTTACAAATATAACTAGGACAACTTAGTAAAATATGATTCTATTGTTGTGTTCTCATACTGCAATAAAAAATTGTGAAGAGTTGTTGCCGCTATGAGTGCTTCCTTCCGCGTAATTGGTTGCAACTCATCCTCAATAGGATTTTCAATAACACTATAGCTACAATTTATTCTGAACTTTGGACCTCTAAACATGTATCATTTTCACACGGGGTATGTATTATATTGAATTAGTCACATTGTACATGCACATTATTCAATTAGTCAATATAATGTATATGTTTATTCATGAAGAATAATGTAGGTTCATTGAATCAAAAAAAATCTATTTCAATTAATGAATTATTAATTTATCTATTAAATAATACTTCTTTAAATTAATAAAATTACGTAGTACCGACATTATTAATTTATAGAGGTTTTACTATAATTTCAAGTCAATTTTGGTAGGTAAGGACCTTAACAAAAAATTTAAGAATTTTGTGGCAAAATTACAATTTTTTAAAGTTTCATCAGGCCAAGTGTTTCAGAAAAATTTCAGGTGTTTTTCGATACTTGTAGAGCAAAATGTAGAGAAACAATTATTGTGGGTAGGGTTGGGCATTCGATCGAGTCGAGTCAATTTTTTTTGAGTTATTCGAGTTTGCAAGTCCTATTTTACGATTCAAACTTTATTTGAAATTTTTCGAGTCGAATCGAGTCAAATTTTTTTGAGTTATTCGAGTTTGCAAGTCCTATTTTACGATTCAAACTTTATTTGAAATTTTTCGAGTCGAGTTTATAAAATTCGAGTCGAGTCGAGTTTCAAGTTTCTGTACAAATTTAATTGTACATATATATTTCTTAGTGTATATATTTCTATATGCATATACGTAGCGGTGCATGTATATATTTCTATATGGATATATTTAGGTCTAGACGTTGCACATATTGATTCCAATTTCAACGGCTTTCTATATGCATATATAATATACATATATATTTCTTCATATTTTCACATGTGATATACATAACATATTAGACATAATTGATAGAATCGACTCGAACTTAAAAATTGATCAACTAATTAATAAAATTTTCGAGTTATTCGAATTTCCATTTCATAACTCAAATTTTATTTGAAATTTTTTCGAGTCGAGTTTATGAAATTACGAGTCAAGTTAAAACAAGTCAATTTTTTCGTCTCGAATCGAGTCAAATAATTCAATTTTTTCGAATTGAGTCTAATTTTGTCCACCCTAATTGTGGAGATTAAAAATCAGAAATTGACTTTTAAATCAATATTCTTAATGAAAAAACATCTCAAAACCTTATGAATTCATATTCGAATGTACATGGACATTTTAAATATAATTAAGCACTATTTGACTCATGTACACACTTCAAAACATCATTAAAACACATTTAAGTATATCATGTCCTTTTCATGAAATTAAACCTCGTTCTTTATGCAATTCTCATTCAAATAATCTAACACGCCGTAGAAGCTTATTTTGTAAATAGTCTTAAGGTGATTAAAAGATAGTATATGTTCATATATATTCTTATTTATTTGATAAAGCACACACACCTTACAAACAAAGCAATTTGAACTCGGGTCTAGTCATAAAAGCATATTTTAATGATCTAGATTGATGCTCTGATCATTCGAGCTCCAACGACCCTAATTTAGTGTTTGTTTTGATCATTCGAGGTCGTCATTAATTCGCTCGCGTCACTCCGACTAAAACTTCGGTCTCGTGTTTATTGAATAAAAAATAGGCTTACCCAAACACCAATGGGGGAGGGACGGTAGAACAAATGAATCGATGGGTTTCCTTCTCAATTCTCGAGATCCAAGCCGACGAGGAAAGATTTATTATAGGCAGAGGTTAAGCCTCGATTCACTTATTTCTCTTTACTCAAAAGTGTTCTAATTTCCTTCTATTGAATTTAAAATCGTGAATCAATCCACTGAGTTCCACGTGCTGCCCCCATCAATGTTCTATCATTGTTGCGCCGTCAATATACCCTTAAACCTCTAATTCCCATCTCAGCTAAACGTTGTATGTCTTTGGGTGCGAGAGCCTCATACAACATCAACAACGAACAAGCCCTTTGGTTTAGGAGCATCGCACGACATCAGACGGTTCCAACTATTAGGTGCATGAGCTTTCCATACCATCAACAACAGGCAAATTTTTGGGTGTAGAAGCCTCGCACACCATCAACAACGAGCAAGCCTTTGAGTGGCCACAATAGAGGTATTGAAAAATAGTGTCACCATTTCAAACATGTTATTAGTCTTCAAAAAAATTCTCCAAAAAAATCTTTAAAATTTGAATTTTTTTTATATATTATTGCAATCGATTTGATAAATTTCAAAAAGAAATTAATTTAATTTGTTAATTACTTCAATGATCTAATGTAAGAATAGATTGTTTGGATCAGATTTAAAATGTTAAATGTCACAAATACCAGCAGAACCTATTATAAGCCCTGAGAAGTGTGAGTCGAAAAGCAAACCCCCTTACCAACCACTTAACCTATAAAAAAAACATATCTTTTTCATAATGATAAGGTAAACATCAAAGCCCAACAACTAGTTGGGAGTTAAGGACTGAAAAGAGCTTGCTGTATGGGTTGGGTTTGCTGGTTTCCGAGAACATTAGAATCTACTAGGGATGTAAATAAGACGAGACATGTCGTGATTTAGTTAAGTTCGATCAAAGTTTAATTCGATTCGACTCATTTTATTTTAAAATCAGCCTGATTTCTTAACGAGCTGAGTTAAGCTATTTGATACCCGATGTAAAAAGTTCATGAACTACTCGAAAATATAATCTATTAAAATTTTAATTTTTTTAAATTAAAGTAAACTAAAATGTGCGTTGTTGGATAATAATAATAATAATAATAACAATAAATGTTGAGTTACTCGAGTTCAATTCGATTAAAGTTCGGTCAATACTCATTTTGGTTAGACTTAACTCAAGCTCAAACTCTATTTGAATTATTAACAAGCCGAATCGAGTTCAACAATACTCTGGAATCAACTCGGCTTGTAAACGCCAATAGACTCCACTATCAGAAAGATTATTAGATTTTGTCCTGCCTGCCTCAACCTTTGCTCCGGGTTCTAGGTCAATGGAACTGCCTATGGGTTTTCCACTTTTTTTTTAATCTTATTACCTATCCTCGAATTCAAAAAAATAAATGATAGTATTATTGTTGATATATAGATATAGAATATTATCTATCTATTATCTATTAAGATTAAAGTAATATAATGTTTAAGCAAGCGACCGTTTCACGACCTAAACTTTTGGTACGCTTTTTTTCGACTCAAATTTTAAGCATTATTATATAAAAAACATTCAATAAAGACATTGATGGAGCGGAGCTGGAGAAAAGTTCGGGACGGCGCTGGAGGAGTCTATACCGCCGGCAGGAAGGACGCGGCTGCTAGGTCAAGGCAAGAGGGCAGATTTAAGTCAAGCACTGGGGAGAAAAAAGGTGTTGCGGTTTTCGTCAATGGAGTTAGCAAACAAACAAGCAGGAATTCCTTAAGGGAGACGTTTGGAGTGTATGGCAAGGTCACCGATGTCTACATAGCATATCATAATCAGAAGAGGGCGCGAAGAAGAGATACATTCGCCTTTGTCAGGTTCCTATCAAGGCAGGAGGCATTGAGGGCGGTCCAACAAGGTCATAACAGGAGGATTCATGGGTTTACTGTACAAGTGTATCTGGCATACCCGGAGGTAAATGGGTTGGCTAGCGAACGGGTTAACAAGGATAACGTGAACCGGAAGGGTGGAGAACCAAAGGGGGCCAGAGCAGGCAGATGGAAGCAGACGGACGGGAGGTCATTCAAAGAGGTCCTAATGGAGGGTGTCTCTCTATCCAACCGAGAGGTAGAGGCGGTGATAGAAAACGGGGAAAACCACTCTCCAAAAGAAACGGGGTCAAACGTGGGCGAACCGTTTTGTTTCAACATTACACAGGAGGATTTGAAGTGGACAGAGCAATGTCTGGTGGGTCAGGTTAAGGGGATGTATGACGCCAATGTTGTACAAGAAGCACTTAGGGCGGATGGCTTCAAGCTAACAGTGAGTGAATGGTCTGGGTTCTTCGTCATTCTCCAATTTGAAGAAGAGGAGCAGTTGGACATTTTCATGGACTTGAAGGATCAGATGTTGCAGACCTGGTTTGAGGACATTGACACAATTAACCATTTCCAGGAAACTCAAAAACACATTGTGTGGTTACGACTCGAAAACGTCCCGCTGCAAGCGTGGGAGGAGAAAGTTTTCACTGCGATTGCGAGGAGGTGGGGAAGAGTGATCAAGATTGAGGAGGAGACTGCGACGAAAAAGAGGTTTGATGTAGCTAGAATTCTGCTAGGCGTTAGGAACCAATCGAACGTACCGCCTTACGCAAATGTGTTCATCAATGGCAAGAGTTATTGTATCCGACTATCGATAAGCGATTACGAGGACGCCAGGTGCTGGATTGACGCGGAGGCCCCGACGTTCACTGAGGAGGAGGAGTCGAAGAGTCAGGGTGGTTTTCGAATAGATGAACAGTCCGATACTCGAGAAGAAGAGTTTAATTGCATGGCGGCGGATCCGGTGCTCCAAGATAATATGATTCCAAAATATAATGTCTCGGGGCCCCAAAAGATTGATTTTCCAGAAGATGGAACCTTTTATGGAGGCTGCAATAATGAGGGGCAAGGAAAATGTGCGTCTGTTCCCCCTGACGCAAGTGCAGGGAATGTCGGTCTGGACCCACTAAAAGGTGAGGCAAGCCTAGTTGATGTCCCCATCACGTGCATGAGGGAGCCCGAAATTTCGTCCAACTCTAGTGATACACCAGCCATTGTGGAGGATAAATCTTCTGGGCTTGTTTTTATCAGGCCCAAGTGCTTAAAAAGCTTAGATGGGGCAAGCCCGTCTTCATTTTGTGGGAGGCCCGTGAAAGGTCTTATACCAAAGCCTTGCTCGGGTCTTAGCAGCAGAGCAGAGGATGAGAAAAATAGGACAGTCCCAAAAGATCAGGGGGCGAGAGACCAGAGCAGCACGAACAGGGAGGTAGCAGAAGAAGCAAAAAACGTCCTGGAAATTTGCAAGCTTGCGGGGCTGATATTCGAAGACGAAGAGGAAGAAGTGGTAAGAAAGATTATGCATGCTGATGGGCTTAAGAATGGTCGGTGCAGATAACCTCTGATTGGGGTTTTTTCAGCTGGTGAGTGATTCAACTAAAGTCAGTTTATGGATTCAAATTTATTTTTGTCTTGGAATGTACGGGGGACGGGTAGCTGCATTAAGAGAGCATTTATTAGGAGAGTGATCTCCAGATCGAAGCCAAGTGTGTTGTTTTTCCAGGAGACTAAGCGTGAAGCAATCGATGATAGCCTTGTGGGTCAATTATGCGGAAGGGGGCACTGTTATTCCTACCTTTTTTCAGCTTCTTCGGGTGCATCGGGGGGATTGTTATCATGCTGGGATGAGAACTTTTTCAGTTGCGAAAACAAAATAATTCACAGAAGGTTCATTGTCTTAATCGGAAAAATCTTAAGTATCGGCTTGAAGTACGCGCTGATAAATATTTATGGTCCTAATAGCCATATAGAGAGAAGGGATTTGTGGGAGGAGTTGAAGAATTTGAACAATAGCTTGAAGTTGCCGATAGTTTTAGGAGGCGATTTTAACATCGTGCGATATCCGGAAGAAAAAATAGGAGCTCAGATTCACAAAAAGGCAATGAAGGAATTTGACGATTTCATTGAGGATCAAGCTTTAATTGATCTCCCCTTGTCTGGGGGTTCCTTTACTTGGAATAGTCGACGGGAAGAGCCCTCTTTCTGCAGGTTGGATAGGTTTTTGGTGTCGCCGGATGTTTTGCAGCATTGGCCAGATGTTCTTCAGAAAGTGTGGGCCAATAGAATATCCGACCACAACCCCATATGTTTGCAGAGAGTTAGGGTGCTGGAAGGTCCCAAACCGTTTAGATGGTTTGAGTCATGGACGGATGAAATTGGTTACGACCAAGGTGTGGAGGAGGCAATAACGAAGTCCAAGGGGAACGGGATGAGGGCTGTGCTGAAATCATGCAAGGTTTACTCGAGAAAGTGGTTGAAGAATAAGTCGAAACTATCGCAAGTATCGAGCTCAAGCATTGAATATAGATTAGCGGAGTTGGAGAAGTTGATACAAGACGGGAAAGCATCGATGGCACAAAAGAAAGAAGTTCCAGCACTCAGATCAAAACTGTGGGACTGCTACCGCAAAGAGGAGAGGGATTGGATCCAGAAATCGCGCCTAAAGTGGTTGGAAATGGGCGACCGTAATACAAAGTTTTTCCATTTGGCAGCTTCCGCTAGACGTAGGTCGAACTGGATATCTCAACTGCAGATTGATGGGGAGTGTGTAGCAGATCCAAGCAAAATTAAGAAGGCAGTTTTCAGTTACTTCAAAGAAATGTATAATTGCTCGGATACAATGCCTATCGCAAACCTAGCATGCGAGTTAAAAGAATTAGATTCGGCATCAACAGATAAGTTGGAGAAAGAGTTTTCGGAGGAAGAAATCAAATTCGCGCTATGGTCGATGGATAGCTCAAAAGCCCCGGGACCGGATGGATTTAATATGGGGTTTGTGAAGAGATATTGGCACAAGCTGAAGGATGACATCCTCAAGTTCTTTTCTGATTTTTTTGAAGGAGGAGCATTAGATTCAAGCCTTAACCGATCCTTCATCGTTCTTATTCCAAAGAACAACGCCCCGAGTTCCATTGAGGATTTTAGACCGATAAGCCTTGTTGGGTGCTTATATAAATTATTGGCTAAAGTTTTATCTATAAGATTGAGTGGGGTAATGTCGGACGTTATCGGCGAAACTCAATTCGCATTCTGTCCAGGAAAACAAATTCTGGACTGCGCGCTAATATCTAACGAAGTGGTGGATTTCATGGAGAAAAGTGGCCGGCCGGGAATCATCTTTAAAGCCGACTTCCGCAAGGCTTATGATTCGGTCGATTGGAGCTTTTTTTTGTTTGTGCTGAAGAAATTTGGTTTCGGAGAGAAATGGAGGAACTGGATGCTTCACTGCATTTCGACAGCAAGTATTGATGTTCTGGTTAATGGACAACCGACCTTCTTCTTTGATATCCGCAGGGGCTTACGTCAAGGGTGCCCCTTGTCGCCGCTGTTATTCAACCTTGTTGCTGAGGTCTTAGGTGCCCTATTGAGATCGATAGCGAGCAAAGGCCTTATTGAAGCGGTTGAGTTCGGCAGAAGCAATATTAAGGTGTCTCACCTCCAATTCGCGGATGACTTGATAGTCTTCTGCGGAGCGAGCGAAATGCAGGTTAAAATGTGATAAGGCTCCTTAGGGGCTTTGAGCTTGCATCAGGACTAAGGCTTAATCTAAATAAATCGAAACTAATCGGAGTCAATTTGAGTTCAAACACTTTGGAGGATTGGGCTGGTAAAGTGAATTGTACCACAGAAAGTCTCCCTTGCTTTTATTTGGGTTTGCCGCTAGGGTGCCCAAAGAATTCAGCCGCGCTTTGGGTACCGGTGTTGGAAAAATTCAAGAAGAGACTCGCAGGATGGAAGGCCAGAATGTTGTCCTTCAGTGGAAGACTAGTGCTTGTTAAGGCAGTTCTGTCAAACCTTCCGGTTTATTTTATGTCGCTATTCAAAATTCTGGCCTCTATATCGGATTAGCTAAACAGATTGATTTCCAAATTTCTGTGGGGAAGTATAGAGAGGAGGAAAATTCATTGGGTCGGATGGCAGGAGATGTGTAAACCGAAACTCAAGGGAGGATTGGGACTCGTTGATACGAAGCTCAAAAACAGGGCACTCCTAAACAAGTGGTTATGGAGATACGGGGCGGAGTCGGACTCGATGTGGAGGAAGGTTATTCAAGCCAAGTATGAGAAAAGTCCTCATGGCGTCCTACCAACTAATGTGAATAGAAGGAATAAGTCATGGATTTGGAATGATATTGTGGCACCTCTGAAAGATGCGGATGACCATTTTTCTAGCAACCTGATTTTTGTAGCAGGAGATGGGAAGTCAATTCGATTTTGGGACGATGTCTGGGCTGGACCCTCGCCTCTTAAAGTGACGTTCCCGAGAATTTTCAGCCTAGCCACGAGGAAGGAAGGGACGATAGCTGATTTTGGTCGTATGGAGGGGGCAGATTGGAAATGGGATATCCAGCTGAGAAGAAGCTTATTTGAATGGGAAGAAAGAGTATGGAATAATTTTTGCTGTAGTATTAATGAGTATAAACCAGGGAGACTTCCAAGAGACAATTTGAGATGGAAGGTTTCTGCGAATGGAGTTTACAAGCCAAAGGAGTATTGTAAAATGGTAGCCGACTCTAGTGCAGAACCGGAAAAGATTTGGCAGTGGGTATGGATGAATCTAGCACCACCAAAGGTGGAATGTTTCGTGTGGAGATTATTGAAAGGAAGAATTCCTACAACGGTAGAACTCAAAAAGCAAGGTACGCTAACAAGTTCTCAAACATCGTGTGCACTATGTGAGTGTGTGGGTGAAACTCCTAATCACATATTTTGCGAATGCATGGTTGCTTGGTCGTTGTGGCAAAAATGGTGTAAGTTATGGGATTTAAACCTTGTGATGCCAAATGACCCAAAATATTTGCTAGAATGGTGGCAGGATAATTGTCCGAAATTCAGAGAAGTTCGCGTTTGGAGGCTTGCATTTTTCAGTTTGGTGTGGACGATTTGGCTAGGGAGGAATGACGTGGTTTTCAAAAGGAAGAAAGTATCCGTAAGCACGTTATTTGAGTTGATGGTGGTGAGATTGGCATGGTGGTGTAAAGCAATATGGCCGAGATGTGCATCTTCAGTGGCCGAGTTGTCCAATTGTCCACAATTGTTCAGCAGGGTACGTTTTAGAGAGCCTCACGAAGCCAAAATCTGTTGGACCCCCCCAATGCGTGATACTTTCAAATTCAACGTCGATGGAGCAGTTTCGGGAAGCTTTGGAGCTGCCGGGATTGGAGGGATATTGCGAAACGCAGAGGCAAAGATCATGTTGCTGTTTTCGAAGTCCGTAGGGAGGTTGGATGCCACTACAGCAGAATGCTTAGCGGTGCTTGAAGCGTTGAAAGTATTCAAAGTATCCAGATGGGCAAGTACCATGACCCTAACAATCGAATGCGACTGCAAACTCGTTGTTAGCTGGTTTTCAGCACCAAACTCGTCCCCATCATGTTTTAAGCAGCTCATTGGACAAGCACTAAAGGAATTTGCAGATCTAAAATAGAGCATATGTGACATCCCCAGAGAAGGAAATGTGAGTGCGGACAAGTTGGCTAAAAAAGGAATTAACAAGGAAATTTTTTTTTTGTGGATTTCGCCTTCATAATGGAAGTGTGCAAAAATAGAGGAAGCCCCTACATATAGTAAATGCGCTGCAGGGTGATCGTGGACCAGTGCAAGTCTGAACAGCATTATAGTGGAGGACGAACGGACGAAATAGGCAGGGTGCAGGAGCCGTGGTAATTGGCTGAAGATTGTGGGCACAGGTTGGCGTTCAGGGCTGATCGAGGAATGACGGCATCTTCGAATGGGGGCTGTGGACAATGTGTGATGGTTGGAATATAATGGCTGTCATATGTAGTTGTATAATGTCGTTGTGCCGTGTATCCCCACTAAACCGGTGCACTCTTTTTCCTCCATCTAGGTTTAGGGAGGTTTTTTAACGAGGCACGGTTTAGTGGTCTTACTAAAGTAAACAGCAATAAAATTTGTCTGTTGAAGATTCAAAAATAAACATTTTTAATAGTTATTTACGAAAATGACCCACAACCTATGTTATTTAGAAAAATGACCTTTAAATCGTCCACGTAAGGCGACCACGCATTTTGGGAAACGCACACCATGACCTCGCGTTGTACACGACGTGAGGTCCGTTCGATGTGGGCTACCTTTTCATATTTTGTAATTTAAAATTACTGGATAAGACCTCGTGGTTTCCAAAACGTGAAGTCCACGAGATTTTGAAGAGGCACATTTATGTATCGCGGTAATTATTATATGGACCTCGCGCTTTACATAGCGAGGTCCTCGAAATCTAGGCTGAAGTACAAGGGTGTATAGGCATGTTCGAGGCATTTTATCGTGCCATTAGCCCGATAATTTTGGTAATTTTTAAGTTCAGAGACGTAGTATTGGAACTTATCTTCCATTTGAGACCGATATTGGCACGTACGAGACATTGCACACTGTATAAAAAGAGCGTTGAAAATGGTTCGAACGCTAGTTTTTGTCCAAGAATAAGAAGTTGAAATGGCTTGGTAGGCATGTTGGAGGTGTTTTCTTGGATTATTATTAGAACAATCTTGGTAATATTTTAGGTTAGAGGCCTAGTATTGGAACTTATCTTTCATTTGAGACTTATATTGACACATAACATACTTTTTTAAACGGTATAAAAATGGCCTTGAAAATGGTTCCAAAACTTGGTTTTGGACATGAATAAAAAGGTACAATGCCTTGAGAATCATGTTTGATAGGTTTATCCAGGAAGTTAATCGTCGCATTCACGTAATCCTTAAGCTTAGAGGCGTAGTATCGGAGGCGTATAATTGTAATTAAAAAATAAGAAGCTACAAATTTTAGTCATTCAGTAATTGTAATTATAAATCATGGTGAAATTATTAATTTGAAACAAATACATAAATGAAAAAAATAAATTATTGGAGCCCTAAAATGTAGACAAATGGCATCATAGATCGTCCAAGTTGTTGGAGCCCTAAACCTTCATCCACGATGTGGGGAGTCGAGGACTAGATTCATGGATTTTGTGAGTACCCGATAATCACCATCATCTACGACACATATGTGTCCAACAACGTTACATGTGGTGGTCTTGAACCACTCATTCCCTGATATTGCGATCTGCCATAGTGCTTTAACCAAAACACGGAAGACACATATCACCAATATTATTAACCGACGAAAATAATGTAGTCATCGTATAAATGCAACTACTTATACCAAGAAATCGCAATATCAAGGAAATAAATTTGTAAAAAAAATTCCCTGAAACGTGATTTGTTGCCATCGGTAGCAACAACTGTATATTCTCTTCGGATCTGATATAATTTTTTTCTCAAGCGAGAGCAAATACTGGTGGGTTTGGTTGCCCTCGTTTCTACCTTATATAGTTAAACATCCGCGCTCTCTGAAACGCGAGGTATTTGGTCACATTTTAAATGGACCTCGCGTTCCGCAAAACTCGAGGTATGTAGAGATTCTTGATGTGACAGGAGAACTACACTGGACCTCGCTAAATACAGAGCGCGAGGTCCATTTTTTTAATTATGATTGAAATCTTAAATTCCATCGTCTATAAATAAATTCTATGAGAGAAGCAGCAAATGGTTTGAGTGAATTGTAGATGTAATTGTAAGTAATTGTAATTTAAAATTGAGAATTGTAATTGTAGATGTAATATTTAGATGTTAAGTAATTGCAAGTATAACTGATATGTGATTCTAATTAGCAGGTGTAACAAGCGCGTGAAAATGGTGTCGAAGCTAAAATCTTTTTTAGGCTCGGAATAACAATGTAAATTTATTACTTTTCAAACAAATACATAAAATGAAGAAACTATATTATGGTAGTTAGGCCACATAAAATGAAGAAACTAGATTATGGTAGTTAGGCCAATGATCCTGGTCAAAGATGTCATCTTATACATAATCGGGTCGAGATCAATGATGTTTGCACCGATCCTATTGTACCCCTAAATATGCTTTGACGATGTAGACAGTCGAGGATTTTGATGTCCCCCCAAAGGTTGCAGTTGCAACCCACTCCCATCATCAGCAACAATGGTAGAAGCTTTGACTCCGGTTACAAGCGATGGTCTTCACCTAGCCACCACGATTAAGGCCTAAAAATAAGTTACCTGCAACCTCACCAAGTACGTTCAAAGGATTGCCGGCACTTTAAGAAGACCACATTTTTCCTAATATTATGATATTTCGTTCATCTTAAACAAAAACACGGAACATCCTTCTCGCGAAAATTGTCAACCCACGTATAGCAGATAAATATTTCAGAAACGTGGTTTGTTGCCATTGGATGGTGATTTTTTTCTTCGGGTATGATGGTAATCAACAACAGTTTAGAAAAAAATGGGTTGATAGCAAGCAAAATCAGATGACTGAGTTTATCTGTCTGGCATAACTTCTATTTATATAGACGTGCCTTGCGTTTTGCAAAACTCGACTTCTATAGAGATTCAACGTGTCAGGACCAAAGAACTGGTAGATAGCGAGGTCCATTTAATTTAATGTAATTTTAAAAGTAAGATTTAGTGCAAAAAGGTTGTCTAGAATTGAAAATAATTTGGTATTGACACATAGGAATTAACCTCCGTAACCGTGTAAAATAATCACGTTTAAAATGGTTCTAAATTATTGCAAACATTAACGAAGAGATCTTATTACTTAAGATAACATTGGTACAATACGAAAGTACAATTAATTACTACGGGGGCCTACACGATTAGGACATTTTTTCTTCTGGTGTCCGGGATTCCTACATCTACTGCATCGTTTTGGTTGTCCGATTTTTTCTCGATATTCAACCAAATCCTCAAGACAATAAATTCGCGTTGATCGTGGACGACCCTTTTTTTTGCGTCGTAGTCCAAAATCTGGCCATATTATAGGTTCACCGTCAACTGCGGTCGGATCAACTTCATTCCTGATGGGAGAAAACTCGTATTCATAAACCTTGGATGCAATTTCGAGTAAGTATACAGGGTCAATATACTGCATGTAGCTAATCCGTACAGACGAATAAACAGCAATGGCGTGCGGACACGGGTACTTGAATGTTTGTAATACTCTGCATTCGCAGGTTCTATCTTGCAGATTAACCACGTATGAGTTGTGTTGTATGCCTTCTAACGACGCGAGAAACAGGTAACACTCATCGCATTTGAATACAACGCAAAGTTTTGAAATTTATCGCGAAGGTTTGGGTGGACTATGTGGCCACCTTCCATATAGTATGTTGCTTCTTTCCCATGGTTGCAAATAGGGTAGCCAACCGATAATATGTTGCCTTGATAATGGATGTGATAGGCAAATGTCGCACTCCATTGAGTGACAAATTCACGGCTTCGACCAAGTTTGTTGTCATGTGATCATATCGTTTACCATCATCATACGATCGAAGCCATTTTCTCTCGGGATTGTAGCTAGGTAGTCGTAGCCATCTTTGTTCTTAAGTAGAAGTTCTTCAAACAACTCGTCAACCTCTTGCACGTAATGCGAGTTTCCTATAAAAATATGGTGTAGTTAATGATGAATAATAAATAGGAAGATATCTTAAACGGAAAAGAATGGAGTGAGACGTACCCATTCAAAGCACTATTTGATGTTTATCACCATTCTTGTACTTCTGTAAGTAGTTTACAGCAATGTAGCGTAAACAATACCGGTGATGAATATGGGGTGGTTGCCAAGACGGGCCCATACACTCGATCGCCCATAGAAGCATCGTGCCTCTGTCAGAAATAACACATAACCTACCTTATTTTTCACGCATAACATGAGATAGGATATGCCTTCGTAAGTTCTTAAGGAATAAAACACAGGAATCGAGATCTTTCTTCTCGACTATTGCGAATGCGATGGGAACGGTTTTTCTGTTGCCGTCTTGTGCAACCGCCAGTAACGAAATTTGTGTGTATTTGCCGTACAACCAAGTACCATCAATCTGAACCAAGTGCCTTCAATCTTAAGTAATTGTGATGATTATTAAGTAATGATAATGTTATTTACGTTGTTAAGTTGTTAAGTGACAATACATTTCAACTAATAAGATCTACCATGATATAACATAGTTTTTTTAGATTAAATGGTAATAAAGTTGTTTTACACAAATAAACATAAATTACATAAATACAACTTATTAAATACTAATAAAATTTAAATACCATATTTAGTTGCATGGGACCTCGCGTTCTACACATGACGAGTTCCGTCCGACGTGGGCCGTACGGAATCAGAACGCGAATTCCCCGAGATATTGAATTTTAACCTTTTAGATCATGATATTTGCTTACAATCACATTCTCCTTTAATATTTTTCTTCATGATAAACTTTGTTACATTCTCAATTATGCAAGCTAAGATGAGATTAACAAGTTCAAATATTAATTAGTATAGGAAATCTTATAAAATTACATGCACTAGACTAATTGACTTTTAAGCAACTAAATATTTCCTAACCACCTTACAAAATAAAGTTTTTTCACGATCCCAAAAACTAGAATTACAACAATGGTCCAAATCATTGCTTGTTTCCCAAGCTTTGCCTTCTGAAGAACTCGAACACATTAAGTTCTTCCTAATTCACGGATCACAATTGCAATCGACTTGTTTCGGCTCGGTTAATGCAAAATACACCCACATGTTACTCAAAAACCTCTCGATTTTAGAACGACAATTAGCAATGGTTCTTGAACCTCGTTTACTAGAATTCACGAGGTTGAGAGATGACACGATTTGAAGCCTTTGTTTCCTTAGATCACATCCCAAACAAATCAAGATGATTCTGTATGTGTATATGGCTTCGACGTGACCTTCTTTGGTCACTTTTTTTAAACAATAAAGATCGGATTCCAGTTCCCTTCGACTGAAATAATCGACCATTCATTTCCTATATAATGCTTCAGCATTTTTGGCAGCTATGCATCTTTTCAAAAAAACTCTTTCGCTTTTACGCCATGGGACGAAGTTAAATTTCTCCATTGATACATTCTTGAATATTTGGTCGTAGTTTGATGCTCTGTGAAAAGCCTTGCAACATAATCGGGCATTGACAAAATTAGTGATGGAATTCGACGCAACATGCCTTAGAATTTTCGACAATAGATGTTCCGGAAGAGATCTTCCGATGTTGTTGTTTATCTTCTTATTCATGTTCAGGAAGGGAACGATAGAAGAGATTTTGATATGATAAAAGTTGATGAAATGGGCCCTATTTATAGGAGACCCTACACCCCATACGAAGCGACGTCAGTGGAGCTCTCTATTTGGAAAACGTGAGGCCGTTGAGATAAGCGCGACGATTCACTTGAAAATCCGTTGAAGATCGCAGAAATTTATTTTCCTTTTGTACCTTGCTATGTGCCAAATGTGAGGTCTTCGAAGTGATTACCGCGATAAATTAATGTGCCTCTTCAAAATCTCACGAACCTCGCGTTTTGGAACCCGCGAGGTCTTATCCAATAATTTTAAATTACGGAATATGAAAAGGCGGCCTACGTTGGACTGACCTCGCTACGTGTACAACTCGAGGTCATGGTGCGCGTTTCCCAGAATGGGAGGTTGCTTTACGTGGATGATTTGAGGGTCATTTTTCTAAATAACATTGTCTAAGGATTACTTTCGTAAATAACTATTAAAAAGGTTTTTCATATAATAATGTCTAAATTTTAGGGTGCAAAGTAAGCTTAAGTTGTAAATTTTGATGGAAAATTAATTTAATAAAAGACTTGTGTGGCAGTCGGCCTAATTTTATTTTTTACATTATTTTGTTGAGAGACTAAAACTTATAACGAAATAAGACTTTAAGGATGAATCGAGAATAAAAATATTTTTTTGACACATAGAAGACAATTTTAAGATGTAAACTAATATATATATAAGCCTACTTACACAAGCCTTTCAAGTTTAGGGTTTAAGATTTTAGGGTTTAAAGTATATGGTATAGAATGTAATGTTTATGATTAGAATTTAGAGTTTAGAGTTTATGGTTTAGGTTTTAGGGTGTTAGAGTTTGGGATTTAGGTTTTAAATTTTATAGAAGAGTTGTGTAAAATTTGTTTAAATAGTCTGTGTATCAATATATATATATATATATATATATTTAGTTAAGCTTTATATATGAGAAAATTTTGATACACAGACTGTGTAAAATTTAAACAAACTTGCATATTTAGACTATAAAAGTTAAATCCTAAATCTTAAACCCTAAACCTCATACCTTAGATTCTAATCACTAATCTTAAAATTTAAACTAAAATTTTAAATATCTAAACTTTAAACCCTAAATTAAACTCCTAACACCTAAAACTAACAGGTTTGTCAAAGTTTTTTTTTACAAAAAAATAGTGATTTCTCGGAAGATCAACCCTTCAATACCAATGGTATGATTTGGGAAAAAGAAGGCTTAAATGAAAGATAAGATATTAAACTATACTATTTTTTGTTTTTTAGTCTTTAAATTTTTTGATTAAAACATATATTTAAATTATTATTTAGATATTAATATTTTTTAGATATTGACGTGTCACAAAGATTTTTTAACTGAAAAATAATTTAGGGATTAAAAAAACTAACATGATTTAAATACTTATTTTGATCAAAAAATAATTTAAGTACTTAAAATAATTATAAATAATAATTTAAATACTTATTTTGATAAAAAAAATAATTTAGAAATTAAAAGTATATATATATATATATATATATAATTTAGGGTAAACTACTTAAAAGACCACTATACTATCATTTAAGATTCGATTTGAGCACTATACTTTTAATTACATCAATTAAACCACTACACTATTAAATTGGACTCAATGTGACCACCTGTCGTTAAAACCTAACGGGATAAGTGACGTGTTAGTTAGTAAAAATTTGTATAATTACACATTTAGTCCTCGTTACTTATAGACTCTATCAATTTGGTCCTAACTTTAATTTAAAAAATAAATTAATTATTTAATAAGGTGGTGAAGACTTTTTAGTTATTTATATTTAATTTAATAATTTTATTTTCTCCTCCAATCATCTGGTGACATGTGTCACAGATTGAAGGAAGAAAATAAAGGTGTAGCGACGTTTTTTGAAAACTAACTTTAAAGTTTCCCATACTTTTAGAAAATCGATTAAATGGGGAACTTCTTTCAAAAATTTGTGTTTTGGAAACAATAGAGACTTGGAGTCGTCACCGACCACTAAGGTAGGTCAGACACCACAAAAACTAGATATTCATTTGAAAGGGTTCGAGAGTTGGTTACGTGTGGGGAAGGGTTAGCACCCCCATCACGCCCGAAAATTGGTACCAAAATATTTGTTGCTTTTAATTGATGGAAATTGATGAAATTTAAAATGAATTTAATTAGTGGGTTCTTAATTGAAATTAACCTTAATTGTACGGGCTTTATCAAATTGACAAGTTCAAATTAATCGAACATTTAATTAATAAGGATGACGATACATCAGACCATAGATTATACCACCATCGAATAAGGCCGACTGCCGTGTTAATTTATGGTTCGACTTTCGTACGCCATCTTTATGCATGATGCAAACATTTAGCTATGATGTCATGATATTGTCAATTTTAAATTAATGTTTACCTTCATACGGTGAGAATTAATTCGAATATTTGGCCAACATTCGTTAAAGTAGGAATGTTACGACGCAAATATCAAAATTAATAAATACCTCCTTTTTATGGTCTAAATTAATTAACATACAATCAAAATATCAAGTCATATGATGCCAATTATAAATGCATGCCACATATAAACATTACATTAAAACATAAGCAAATTATACTATGCACACATAAATAAAAACCAAACACACACAGACACAGATATATATATATACTCATATATGAATATTTCTTTATTTTTTTATAGAAAGGAGTTGGGTACACCTATAGGCCTCGTTAAAAACCCCCTAAACCTAAATGGGGGAAAAAGTACCTATCGGAATACTAAGGCAAAGAACAACGCGAGCAAAACCTTGTCTACATAAGCCTAATCACAAAACTACCATAACCATGCCTCTAAACACCACGAAACAATCGACAAGAACAACCCCCCTTAACCACCGGGATCAACATGCCACCAAGCCTCAGCACCATTGCCTAAGTGTTGCTCGGCTTCCACCTCCAAATCCCCTCACAAGCACAGGCCACGTTCCGCGACAACCAACGCCATCACAAGTAGAGGCGGCTCCAAGTAAGTCGACTCATCAAGGCCCCCATCCTGACTCAAGGACGCAAGCTTGTCGGCAACTCCATTACTCTCCCGCTTGACATGATTGATCATCACTCGCCAGTCGCGACAAATCAACTCCCTAATATCCTCAACCAGCACACTACCGGCCAAAGTTGCCGATATACCGCCAATAATCCTCGTAATCTCCTTACAATCTGTTTCAACTTCTAAACATCTATAGCACCTTGTCCATGCATAGATCAAGCCATCATGCAATGCCCATAATTCCGCTAGGAGAACTGAGCATCTACCCACATGCCTAGAAAAAAACCGAAGAGCCACTCACTCGTCTCATCCCAAATCACTCCACCAATCGCTGCCCGATTATCATTCGTGTTTACCGCAACATCAACGTTGAGCTTAACCCAACCCGACGCCGGTACCAACCAATGTACTAAAGAATGAGAGTGACCCGTTTCCTCTTGTCGTGTTGGTGAAAATGCTCGACCACACTCTTCCACCAAGCTACCCCATCGGCTCAAAATGTCCTCCCGTAACACAAAGCTCTCATCTAAGACCATATTGCATTGTGTTTTCCAGAGCAACCAGCAATACACCGAAAATCTAACACTCCAAGTTATGCCCGTCGATACCCTGGTACTGCTCTCTACAAGGTTGTGTAGCATCCAATTCTCAAACGAACCTTAGAAGAACATGCCTTGCTGGCTGGGGCCAGTCACGCGCTTCCATAGCTCAACCGCTATCGAACAATGTCGAAGAACATGATCCATATCCTCATAATCCTTCCGGCAAACAACACACTCCTCTGACAACGCTAAATGTCGCCTTACCCTTTCCACATTTGTAAGGTAGCGCTGATGAGTCGCAAGCCAAATAAAGGCTCGTATGCGTTGAGGAACACATAACTGCCAAATAACTTGCCACTTATTTCCTAGATCCACCACCACTCTATTAACCATATAGTCATATGCTGATCGAAGCGTGAATACCTATCATCAGTCCATCGCCAACTACGACAATCAGCCCCTAACGATGCTTGAGGTGGTTTTGTTGTCGCCAAGTGCTCCAAAACATCCTTAGGCAGGTTCAATGCTAACTTGTCCCAGCCCTACTCCCCCAAATCCTTAACCAAATCCGCGACCATCGTAGGCCTTGGCGTAAAGTCGGGTAACCAAGAAAAGATTAACCATCCAATCGGATCAAGCCAGTTATCATGCCAGAAATCTATAGACGTTCCATCGCGATTCTCCCAAGATACGTTTTCCTTAACATTCTCCCACACACTCATTAACCCATTCCAATGTCCTGAACACTTTTTATGGTGGATCAACAGCGGCAACACCTCCTCTCAATTATACTTCGCCCGAAAAACCTAAGCCCAAAGTTTATCCACATCCTTTAGAAGTTGAAACCCAAGTTTCATCAAGAACGCTCTATTTTGCTGGAAATATATATTTAAATCTCAAACCTCCCTCAACCGTAGGCCTCTGAACCGTCTTCCAAGGTACCAAACTAATTCCCCCTTTACCATCATTGGAACCCTATACAAATTGAAAAATTAATTTCTCCATCTCCTCACACGTGCCTTTCGGCAACCACGTGGACTGCATCACATACACCGGAATAGCCTGCAGGACCGCCTTTGCCAAGGTTATCCGACCTGCCAGAGTCAGGGACTTCACAGCCCATCCCGGTAATCTCGCTCTCATTTTTTCAAGAAGATATTAGTATGTCATCGTAGTCACTCTCTGATGCAATAACGGGACACCTAAATATCTACCCAAATCCTCCACCTTCTCAAAGCTAAAAGCCTGAGCGATGCTAGCTTTGTCCTCAAGTGGGTAGTTACGAGAGAAAAATATCTGAGTTTTTGCAATACTAACCTTATGACCAGAAATAGCACAGAATCATTCCATGACATATTTAATCACCAAAACATGTTCCATGAATGCTTCCGCAAATAACACCATGTCGTCAGCAAAAAATAAGTGAGACAAATGTGGTCCCCTCCGAGCTAACCTGATTGGCTTCCATAACCTCGCATTAACCATGTTCTCAATCTCTTGCGACAACCTCTCCATACACAAGACAAAAAGGTAAGGCAAAAGAGGATCACCATGTCTAATACCTATGGTAGGATGAAACGAATTAAACAACTCGCCATTCCATTGAATCTGAGTGGATACAGAGCAAACACACACCATAATAAGGTGAAGAAGCTTGGCCGTCACTCCCACTGCTACTAATGTCTCCTCTATGAAATCCCATTCCAAGCGATCGTATGCCTTTTCGAGATCAACTTTAATTGCCATCCACGCCTTCTGTCCCTTCTTAGATATCATTGAATGCATAACTTCTTGGGCAAGGATTATATTATCTGTAATATGACGACCAGGGACGAAACTAGCCTGAGTATTGGAAACCCAATCCGGAAGGAAAGGCTTCATTCTGTCAACGATTATCTTAGTAATAATTTTATACAAAATTGTGCAGAGGCTTATAGGCCGGAATTGGTTGATAGGCTCTGGAACATCAACCTTCAGAATCAAAACGAGAAGAGTTTGATTAACCCATTCCTCCAAAACCCTCTCCTCAAAAAAGCGTTGAACAAAGCTTACCATTGTACTTCCTACCGTGTTCCAATTCTTGTAACACCCAGGTTTAGGGGTCGGGTGAAAAAAATATTTAAATAATATTTTGGGTCTCGGTTTATGATTAAAATAATATTATATATTATTTGGACTTTGTGATTTCAAAGAAAACATTTTTTTGTGTGGGACTAAATTGAATTGTTTTACATCTTCCATGGAAAATTGTGAATAATGAGATTTGCCATCTCATTAATGGAAAATCCGTAAATAGTTGGACTTCATTTTAAAACCCTTTTAATTAAAAGAGCTTTTGTCATCTTCTCCACTTCTCCTTTCTCATTTTCAAACGACAAGAGAGTCTCCTACCCCATTTCCACTATTCCATTTATTTGCTTCTTCATTTTAGCTCGATTTTGAAAGGTAATTACGTTTTCATTTTGCTCTCATCTTTCTCTCTTCAAAAGTACCTTTAGATTGCATTTTTATCCATGTTTTGGAAATTTGGTTTTTCATGGAAAAATGGTAAAGGTTAAAGCTTTATGGTTTTTACTAAAGCTATTGATTTAATAATGTTAGTTATGTTGTTTAGGAACATTGAAGTCTAACATATATGAATTTCAAGGTGTTTTAACATGATTTTCGTATTTGGGTTTTCATGGGGTTTTTGAAGGGTTTTGGGATGAGTTTTGGGTATGATTTGTGTTGGAAATTGTGGGCTGAGGTTAGTATAATAGTTGGGGGTTGTTTTGGAATCATTTGGAAGTGTTAAAAGTGTTGAAATCATGAGTTTTGGTTGAGGTTTGTTGGCTGATCGAGGTTATGGTTTTTGGGGGTTGTCCATGGCTTGAATTCTTGTGTTTGATGTTTGAATAGTATTCCGGGTTAGCTACATCGATGTATGAGCTGATTTGAGGTTGTTTGGATTGTGTTGAGTTGTTTAGAGACAAGGACGTGTGTTGGTGAAGCATCGGGAGTGAATCCAAAAGCTTGAAGGTGTTGGGTGCTTGATAGTTGAGCTTGGAAGTGAAGGTGAGTAGTTTAATGCTTTCAAAATGGTTTTAAGTATTTGGTTCAAGCATGTGGACTAGGTTGGGCTTGGTAGACCCACCTTGAGTTAGGATTAGAGTGGTAGCCTAATCCTAAGCTTTAATTAGAGACTTTGGTTGCACTCTTTAACTATTGTTTATGCCTCATGATGATTTGCGTTGATGATGGTTATGTATAAATGTGTTATACATGTATGATGAGGCATGATATTGATACATTGTGATATGCATGTGGATTGTTCATGATGGTGATCATGGTGAGTACGTGCTAAGCACGGAAGTGATATGAGATGTTGTTGATTTTGTTTAATGTTGGCACTAGTATGCTTGGGTACAAATGATCGATCATTAGGATGTTAGTGTGCACACGAGAGTCAAATGCGCGCGTGGTCTTGATGATGGTAGTCATCAAGATGGAGTACGGGTTCGCCCAGAAAACCTTCTTATATATATTAGTCGGTGATGAGTGTAATCCCATCGACGGGGCGTGAGGATGAGTTGAATCCCCTCCGTGAGAACGGTGATGAGTGTAACCCAGCGTGAGGTAAAGTTGTTGTTGGATGCGAGTTCCAACGTGTTTATCCGCGTATTCGAGTCATAGCTAGGTGCCAATATGAGTTGATATGTGTATCAATGCGATATGAAATGTGATTCCTATTTGGATTAATATATGTGTTTACATATGATGTGGAATGAGCTTGTTGAGCATGACATATTGTGAATTTATGTTCATGCATCATTGACATTTCGGCTCTTGGGGATCGAAGGTAAGGACATGCATTTACCTTGTTGTGCTCGTGCTTGGACCCTGTATTGTCGAGGTTTGTTTTTAAAGAGCTTACCCTCACTAAGCTTTATGCTTACGCTCTCTTTTGTTCGACAATGCAGATACTTAGTTCGTGGGTTGCTAGTGCAAGAAGGGGCCTCCAAGTGTTCCTTGTGGTGCTATCTTAGCTATCAAGTATGAGTATTTTAATTAAAGGATGTAATGGTCAAGCAATGGGACATGTATATGTTGTTTAAGCCTTTTGAAGTATGTTGACGTTGGTTGTTTAAGAGCATGCTAGACTCCTTTTATATGTTATGTTGATTTGGCTTTTGGGTGTATGACTTGCTTGTAAACCATGTTGGATTTGCCTATCTTAAATATCTAAGTGTTGACCTTGTTTAAGCATGTTATCTTTAATGCCATGTTTAATCTTTGAATGGATGCCCTTTCGTATATCTTGTGTATCGTGAGTATGGTTGCTAGGGTGTATGCCTCTAGAGTGTGTTCGTATGTTAAGTATGCTTCTTGGAGTCGTTACAGACGTTTGAGATCATTTAGAGATGTTTAAAACTGATTTTTGGAATTCACAGAGTGGAGGTGTTTCGAAACGGTTTGCCCTGTTTCGAAACGGGTATGGTTCCAGTGCCCCCGTATCGGAACTCGTTTCGATACATTTTTGCTACTGTGAGCCCCAGTTTCGAAACACTTTGGTTACTGGAATTGCCTGTTTCAAAACGGGTATCGAAACGGTAAGGCAAAACGAGACTCTGTTCCGAAACGGGGTAGATGCGTTTCGAAACGGGTGTCTGACTTTTCAAACTGGAGCTTGTGTTTTGAAACAAGCTTTGACTGTTTCGAAACACAGGCCTGAAATTGGGCTTTTTGATATCTCTAAAGGGTTTCAAGGGTCGGGCTTAGGCCCTGTTTGTTGATGGGCTTCCGCTTAGGTTTAGTTAAAGCATCTAGAAAAGATAATAAATGAAAAAGTTTTCCTAGGGTCGATAACCGAAGTGGAGCCTTAACGGGTTTCTTCTCGGTTATCCCTGTGTAGCCCACTCGGATCGGTCAAGCGTCCGGATCGGGATGAGGGGGTTACACTTGTTGGTATCAAAGCCTAAGGTTTCCGAGACCTTGTGCATGTAAGTGAGGTAGGTTTAATTTTTGTATTGAAATGTACGGTGTTTGCTTGCCTTTGTAAGCATGTTTGCTTGTGTATCAAGTATTCTTGTGTTTTATTTGAAGCATGATGTTAGAGTCTTATTGCTACTATTACATCGGAAAGGATTTTTAAAGTGAGGGAAACATACTTGAGCCACTTAGAGCCCTTGCCTTGCTAACCCTTTCTTTTTGTGCTTGTTGTTGTAGTTGTTGTTTGTGAGCACGATGTCGAGGCCGAGAGGTAGGCCGAGAGTGGTTCGTCAGGAACCACGTGTTGCGGCTCCTGCTAATGAGCCGAAGGTTGGAGTTGAGGCTCATGTAGGAGAGCCTGCTGCTAGAGTTGGAGCTCCTCCACCACCTCCACCACCACCTCCTCAGCCTGGAGTTGGAGGCGAGGATGGAGCTGAGGGAGAGGGACCTCAGGGTGGCCAGGGTGGCCAAGGTCCTGCTGGAATAGATATGGCTCCGCTTGTGCAAGCTATAGCGGGAGCATTTCAGGCCGTAGTTGCCGGAGCTCAGGCTGCAGCTCAACCTAGAGGTGATGATGCTAGTTTACCGTTGGAGAGGCTCTGTAGCCTAGGGGCTGAAGAGTTCAGAGGATCTACACCGGAGAGGTCTAAGTTGTGGTTAGAGAAGACCGTCCGCATCTTAGCTTAGATGGGTTGTGTGGGTGCTCGTAGATTGGGCTACGTGATCTCTTTGCTTCAGGGTGATGCCTACACCTGGTGGGTCACCATTACTACCGGGGTTCCAAAGGCAGAGATCGGTTGAGATTTCTTTGAGTTTGCTTTCAGAAAGAGGTACTTGGGTCCGAGGTATCTAGATGAGAAGAAGCGAGAGTTTATGGCTCTTGTTCAAGGAGATGCTACTGTGACTGACTACGAGATCCGTTTTGTTCGTCTGAGTCAGTATGCTCCAGAGTTAGTTCCTACTGAGAGGGACCGATGTAACCGTTTCAAATATGGGCTTCATGAAGAAGTTAAGAGGTACACCTTAGCTTCAGATTATTCTGATTTTGATGTCTTGGTTGCTAGTGCCAAGGACATTGAGCATAGCTTGGGGCTGACCAAGTGTTCTGGAGGATCTAGTTCTGGTAAGAGACATAACAACTTTGACCGTGGGGATGCCAAGAGGCATAGAGGCGGTGGACAGCAGTTTGACCATAGACGTGGCGGTGGCCACCTTGGTAGAGGCCACCAGGGCAATAGAGCTGGAGGGCGTTTGCCCGAGTGTACACGTTGTGGGAGAAATCATTCTGGTGAGTGTTGGGGTAACTTTCATGCTTGTTGGAACTATGGTTCGAGGGACCACTTTAGGAGGGAGTGTCCGCATCAGGCGGCACAGGCACCGAACATAGCTCAGGCTCCTGCGAGAGCGACTAATTTTCAAAGAGGCCGTGGGCGCGGTCGTGGCTACTTCCAGCCTAGGGCTGATGCACCTAGGGTAGATGCTTAGAGGAACCTTGCTCATGTTGTGGCAGTACTGCCAGAGGCAGGTGGACCAACGAGAGTCTATGATCAGAGAGAGGCCAGGAACAATACTGATGTGATAGCAGGTAATTTTGAGTTACAGTCTATATCTTTGCTTTCTTTGGTTGATTCGGGTTCTACGCATTCTTACATTTTGAGTGAGCATGCACAAAAGTTAGATATACCTGTTGAGATCTTAGATGTAGGAATGCATGTGACTAGATCTTTTGGTGAGACAGTTGTGGTTAGACGTATGTATAGGAGGTGTCCGCTGAAGATTCAGGGTCATGTGTTTTCTATTGATATGATGGAGCTTCCTTTTTATGGTTTTGATATTATTCTGGGTATGGATTGGTTAGTTGAGCACCGAGCTAGTGTGGATTTTGAGACGAAGAGGATTTCTTTGAAACTTTCTGATGACTACGAGGTAGTAGTAGTAGGCGAGAACATTAACTTCTTGTCTAATGTTGTGTCAGCTTTAGAGGCACAAAGGTTGATGGATTCCGAATGTGGGGCTTTCTTAGCTTATGTGACGAATCCGAATATGAGTGAGGCTAGACCGAAAGATATTAGAACAGTTTGTGATTTTTTGGATGTGTTTCCTGAAGAGTTACCAGGGTTGCCTCCTGACAGAGATGTTGAGTTTGTGATTGAGACTATTTCAGGGTCTACTCCAGTTTCTATAGCTCCATATCGTATGGCTCCGAAAGAGTTGAAAGAATTGAAGAGTTAGTTGCAAGAGTTATTAGACCGTGGTTTCATTAGGCCTAGTAGTTCTCCTTGGGGTGCTCCTGTGTTGTTTGTAAAGAAGAAAGATGGCAGTATGCGTATGTGTATTGATTACAGGCAGTTGAATCAGTTGACTGTGAAGAACAAGTATCCGTTGCCTCGTATAGATGATTTGTTTGATCAGTTGAGAGGTGCTTCAGTGTTCTCGAAGATAGACTTGAGGTCAGGGTATTATCAGTTGAAAGTAAAAGAGTGTGATGTTCCGAAGGCAGCTTTTAGGACTAGATATGGTTACTATGAGTTCCTTGTGATGCCGTTTGGGCTCACGAATGCACCTGCAACATTCATAGATATGATGAACATAATTTTTAGAGACTATCTAGACCGTTTTGTAGTTGTTTTCATAGATGATATACTTGTGTACTCGAAATCAGAAGAAGAGCATGATGAGCACTTGAGATTTTTTTTACAGAGATTGTTGAGCAATCAGTTGTATGCGAAGCTTAGCAAGTGTGAGTTCTGGATTCGAGAGGTTGTATTTCTTGGCCATGTTGTTTTAGCCGAAGGTATCCGTGTTGATCCATCGAAGATTGAGGCTATTGTTGAGTGGAAACAACCTAAGTCCGTGACTGAGATTAGGAGTTTCCTAGGATTAGCCGGTTACTATAGGAGATTTGTTTGTTCGTTTCTCTAGAGTAGCTGCTCCTTTGACTAAATTGTTGCAAAAAGGAGTTAAGTTTGAGAGGTCAGATGCAAGACAGAAGGTCTTTAAGAAATTGAAAGAAGCTTTGACAAATGCTTCAGTGTTGGTACAACCAGTTTCAGGTAAAGAGTTTGTGATCTATAGGGATGCTTCCTACATAGGTTTAGGTTGTGTTTTGATGCAAGAAAGAAGAGTTTTTGCCTATGCTTCGAGATAGTTGAAGGTTTATGAGAAGAACTATCCTACTCTTGATATAGAGTTAGCCGCAATTGTATTTGCATTAAAGATTTAGCGTCACTACTTGTATGGTGAGAAGTGTATAGTTTACACCGATCATAAGAGCTTGAAGTATTTGATGACACATAGAGAGTTGAACTTGAGACAGAGAAGATGGCTTGAGTTATTGAAAGATTATAATTTGACCATAGAGTACCATCCGGGTAAGTTAAATGTAGTAGCCGATGCTTTGAGTAGAAAAGTTGCGGTTGAGTTGAGAGCTATGTTTGCTAGATTGAGTGTATCCGATGATGGTGGTTTGATCACAGAGTTGCAAGTGAAGCTTTCTTTGATTCAATTGATTAGGGAGAAGCAGTTGCAAGATGTGTCTTTAGTTCCTCATGTTCAGGACATAGCTGAAGGTAGACCGACCGAGTATAGTTTCAGTGGTGAGAATGTGTTGTGCTTTAGAGATAGAGTTGTAGTACTGAAAGATGTTGAGTTGAGACGTCTGATTTTGAGTGAAGCACATTCGAGTCCTTTTTCTATGCATCCGGGTAGTACCAAATTGTACCGTGACTTGAAGAATGATTATTACTGGGTTGGTTTGAAGAAGGATGTAGCCGAGTATGTGAGCCGTTGTATGGTTTGTCAGAGAGTGAAGCCAGAACATCAGGTTCCTTCAGGTTTGTTACAGCCTTTGAAGATTCCAGAATGGAAATGGAAGAGGATCACCATGGACTTTGTGTTGGGGTTACCGTTGTCTCCTTCAAAGAAGAATTCTGTTTGGGGGATTATGGATATATTCACCAAGTGTGCTCACTTCTTAGCAGTGAACACTACGGACTCTTTAGATAAGTTGGAAAACTTGTACATTCGCGAGATTGTGAGACTTCATGGAATTCTGAAGTCTATTGTTTCAGACAGAGATCCGAGATTTACTTCGAGGTTCTGGGGTTGTTTGCATAGTGCTCTAGGTAGCTGTTTGCACTTCAGTACTTCTTATCATCCGCAGTCCGATGGACAGTCAGAGCGAGTGATACAGATTCTAGAGGATGTGCTTCGTTGTTGTGTGATTGACTTCCAGGGTTCTTGGGAGAAACACTTACCCTTAGTTGAGTTTGCGTACAACAACAGTTATCAGGCTAGTATACAGATGGCTCCCTATGAGGCTTTGTATGGTAGACGATATAGGACTCCGATCTGTAGGGTTGAAACATGTCAGAAGTTGTTACCTATGCCAGATTTGCTTAAGGGGACTACCGACAAAGTGAAGTTGATTTGTGACCGTTTGAAAGCAGCTTTCGATCGTCAGAAGTCTTATGCAGATTTGAAGAGAAAAGAGACCGAGTTCTCCGTGGGTGAGAAAATGTTTCTGAAAGTATCTCTGTGGAAGAAGGTGATGAGATTTGGCCGGAAAGGCAAGTTGAGTCCGAGGTTTATTGGTCCGTATGAGATAGTTGAGCGGGTTGGGCCTGTAGCTTACCGTTTGAGATTGCCTTCTGAGTTAGAGAAGATCCATAATGTCTTTCATGTGTCGATGCTTAGGAGATATAGATCAGATCCTTCTCATGTTATGCCTGTTGAGGAGATAGAGTTGAATCTGGATTTGTCTTACAATGAAGAGCCTGTTGAGATACTTTCTTCTGATAGCAAGGTGTTGCGTGGCAAGACCATAGAGTTGGTCAAGGTGTTGTGGAGACATAGAGGTGTGGAAGAGGCCACGTGGGAGAGGAAAGCTGATATGCTTGAGCAGTTTCCGTACTTGTTTCCGTCAGGTAATTTCGGGGACGAAATTCCTTAAATGGGGGAGAGTTGTAACACCCGGGTTTAGGGGTCGGGTGAAAAAATATTTTGGGTCTCGGTTTATGATTAAAATAATATTATATATTATTTAGACTTTGTGATTTCAAAGAAAACATTTTTTGTGGGGGACTAAATTGAATTGTTTTACATATTCCATGGAAATTGTGAATAATGAGATTTGCCATCTCATTAATGGCAAATCCGTAAATAGTTGGACTTCATTTTAAAACCCTTTTAATTAAAAGAGCTTTTGTCATCTTCTCCACTTCTCCTTTCTCATTTTCAAACGACAAGAGAGTCTCCTACCCCATTTCCACTATTCCATTTCCTTGCTTCTTCATTTTATCTCGGTTTTGAAAGGTAATTACGTTTTCATTTTGCTCTCATCTTCCTCTCTTCAAAAGTACCTTTAGATTGCATTTTTATCCATGTTTTGGAAATTTGGTTTTTCATGGAAAAATGGTAAAGGTTAAAGCTTTATGGGTTTTTACTAAAGCTATTGATTTAATAATGTTAGTTATGTTGTTTAGGAACATTGAAGTCCAACATATATGAATTTCAAGGTGTTTTAACATGATTTTCGTATTTGGGTTTTCATGGGTTTTTTGAAGGGTTTTAGGATGAGTTTTGGGTTTGATTTGTGTTGGAAATTGTGGGCTGAAGTTAGTATAATAGTTGGAGGTTGTTTTGGAATCATTTGGAAGTGTTAAAAGTGTTGAAATCATGAGTTTTGGTTGAGGTTTGTTGGCTGCTCGAGATTGTGGTTTTTGGGGGTTGTCCATGGCTTGAATTCTTGTGTTTGATGTTTGAATAGTATTTTGGGTTAGCTACATTGATGTATGAGCTGATTTGAGGTTGTTTGGATTGTGTTGAGTTGTTTAGAGACAAGGACATGTGTTGGTGAAGCATCAAGAGTGAATCCGGAAGCTTGAAGGTGTTGGGTGCTTGATAGTTGAGCTTGGAAGTGAAGGTGAGTGGTTTAATGCTTTAAAAACGGTTTTAAGTATTTGGTTCAAGCATGTGGACTAGGTTGGGCTTGGTAGACCCATCTAGAGTTAGGATTAGAGTGGTAGCCTAATCCTAAGCTTTAATTAGAGACTTTGGTTGCACTCTTTAACTATTCTTTATGCCTCATGATGATTTGCGTTGATGATGGTTATGTATAAATGTGTTATACATGTATGATGAGGCATGATATTGATGCATTGTGATATGCATGTGGATTGTTCATGATTGTGATCATGGTGAGTACGTGCTAAGCACGGAAGTGATATGAGATGTTGTGGATTTTGTTTAATGTTGGCACTAGTATGCTTGGGTACAAATGATCGATCATTAGGATGTTAGTGTGCACACGAGAGTCAAATGTGCGCGTGGTCTTGATGATGGTAGTCATCAAGATGGAGTACGGGTTCGCCCGGAAAACCTTCTTATATATATTAGTCGGTGATGAGTGTAATCCCATCGATGGGGCATGAGGTTGAGTGGAATCCCCTCCGCGAGAACTGTGATGAGTGTAATCCCACCGTGAGGTAAAGTTGTTGTTGGATGTGAGTTCCAACATGTTTATCCGCGTATTCGAGTCATAGCTAGGTGCCAATATGAGTTGATATGTGTATCAATGCGATATGAAATGTGATTCCTATTTGGATTAATATATGTGTTTACATATGATGTGGAATGAGCTTGTTGAGCATGACATATTGTGAATTTATGTTCATGCATCATTGACATTTCGGCTCTTGGGGATCGAAGGTAAGGACATGCATTTACCTTGTTGTGCTCGGGCTTGGACCCTGCATTGTCGAGGTTTGTTTTTAAAGAGCTTACCCTCACTAAGCTTTATGCTTACGCTCTCTTTTGTTCGACAATGCAGATACTTAGTTCGTGGGTTGCTAGTGCAAGAAGGGGCCTCCAAGTGTTCCTTGTGGTGCTATCTTAGCTATCAAGTATGAGTATTTTAATTAAAGGATGTAATGGTCAAGCAATGGGACATGTATATGTTGTTTAAGCCTTTTGAAGTATGTTGATGTTGGTTGTTTAGGAGCATGCTAGACTCCTTTTGTATGTTATGTTGTTTTGGCTTTTGGGTGTATGACTTGCTTGTAAACCGTGTTGGATTTTCCTATCTTAAATATCGAAGTGTTGACCTTGTTGAAGCATTCTATCTTTAATGCCATGTTTGATCTTTGAATGGATGCCCTTTCGTATATCTTGTGTATCGTGAGTATGGTTGCTAGGGTGTATGCCTCTAGAGTGTGTTCGTATGTTAAGTATGCTTCTTGGAGTCGTTACGGACGTTTGGGATCATTTAGAGATGTTTAAATTTGATTTTTGGAATTCACTAAGTGCAGGTGTTTCGAAACGGTTTGCCCTGTTTCAAAACGAGTATGGCTCCAGGGCCCCTGTATCGGAACTCGTTTCGATACATTTTTGCTACTGTAAGCCTCTGTTTCGAAACCAGTTTCGAAACACTTTGGCTACTGGAATTGTTTGTTTCGAAACGGTTATCGAAACGGCAAGGCAAAACGAGACCCTGTTCTGAAACGGGGTGGATGCGTTTTGAAACGGGTGTCTGACTTTTCAAATTGGAGCTTGTGTTTCGAAACGGGCTTTGACTATTTCGAAACACAGGCCTGAAATTGGGCTTTTTGACATCTGTAAAGGGTTTCAAGGGTTAGGCTTAGGCCCTGTTTGTTGATGGGCTTCCGCTTAGGTTTAATTAAAGCATCTAGATAAGATAATAAATGAAAAAGTTTTCCTAGGGTCGATAACCGAAGTGGAGCCTTAATGGGTTTCATCTCGGTTATTCCCGTGTATCCTACTCGGATCGGTCAAGCGTCCGGACCGGGACGAGGGGGTTACAATTCTGCTGATAAAAAAGCAACATGCAAGCCATCAGCCTCAGGGGCCTTTAATAGCGTCATCGCAAGAACCACTCGCCTCACCTCTTCAAACATGACAGCCCTTATCTATGGCCTCAACTCCTCCTCCCTGAACTGTTTAAATGTACTCGTGACATCCACAAAACAACCTACGAAAGATCTGAATCGTATGCACCTTGAGGGTCTCTTGATCTGCACACCATCTACCATCCTCCAAGCACTACATGTGAATCGTGTTCCTTTTCCGTCTGGTTATCGTTGCAGTGTGATAAAACGCAGTGTTTCGATCACCCTGTGTTATCCAATCGTTTCAGGCCTTCTGGTACCAAAGACTTTCCTCTTGCTCTAACACGACATCAAGCTTTTTCTTAAGCTCATCCTCCAAAGTCTCTAAAATGGATCATCGATATCTTCCAAAGCTTTCTCTATCCCTTTAATGCGCGCCACCAACCTTGACTTTCGCCTCGCAATATGGCCAAACACATCTTTGTCCCATTTTCGACCCTCGTCCTAAAAAGCTTCCACATTCACCAACAAAGTTTTATCCGCAAACATATAATATATACATTTAAGACTCTATAGTATATACACATGTATTCTTTAAAAAAAATATTATATATATTATATTAAAAACTATATATCATATATTTATAAACCATATTTTATACAAAAAAGAACCCTATACCATACACAAAACAGTGTAAACATATATCAAGGCCACAATATACATATCAAAGGCATAATAAAGCGATAATAACAAACAAGTGCACTAAACATTAGAAATTAAGGACTGGAAATTAAAGAACATAAACCGCAAGGCAAAAATTAAAATATGCATGATTAAGGGGGTAAATATTGGAATTAGGAATAAATTAAATAGAAATGAAATTTAAAGGGGCAAAACTGCATCAAACCATTTGAAATTCGAATAAAATCAAAACATGGACGAGATTAAAAACTTCTGAAAAGCTGGAGGGATCGCAGAGAGGGTTTTGAAATGTGGAAGGGTTGCGGGGGTGATTATTAAGATGCGGAAGGATTAAAAGTGAATTAAACCATTTTTTATATTTAAATCGGTATAAATTCTATTTGAAAAACAACCTAATCCCTTTTTTCATTTCTTGAAATCGAACCAGAGGGGAAACCCTCACCTTTCTCTGAAATCCCGAGAGCCCTTGCCGCGCGTCGCCGTTAGCCGGCGCCGAAAACCTAAAAAATACCTTCCGAAACCTCTTTTCTTTATAAAACTAAATCTGCCTTACCTTGTGAAAACGATGAGACCCTTTCTTTTATGGAAAACATAACTGAAAAAGACCTATTTTTTTTATTTTGACAACCCTTTTCAATCTCGAAACCCCAAACGATTCACCACATACGACCCCTTAACGAAGGCCGAGAGGTTTATCACTGATGGGATTCGAAAACGTTGAGGGGACAAGTGGCCGTGAAAGGTAAAATGAAACCCTAAAGCCTTTTTTATATGCTTCGATATGCAAAAAAAAGAAAGAAAAAGAAATTATATACCTCTGAAACTTTGGTGCTTTTGCTCTCTATTGCTCTGAAATTCCCCTCATTTCCTTAGGGTTTACAAATGTTTGTTTCGGTTTTATAGCCCGAATTATTACATGATTTTTGAAAAGTAAAAAAATCCTAAAAATTTGCTATTGGATGCCTCTGATATCTCTGAGAATTTTGTTTGCATTCATGTGCCAATTCTAATGTTTTGGCGCCTCTCTGAAATTGCCAGTTTGTCCCCTTGCCATTATGATGTGCATGGGCGTGTGGGGGATTTGGAATCTTCCCTGCCTTGATCCTGGACCGTTGATGGCGATCTCAATCTGATGGCTTAGATGTGGTTGTTGCATAAATAAGAGATAGGCTTAGAGTTTCTGTTTAATCAAATTAGGGCTTAAATAGTTGGGCATTATTGGGCTGAATATGTAATATATGTATAATATTTTGGTTTGAGCTTGTTTTATGTAAATGGACTGGATTTTATCTATACATTATGCTATTATTTAAGTTTATAATTAATAGTGTTTTTTCTTTAATAATGATAATAATACTAATAATACTAATTAACATATAGTAATAAGGATAAATATTCTATACACAGACGGTGGAAACTGAAAGTTTCTACGAGCGCCTTAGTTTTAGGGTATAGGGAGTTAGTTTAGTGTATAGGGTTTAGGGATTTAGATGTAGGGGGTTAGAATTTAGGGATAGTTGTTTCAATTTAAAGTTTAGGGTTATAATTTAGGGTTTATAGGTTAAAACCTAAATCCTCACTATATTACCCTGAAAACTAAACCTTAACCTATAAACCCTAAATTATAACTTAAACCTTAAATTGAAACAACAATCCCTAAATTCTAAATCTCTACCCCTAAACCCCTAAACTCTATATCCTAAACTAACTCCCTATACCCTAAAACTAAGGCGCTTGTGGAAACTTTCAGTTTCCACCGCCAGTGTATATGATATTATTCCTAGTAATAATGGTGTTAAATATAATAGTAATATAAATTAGATAACATGATAAGAAGTTAATATAATAAACTAGTAATATTTAGGGGGTTTTCAATTTGATAGTAACATAATAATAATTATGATAATCAATAGTAATATGTATGTATATCATTAACATGCATAACTAGTACTAATAGTACTTTTTGTTTGTTTTTTAGCTTTTAATCGTACTATATATAGTTAAGATGAATAAACAAAGCCCACTACTGCAAAATAAAAATGGGTTAACACCCCAGACAAAATTAGTGATTACAAAAAGCATGTCATACATGCTTTTGGCAAGAATCGAATCTAGGTTAGCTTGGTAAAAGGGCTCCATGTTTACCAAAAAGCAACTATATCATTGTGATACAATGTACAAAATCTAATACATATCTTACTTTATTACTCACGCTAGTAAAAAGGAAATAAATTTGAATTAAGGAGAATCAAACTTGACACTTTTGGGATGCATAAAAATATCTAAACTACTGAAATAAATCTAATAATTAATTTATTAATAATTTTTAATTAATTATTATATTAAAAATAAAAAATTATATTAAAAATTTATGTTCGTGATTTTAGATTCGTTAAATTAATTTTTAATTAAATTATTATATTAAAAGTAAAAATTAAAAATTATGTTCGTAAGTTTAGATTTGTTAAAAATTTATATTAAATTATATTCTTGAATTTAGATTCGTTAAATAAATTTTTAATATAAAATTTATATTCGTCGACATCATTATATCAATGGTCATATTGTTATTAATCTTATTAATTTATTATATATAAATATTTCTTGAAAATAATAAATATTATTAATTATATTAATTTTTACCAACAAAGTAACCTTTAAAATTATATATTATTAATTCATGACAACTAAAGTAGGTTGGCCTAGTGGTTAGAGCGTCATTTCTCCAATCTATTGGCTTGGGTTTGATCCCTAGCCATAGCATTTGTTTTTTTATTTCTTTGTTTCTTTGTCACCATCTGATTGGTTGATTATTTTTTTATTAAATTAAATTAAAATTAAGATCAAATTGATATAGTATGTAAGTTATGAGGACCAAATATGTAATTATACATATTTTTTTAACTGCACATAACCTCATCTGTTAAGTTTTAACGGTAGGTGATCACATTGAGTCCAATTTAATAATTCAGTATTTTAATTTATGTAATTAGAAGTATAATGGTCAAATTAAATCTTAAATGATAATATAGTAGTCTTTTAAGTAGTTTACCCTAAATTTTAAGGGCTGGTTTTTCCGTAAAGGAAGTTGGGAAACCTGGCTGAGATGGCCTACAATCTACATGATTGAAACACATGATGGAAGCACGGTCTTCAACACTCTATTGATTTGACACTTGTGGTTGATAACCAAGGGGAATTGGTTTGAATATTCCCTTTTGGGAATTTATTGGGGAAAATAACCCCCAAAGATTCATATTGGGAAAAATACCCCCCTTTCATGCCATGTAGGACGAATTCGCGTCCTGGGGAAAGCGAATTTAGAATTCGCGTCCTGCAGGACGCGAATTCCTGAGACGTTTCAGTGAAAAGGGAATTCGCGTTTTGCAAAACGCGAATTCAACGATTTATTGCTGCCCCCACGAGAAATTCAACATGAAATTAAATTAAAACCAATATAAGATGTTTAGGTAGCAATATTTGTGATCGAATAACGGATTATCGGGGTACCCGATTAAAATTTTTGAACTATAACAGTGTCGTATTGAAACATATCTTTAAGATGGTGTGAAGATACGAGCGTATATAATATCCTAAGATGTGGGAAAATGACCTAGAAATAGGCAAGTAACAATGTTTTAAAAGGAAACATTATCGTATAGGCATGTTTAAATGCATTTTACGGTGTGTTTCGAACTTTTTTTTGGTTTTTCCTAAGTTTGGAGATAAAGATCTGCAGCTTAATTTTACAGTGGTGCTAAAGTTCTGAGGAAGACGGTGTCCGAAAATGTGAGAAAATTGTGTTAAAAATGCTATCAAAGTAACATTTTTGAAGCAAAAAATGTGTCGATAGGCATGTTTTTTTTTAAATTTAAAGGGCCTCGTTAAAAAACCCCTCTAAACCTATGTAGGGGGAAAAGAGTGCCCATAAGATTTATTAAATTACCAGATAATAGAAGTTCACAAATCAAAAAAGAGTACACAATGGTTGATCTAGTTAATTCGGGGGCCGGTCCTAAGAGGGCATTTCCTAATATCATGTCTTGTGTTCCCACATTTACTGCACCTCCTAGGTTGTCCGGTCTTTTCTCTCGGAACCATATCTTCGGCACAATGAATCCTCGTTGATGGTGGCCGGCCTTTTTTCTTTCGTCGCAGGGAGGGATCTGGGCATATCTTTGGTTCGTTGCTGATTATACGACGGTCACGTGCATTTCCGATCGGAGGGAACTCGTTTCGGTAAACCTTGAAAACGGTTTCGAGCCTGTAGACCGGATCAATGAGTGTCGTTGCATCAAAATGAACCGATGCACATGCTGCGAAAGCATGCGAACACGGGAACTTGAACGTCTGGAACTCCCCGCAATCGCACGTTCGTTTTTGCAAATCAACCACGTAGGTGTATTGCATTATTCCTTGTAGCGGTTCAGAAAATTGCGTGACCTCAAAGATGTGTTCCCGACGAGAGAAGCACAACGCACCCATCGAGTTAGCATGCGCAATGGACGCTTGGATTTTGTCGGCGAGATCTGGATTAAATATGCGACCAGCTGCCATCCAGTTCATTGCTTGTTTGCCGAGGGTTGCGAAAAGGGTTGCCAATCGGTAATATGTTGCTTTGACAACGGACGTGATAGGTAAATGGCGCGTTCCCTTAAGAGACGAATTGATCGCCTCAGCCAAGTTTGTTGTCATATGGCCGCATCGACGACCCCCGTCATAACATCGCAACCATTTCTCCTTCGGTATCTCCATAAGATAGTTATACCCGAATGGATTCCTCAATTGCAACTCCTCCAACAGCTCTTCCACTTGATTAACTCGGTGTGCGTTGCCTGTTGAATAAGACATGCAAAAATAGTTAATTGGTAATAATATGAAATTGGTGGACGTAGAATAACAAAATGAAATGGTTGCATACCCATACGGAGAACCATTATACGTTCATCCTCGTTCTTGAACCTCTGATAGTAGTTTGCTGCTATATGCCGCAAATAATACCGGTGATGTATGTATGGGGGTTTCCATGAATCTCCCAAACGTTGAATTGCTCCCCAAATCCCTGCGCCTCTATCTGAAATAATAGCTAGGCCATCTTCACGTGTACGCAAAACCCGACGCATGACATACTTGCGGAGGTTGTAAAGGAAAAACTCCCAAGAAGGTATATTTTCCTTTTCAACAATCGCAAAAGCAACTGGGATACATTTTCTGTTGCCATCCTGGGCAACTGCAATTAGCAATATCTGTGTGTATCTGCCATATAAAAATGTACCGTCGATCTGCAGCATAGGTTTGCAGTGACGGAAAGCTTTTATGCATTGGGGGAACGTCCAGAAAAGTCGATGAAATTCGACCTCCCCTGGTACAACACGATCGTTGTAGTACTTCGGAACAGTCTCCAATTCCACAATTGTCCCTGGATTGTATTCCTGCATAACTTGAAGCCATGATCGCAGATCGTTGTATGATAGCTCCCATTGCCCGTACAGTGTTTCGATGGCTCGATATCTTGCATACCATGCCTTATCGTAATTGACGGTGTACTTGTAAATGGATTTGATGGCAGCTATACACACTGGCACAGATACACGTGGGTTTGCTTTCACGAGTGGAAGGATTGCATCGGAAAGTACGTGTACATCCAAGTTAGGATGGTCTTGGCTGAGGCTCCCAACGGAGCATGTGTGAGGCCCTGTATATCTCGTTATTTTCCACAGGTTATTCAGCCTTTTCAATTGCGACACACGAACCCTCCATTTACATCCTGCAGACTTGTGAGGACACTCTGCAATATATTTCCTGGCCTCGGTCTTCCAAACGGTGGATGTAACTGAGCGCTGAATGTTGTAATGCTTGATGGCAGCCTCCGCGAGCTTTTTTGTCCTGAAGACCATTCCAGCATGTAGCTCAGTCGAACCCACATTCCATTGGTTGAACTGGTCTAATTGTGGATGTTCTGGGAATTCAGTATCGAAGAAGCCATCCATATCCACTGTTGTGAAGTGCGAAGGTGGGTCGTAATATGTTGCGCAACTGGTTGGTCCATGCAGTTGCGTCGAACGAACATCATTGTCCTCATCATCCTCAGAAGAGTTTTCTGTGCTCTCCTCTGATTCCACCGGCTCGTCAATGTCAGATGGTTCAGAAGGAAATAGACCCATCTCGTCACCATCAGGCCCAATCTCTGTACGCGGCTCTTCATCAGAAAGCGCATCATGAAACTGGAAAAGTTCTGCGTCATCATAAACCTGTGCGTGAACAGGTTCTGAAGTCATAACCGGATCGACAGTAGCGGCGGTTGAATGTCTCCCCGCTGAGAACATATCATCCACATTTCGGTGACTTGGGATGTATGTTGAGTGGCGCCCGGTAGAGAAATCATCGAACGGGTTAAACTGTTCATTGTACGTTGAAGACGCCGTGTATGGAATGTGTGTTGAGTGGCGCCCTGTAGAGAAATCATCATAGTTTGGAACGTATGGACTGTATGACGACTCTTGGGTTGGTGGCAAGTTAAGGTCAAATTCGAACCGTGGAACGGAAGAACGTCGTTGCTGCGAAGACGAAGACGATGAAGCTTCATCGGTTCTTGTTTGAAGAAGGTTGAAGTCACGTCGTAAACTCGATGTCGGACTAATAGCATTTGGATTGAACTCGAGATTTCCTCGTAACCAATTTGGTACCACATTTTGAGCAGCAACGTGACCTTCAGCAAATGTTACAAATAGCTCCATGGCCCATCCCATTGAGTACTGGCTATGTGTATCTATCATCATTTCTACAGAACTGTCGTCTTCCACATCGAATATTGTGTAATATAGTGGCTCTATCGACGTTGGACATCGATACTTCAAAGACTGCAACTCCCTTCCGGAGCGATTGGGAACCTTCCTGGATATTAAGGTCGTAAGCGACTGGAACGTTGATCGTCTTGGAATGTTGATCGTAACAGTATTTTCAGATTGAAATATGATCCCAATGTATGAATCGGGGACCATCTGACCATCGTAGTATACTATAGCTTGAATTCTCGGTGCCATTTCTGAAAATCGAAGAGCTTTGTGATTCTTAAGTTTTGTTTGGGTGCATCTACAAATTCTGCACCCCTTAATTATAAATAGAAATGTGTCTGGTAAAGCATTGGTGAATTCTGTAGCAATAATTTTTGAGTTGTCAGCCCAAAGCCCGGTAAAGCCTGGTAAACAGAGCAATAATTTTAAAATTCGCGTTTTCCAAAACGCGAATTTTAAAATTATTGCTCTGTTTACCAGGCTTTACCGGGCTTTGGGCTGACAAAGTCAATTATTTGTACTGAATTCGCGTTCTGTAGGACGCGAATTCAGTAGATTCCAACAGAATTCGCGTTTTACAAAACGCGAATTCAGTACATATAATGACTTTGTCAGCCCAAAGCCCGGTAAAGCCTGGTAAACAGAGCAATAATTTTAAAATTCGCGTTTTGGAAAACGCGAATTTTAAAATTATTGCTCTGTTTACCAGGCTTTACCGGGCTTTGGGCTGACAAATGCATTATGATGAAACCGCGTTTCTAACACGCAAATAGGTCCCTGCATGCCTACACCCTGTATAAATAGGTTGTATTTCTGCCTTAGCATCCCATCAAACTTTTTACTTTCCTATCTTCACGAGATTTCTTTATTTCTACCTTTCTGAAAGAGAAAATGGCTCGATATTCAGCTACTGTATTTTTTCGTGGAACATACTTCTACACATCTTTTAGTGAAACGATCACAAGAAATGAATTATTTGAGTTGATCTCAAAACGAGTTAAAGAGTCGACCAGCGCAAAAATAGAGGCCTTGCAAGTGAAAGTACCAGTCAATGAGCCCGGCCCCGAGGAACATTATATGCTAACACTGTCAGATAAGAAAGATATGCGAAAGATGTTTCAGGCATACAAACGTGCTGGGGGAACAAACATCGAGCTTAGCGTGAAATTTGATGACGGATCAAGTTCTTCAACAAATGTGGTAGCTGTCCAAGACGAGAATGCGTTAGCTGACGAAGACGAGAATGAGTTAGCTAGTCCAGACGAGGATGACGTGTTCTTAAAAATTTATCAGAGACGGCAGGAGAAAGAACAAATAATTGAGGAACTAAACTTAACGTCTGACATAAGTACCGACTACGATTAGTAATGTAATTTTGATTAAGTTATGTAAGTTATTTATCTTGCGTACTTGTATTTTGTGAACTCGGTGCTTTCTATGTTGTGCTTTCGATGTAAGTTTTTAAATATAAAAGTATCAATTAATAATTCTGAATATATAATGTTTTAATTAAGAAAATATAAATCAACATTACTTATTTCGAAAAACATAGAAAAAATATAACTACTACATATGTCTATGTCCGCCGGTACCACAATTTGGTGGACGTCGAGTACGACCCTGATTGCGTCGAACGGGTTGAACCGGAACCTGTTGAGGATCATGATCTGGCTCGTTAACGTCGTCGTCTCCAGAATAGAACAACGACTATTGAGGTGTGTGCTGAACGAACCCGGGGCCCGAAATATCATAAGGCCGAGCATGAAACGGGTATGGGGCAGAAGCAGAGGGAACAGTGGAACTCGAAGATCCGCCAGGAAATAACCCGTACGTAGTCGGTACCGAAGATCCACCCATCATTCCCACAATAGGAGTGAAAAAGCCTTCCGTCGGACTCGGGGGCCTCGGCTGAATCATCAACTGGGTGCAGCCCTGGGGGCGAATCGGATCGGTGGCTCTAGAGGATGAAGCACCTGCTCCCCTTCGACGTTGCGATCCACCTGCTCCGCTCGTACGATGAGTCCGGGGGCGGTTGCGCTGAACAGGCTCAAACACAGCTGCTTGTTCTTCCGGAGTGAGGAGATATGGTTTCCCACTACCAAAGAACCATGCAAAGTAATTACTGCTCACCATCGGCTCATCAAACATCCAGTACTCATTCAGTGCTTGCCGCTGAAGCCTATCCTGCCACTGTGCAATCCATTGCACATGTTTCACCGACCAGTCCACCTACCACAAAACATCAACAAAATTATTATTTATAAATTGTAAAGTAAGTATAAATCGATAACTATTAAATTAAATTTAATTATTATACCTCAAGTTTTCCTTGTCGGGTGATCCTATGTAAGTCGTCCAAATTAGGAGGATCTATCGGAATTGTTTGCAGACGACCGAACTGGCGTTGGACGCGATCAACCGGATGCCACTCAACTACAGCGTACCAGATGAGAGGTACCATGGCCGTCCAAGCGGAAACCGTCTCATGATCAAAATTAGGCAGGCAATCATTGATATCCGAATTAGAGTACGGGGTCCACAAAAACTATAAATTAAATATAGAAATAATTAAAAACAAGTAAACTAAACTATATTCATATTAAACTTCAACTTAATATAAAATTAAAATATTTACCTCATTTGCAGATTTCGTGTCAATTTTTTGCCTAATAGAATGCATCATAGTCGGAATCCCAACATGAGTTAGAGCATGGAACCACCTACATAACATCAAAAATATAATTTTAATATTTAAAAAATAAATATTAGGAAAATAACCAATTTATAAATACAATTTAGTTAAGATTATTTTCCTTACCGCAAACATAGTGGATACGAATAGTCTGCTGGCGCGGACAAGTCAGGGCATAAAAATGGCATTCTAAACCACGCCCAAGACTGAAGTAGCAAAAGACATCCTCCGATGTCGTGTCGATCAGCACTCGCAGCCTTGCACAACTCCCTATACAGAAATGCAAGTACTGCCGAACCCCAACTTAATTTACCAGCCTCTTCAAATCCCGCAAGTGCCGCAACCACAACATGTGAACCTTGTTGCGAGTTTTGTCGGCCACCAAAATTCTCCCGAGGATCTGTAAGATATAGGCCCGAGCATATGCCTAAAATATAACGAAAAAAATATTAAAATATAATAATTTTATAATTTTATTACTACTAATAAAAAAATATTTTTTTTTACCTTCTTCACATCTTCATTGGCTCCAGCAGGCAAATTAGCGAATTCCGTACGTAACCACGTCAGAGTCACACATCCGCCCCGTAGTTTTTCTGGCTTATCCCCTAACAAGTCCATACATAAGCCCTCCCAATCGTCACTGGCGGCACCAGTGATAGCCTCCCCATCTACAGGCAGGCCAAGAATATGCGACACATCTTCTAATGTGATGGTCGCCTCACCACATGGTAAGTGGAAGGTATGTGTCTCTGGCCTCCACCTCTCCACAAGCGCGTTGATTAAATCAACGTCTAATTTCGCACCTCCTCCATGAATTTTCGCCACATGTCCAAATCCGGCTTCGGCTATGTACTCAGCTAGAAGAGGATCCGAGGGCACCCTCATCCGTGTGATATAAACCTCCAATCGACGTTCTTCTCCATTCTACAAATAATTAATGACACACACATATTAACAATCACATATTATATCACAATTTTTTATAGTGTACAATAAAATACTAAACATATTCTAATTTTACTAATTTTTAATCTATAAGTCAATACCAAAAATATATTCGAATTTAACTAATTTTCTTAGTCTAAAAATAAATACTATTAACATATTCGAATTTAACTAATTTTTTAGTCTAAAAATAAAATCTAAAAACATATTCGAATTTAACTAATTTTCTTACTCTAAAAATAAATACTATTAACATATTCGAATTTAAATAATTTTCTTAGTCTAAAAATAAAATCTAAAGACATATTCGAATTTAATTAATTTTCTTAGTCTATAAATAAAATCTAAACTCATATTCGAATTTAATTAATTTTCTTAGTCAATAAATAAATACTATTAACATATTCGAATTTAACTAATTTTCTTACTCTAAAAATAAAATCTAAAGACATATTTGAATTTAACTAACATTCTTAGTCTAAAAATAAATATTATTAACATATTCGAATTTAACTAATTTTCTTAGTCTAAAAATAATATCTAGAGACATATTCGAATTTAACTAACATTCTTAGTCTAAAAATAAATATTATTAACATATTCGAATTTAACTAATTTTCTTAGTCTAAAAACAATATCTAAAGACATATTCGAATTTAACTAACATTCTTAGTATAAAAATAAATACTATTAACATATTCGAATTTAACTAATTTTCTTATTCTAAAAATATAATCTAAAGACATATTCGAATTTAACTAATTTTCTTAGTCTAATAATAAATACTATTAACATATTCGAATCTAACTAATTTTCTTACTCTAAAAATAAATACTATTCACATATTCAAATCATGCCGGCAACACTAAATTAAATTTACATATTCGAATTAAAATAATAAAAAACTTACATTAAGTCGGCGATAGTTGGATACGTGGCCTTCTTCTAATCTTAGCAAACCCGCCATAATTCTTCAAAACTCTTCAAAAACTCTTGAAACTCTTCAAATCCTCTTCAAAATTTTGGGAGAGAATGAAAATTCTCTCCCAACTCCACTGCTTTTATAGAGAAAACGGACGCTGGGGGTTATGAATTCAAACCGAATTCGCGTTCTGCAGAACGCGAATTCATTATAATAAATTGAATTCGCGTCCTGCAGAACGCGAATTCTATTTCCCCAACCGTCCGCATTTATTCGCAATTTACTGCGATAATTTGAATAAAATCTCGTGGAATTCGCGTTTTGCAGAACGCGAATTCCCTTTTCCACTGAAACGGCGCAGTAATTCGCGTCCTGCAGGACGCGAATATTGAATTCGCTTTCCCCAGGACGCGAATTCGTCCTACATGGCATGAAAGGGGGGTATTTTTCCCAATATGAATCTTTGGGGGTTATTTTCCCCAATAAATTCCCAAAAGGGAATATTCAGACCAATTCGCCGATAACCAATATCTAATTTAATAATCTTTTTATCTTTAAAATTTATTAGAATATAAATTTAGCATTTATAAAGATATAACAAAAATGGTGTAGGGCTAAAATTAGTTCTTAACAATTTTTACTAACATTTAATTAAATAATTACTTTAAATCATATTTTTTAGTATTTTTTGTCATATGCATGTTCGTCTTAAGGTTCATGTTCGGAGTGCGAGATTGCTCTTCCTAACAATGTCATTTTTAAGGTTCGAATTCACGTCTTTTCCTTAGCAGGGGCGGACCTACCGTAGTGCAAGGTAGGTCCAGTGACCTACCATTTTTTTTGAATAAAATACATTTGTGGTCATCAACCTATTTTTATTTTTATGTTTTGGTCATCGAACTATTATTTTTGGTAAAATCTTACTAATTTTTTTCTATTTTAGTCACTAATGTTACATTCTTTTCTTGTTTTGATCACCAAGCTATTATTTCTTTTTTATATTTTGTCACAAAAATATTATTTTTTTGATAGTTTTTTAACGACGGATGACCAAAACTTAAAAAACGTAATGTTAGTGACGATATTGTCAAAAAAAGTTCAATGACTAAAATATAAAAAGAAATAATTCTTATTTCTCAAACATATTTACACAATATAGAATTTATGCTTAATTTAAAATATAAAATTTAAAATTTATGCTTGCTTGCACAACGGTTGTAACTATCAATACTTAATTTTACTAGAGCAAAATTTTCTACTCTCTAAAACACAATTACACCGATGCAAGATAATTCTTATTTCTCAAACATATTTACACAATATAAATTTATTTTTCAATGTTAATATGCCTTTGACTATAAAGCATATTTGTTTACGCAAGAACCATTCCTTATTAATACATTATTACATCGATATAAAATGATTTTAGATTATTACACTTGTTGGTGAACTACCAAGATTAAAATTCTAGATCCGCCCCTGTTCCTTAGGAGTGCAATGTGCCTTACCAATGCACCAATACTTGTTGGTATTTTTGTAGTATTTTTACTTTAGTATTTTAATTTTTAGTAAAATAATATCTATCGTATAAAAATCGCTAATTAACTAACAGTTAATATGTGAACCTTACTTGTTATTATATCACATCAATAATTATTTTAAAAATTAAAATATTTTTTTAAATTAATATGGCAATTTTTCTCAATAATGCATTTGAGAAAAACTATTCATCTAAAGTGCTCCGACAATTATTTTTTAAAATACAGATGAATCTACAATAGTATAAAAATCGTCAAAAAAAAAGCGTGATGATATTTTATAGTCGTCAAAAAAAATATGAAGATTATTTAAAATATCGTCGAAAAAAACGAATTTCCATATTGTCAGAAAAAGATAACTTTTATCATACGCTGCACTATATCAATTGTAAATTCAGTTTATTAAATTAAGGCTTATATATCATATTAGTACCTAGAGTATACTAATTTTTTCATTTTGGTACCTAAAGTATTTTTTGGTCAAAATAAGTACCTAAAGTATACTTTTTTGTTAAACTAGGTACCTAAAGTATAATTTTTTGTCAAAATAGGTACCTACAGTATTTTTTCATCAAAGAAAGTATCTAAAGTATATTTTTTGGTCAACATAAGTATCTAAAGTATTTTTAGGTCAAAATAGGTACTTAAAGTATACATATTTTTATATAGGTTCCTAAAAATTGTCATGTGACATTAATTAAAAGGATTATTATCATATACATTGGCGGTGGAAACTTTTTATTTCCACAAGCGCCTTAATTATAGGGTTTAGAGTTTAGGTGTTTTAGTGTAGGAGTTTAGAATTTAAGGTTCATAGTTATAATTTAGGGTTTAGGGTTAGGGTTTAGATTATAGGGTAATATGGGTAGGAATTTAGGTTTTAACATATAAACCCTAAACCCAAAATTCTATCAACAACACATAAATTTAAAACTACTACACTTAAACCCCTAAACAGAATCCCTAACCCCTAAAACTAAGGCACTTATGTAAAAAAGTTTCCACAAGCGCTTGTGTATAAAATGATTGCCCTAATTAAAAAACATTATGTGCCTATTTTAACGAAAAAATATACTTTAGCTACTTATTTTGACAAAAAAAATATACTTTAGGTACTTACTCTAACGAAAAAATACTTTAGGTACCTATTTTGACCAAAAAGTATACTTTAGGTACCTAATTTAACCAAAAAGTATACTTTAGGTACTTATTTTGACCAAAAAATACTTTAAGTACTAGAATGAAAAAGTTGGTATACTTCAGGTACTAATGTGATATATAAGCCTTAAATTAAGGGTAAAGTACACAAATGGCACTAAACTATCTCTAAAAATATAAAATGGTCACCAAACTTTTAAAAGTTACATAATAACAATTAAACTTTAGTTTTTGTTACAATACGGTCATTGAACCGTTAACTACCGCTAAGTGAGTGACGTCGCAGTTACAAAAATTTGTATAATAGCATATTTATCCCTTCATATTTATACATTCAATCAATTTATACATCAATAATGAAGGTTAAATTAGAACTAAATTGATTGAATGTTCAAATACGGAGGATTGAATGTGTTACAATTCAAAATTTCGTAACTGCCACATCAACCACTTAACATCAGTTAATGGCTCAATGAGCATTTTGTAACAAAAAAAAGTTTAATGACCATTATGTATCTTTTGAAAGTTCGGTGATCATTTTGTATTCTCGAAAATAGTTTAGCGACCATTTGTGTACTTTACCGTTAAATTAATTGGATGAAGAGAGGGACTCGCAAGAACATGGCCATCGGTAGGGATGGTAGACATGTATAATTTTAAGAATTTTGCATCGCATCTGCCCGCCCCGCATCCCTACCGATGATAGGATGGATATAACTTTGGTGGATAGTGGGCGACTGTGGATGTCAAAAGTTACATTCGTCGTGGGTATTAGGTAGGTGATAGATTTGAGACTTTACCCGTCTTGAATCCGCCCGCCCCGCATCCCTACCGATGACGAGTGGTCAAGTTGGGTCTGAAGTTGAATTTTTTTAACTGAATACCCGACCTAACCTGGTACTTTTAATATATATACACACACACACACAATTTTAAATTATATTTTTATTCTAGGTTCCTTAATATTTTTATCTTAAAATTGAATTTATATCCCTAAATTCTTTCTATGTTTGTATTATGTACTTTTAAGTTTTAAATTCTTCAAAAATATTTGTATTGATTTGTCAATATGAGATTCGAATGGAAATAAAATCACGATCAAGGTTAATGTTTTAATGTCTTCACTTGATGATAAACTTTAATATATATATATATATATCCAAATATTTCTCTCTTAAAACTAACTTTAAACCACTAATTTTTGTGTTTGGATTATGTATTATGAACTTTTAATTTTATGTGTTTCCTATGTGATTTTTTTTTAAATTTTTTGGATTTAAAAAAATGAACCTTGTACCTGAGTTTTACGGTATCTGATAGTCACGGACTGTAAATATGCTACCCGAGAAAACGAGTACCCACCACTTCGAGGAATCGGGTGTTAAAATATCAACACCAATGAATTAATACTTAATTAAACTTATTTTATAGTTCGATTAATGGTTACATTTTTTGGTTTTAAATGTTAGTTAATAAATGTTAATTAAGTTTAACAGTTATTAAGCTTTTCTTTGTTGCCTATATAAAGAACCTGTATACGTACTTTTATACACACCGAATGAAAAATAAATAAAATTTTCCTTTTTTCATTTGATATTTTCCTTCATTCTCTTAGTGTTTTGGACTGTGGGGTGTTCAACAATTGGTATCAGAGTCTCGTTGAAGATTATTTCAATTGCTCGGTTGATGCAAAGTAATGTGGTATAATAACAGTGCATGTCCAGGAAAGACTTGGTATTTGATTGATTTGAGTGATCCACCTCTCTTTTCGGGGAGCTTACCTGGTGTACGTTACACATACTTTCACTGTTGCATTTAGTTTGGAGAGAATCATTTGTCGACACAATGACAGACCTATATGCTATCGGCGGAATGAGGAAGCTTAACAACAAGAACTACAATACATGGTCAACTTCCACAATGTCATGTATGCAAGGACAAGACTTGTGGGAGATTGTCAATGGTAGTGAAAAGGAGCAACCAGAAGTAGAGGATGCAAATGGCATGCTGAAAAAATAGAAGATAAAAGCAGGTAAGGAAATGTACGCCTTGAAGACAACAATGGATGAAGATATTCTTGAGCACATACGAGATGTCAAAACCCCAAATGAGGCTTGGGAAACATTCACCAAGTTGTTCTCTAAGAAGAATGATACGAAGCTCTAACTTCTGGAGAGTGAGTTGTTGTCTATGGAGCAAGGCAACATGATGATCAAACAATACTTTCACAAAGTAAAGTTGTTATGTCGGGAGATTTCTGTGTTGGATCCAGCGGCTCCTATTGTTGATACCAGGATGAAACGAATCATTGTCCATGGTCTAAATCCCTGGCTTAGGAGTTTTGTTGTTGTTGTACAAGGATTTCAAACTCAACCATCACTTGTAGAATTCGAAAATTTGTTAGCTACTCAAGAAGCCTTAGCTAAACAAATAGGAAGAGTCTCATTGAAAATGAAGAAGAATCACTCTACGCCAGTAAAGACAAGCATAACTTCAAGCAACGTGACAATTGAGGGTTCAATAAAAAATTAAGGAGAAGGAAGCTCTCGTGAAGGGGGAAGTTCCAAAAACCACGACAACAATAAAAGTTTTGAAAGAAAATGTTACAACTGCGGGAAGAAATGTCACATGGCCAAATTTTGTTGGCCAAAGAAAAAAATCTGTGGAGAGTAATGTTGTTACTTTCAACAATCAAGAAGAATGGGACGCATAAGCATTCCATGTAGTAGAAGAGGAAGAGCTAGCTTTTATGGCGACTATGCTAGGAAAAATTGATTATGAGAATGCTTGGATTATTGACTCTGGTTGTTCAAATCATATGAAAAGTGATAAAGAGAAATTGTAAGACTTGTCTGAATACAAAGGAAGTCGTGTCGTGGTCACATCAAATAACTCCAAGTTATCAATAGTATATATTGGTAACACGATGGTCTCTCCTCAAAATAATGACATTAAGAGGCCATTTCAGAATGTCTATCATGTGTCAGGGATGAAGAAAAATCTTCTTTTGGTAGCACAATTAACATCTTCGGGCCATGTTCTATTTGGTCCACAAGATGTGAAGGTATACCATAATATCGAGATCAAAGAGAAGCCGATGATAAAGGGAAGAAGATTAGAGTCTATCTATGTGATGTCTACCAAAACTGCATATGTTGACAAAACAAGAAGAAATGAGACAACGGACTTGTGGCACATGCGGTTAAGTCATGTCAGTTACTCTAAGCTAGACGTGATAATGAAGAAGTCAATGTTGAAAGGACTTCCAAAACTAGAGGTGAGAACAGACACAATATGTGCGGGTTGCCAGTACGAAAAAGCTCATCAACTACCATATGAGGAGTGAAAGTATAAAGCAAATTAGTCATTAGAGTTAATCCATTCTGATGTGTTTGGACCTTTCAAACAAACCTCTATTTGTGGGATGAAGTACATGACGACTTTCATTGATGATTTTTCTAGATAGTTGTGGATCTATTTTATGAAGAAAAAATCTAAGACTCTTTCAAAGTTCAAAGAATTTAAAGGGATTGCGGAAGCATAAGTTGACAAAAAGATTTGTTGGTTACACATAGATAATGAGGGAGAGTACACTTTAGACGAGTTTGCAAAATTTCTCTAAGAGTATCAAACACGACGGCAATTCACATGTGCTAGAACTTCGCAACAGAATGGTATTGCTGAAAGAAAGAATAGACATTTGGCAGAAATATGTCGAAGTATGCTTCATGCAAGAAACGTTCCGGATCATTTTGGGGCAAAAGTAATGAGAACTGCAGCTTACGTGATCAACAGACTTCCTCAACAAATGTTATATTCTCTTTCACTTTTTGAAAAGTTATGGAAAATGAAACCAACAGTTAGCTATTTTTTAGTTTTTAGAAGTGTTTGGTATGTATTTGCGTCTGACCATTTACGTAGCAAAATGGACAAGAAAGTTGTTAGGTGTATTTTTGTAGAGTACGACAGCCATAGGAAAGAGTGAAAATGTTGTTGTAACCCCCTCTTCTCGGTCCGGACGTTTGACCAGTCCGAGTAGGCTACATGGCGAAAACCGATATGAAACCCGTTAAGGTCCCACCTCGGTTAGCAACCCTAGAAAATTCTTTTGTTTATATCTTGTCTAAATGCATTATTAAGTCCTATGTGAAACACGACAGCGGAAACACAAACAATATAACAACGACCATCCAAAACAACACATTAAAACAACCCATTCTTCCTTTTTAAGCAGGCCGTATCGATACACCTACAGAGGGTATCGATATGCCTTGACCAAGTCAACTGCCTCAAGTCAAACTAGGAAGACCGTATCGATACAGCCCTTGGGCGTATCGATACACCCTCCTCGGTCAACATATTGCGGTCAACGATATTAGACTGTACCGATACACCTAGAGCCCGTATCGATACGCCAAAAACTCGTCAAAATCTCAGAATTCCAGAAAAGATTTGGCGTATCGATACACTCCCGCGTATCGATACGATAAGCCAAATTTGAGTCCCAAAGTGTAGGACCGTATTGATACGGCCCTTATACGTATCGATATGCCCTGCACTGCAATGCCCAAATTTGCAGCAAAACGACTTAGGACTCGACTCTAGATGCGATTTACGACTCCCCTAGCCACAAACAACATACATACAACCTTCAACAACCAAGACATCAACATACATGACATTCAAAACGAACAAGGATCATGCATCGAAAGGATTCATACATTTACCATAAAGAGGACATACTTTGCATTTAAGATTCATGCCTTAGAAACAAAACATATAGGCATTCATGACATGCAACATAAGCAAGGTTTACAATTCAAACAAGCATCCGCAAACCATACTGACATCAATATACAACAAAGCTCAAATCAACAACACATATCCCATTGCTTGACTATTACAATCTTTCAATTTAAAGTTCATACTTGAGCTAACCAAAAACGACACTTGGAGGCCCTTCCTTGCCCCTGCCACCCACAAGCTACTGATCTGCATTTTCAAACAAAAAGGAGCATAAGCATAACAGTTTAGTGAGGGTAAGCTCATAAAACAAACCTCGACAATGCAGGGTCCAAGCACGAGCAACAATCAAGATAGAATGCATGATCTTACCTCCGATCCTCAAGAGCCAAAATATACATGATGCATGAACATATAATCAACACCTTGCCATGATCAACAACTCATAAGTCCAACACACGAAGATACATATACCAATGCATTAACAACCACATATATCAATCCATATTGGCACCTAATTATGACTCGAATACACGGATAACACGTTGGAACTCACATCCAACAACAAACATTACCTTACGGTGGGATTACTCATCACCGTTTCTCGCGGAGGGATTCGACTCATCCTCATGCCTCGTCGATGGGATTCCACTCATCACCGACTAATATATAAAGATTTCCGGGCGAACCCGTACTCCATCTTGATGACCATCGTCACCAAGACCACGCGCGAATTTGACTCCCGTGTGCACACTAACATCCTAATGATCGATCATTGTACCCAAGCATACTAGTGCCAATATTAAACACAATCCATAACCTTTCACAACATCATTTCAAAACAACTTCCGTGCTTAGCACGTACTCACCATGATCACTATCATGCATAATTCATAATCCAAACCACATGCATAACAATGCACCAAACCATGCCTCAACAACATGTATAACACAATATACATAACGACCATAAACACAAATAAACAAGAGGCATAATAAGCAATTAGGAGTTCAACCAAAAGTTTCCTAAGCTAAGCTTGAGATTAGGCTACCACTCTAACCTCAACTCTATGTGGGTTTACCAAGCCCAACCTAGGTCCACATGCTTGAACCAATATTTAAAAACCATTTAAAAACAGTAACCACTCACCGACCACTCCATTTAGCACAAGCTGACTAGCCTACCAAGCATCCAAGTTTCCGAATTCGAGCCCGAAGCTTCTCCATTGTTTTCTCTTGCTTCTAACCATTCAAAAACAATACATCAAACTCAAAATCAGCCACAAACCCAAAGTTTAACACCAACACACAAATCCACTACAATTCTCACAATTCAAAGCCAAGTTCATTCTCCAAATTCTCATTTTCGTACTTCCACAAGAACCCAGCAAAAATCAGTAATGTAGTCATCCAAAGCACTCTTAAACATGTTCAAAACATTAACCAAACATAGTATAACCATCAGCCCCCAATTTCCAACATCAAACATACCCAAAGCTAACCTTAAAACCCTTCCAAGAACCCCTCAAAACCCAAATCCGAAAATCCATACAAAACTCTTTAAAATTTACATATATTGGACCTCTTGGTTAGTAAACAACCCACACATCAATAACAAATCAAAATCTTTAACTAAAAACCATAAAGGTAGCATCTTTAATCAAAATCTTTAAAACTTCAAATTTCAAAAACATGAACAATATTGAAATCTAGAGGTATCATCTTGTAGAGGGAAAGGAGGACAAGTAAAAAACGAGATTACCTTGCAAAAATCACCAACAAAAATCAAAGGAGATGATGAAATAGTGAACTTGGAGGGGAAATGACATTTTGACGTGAAAAGGAGAAATGAAGAAGATGAAGTTGAAATAAAAGTTGTCTTTTAATATAAAAGAGGGGTTTTAATTTGAAAGTTCACATATTTACAATCTTGCCATTAATGAGATGGCAATCTCATTTATTCTAAAATTCATGGGATTTGATTCCCAAAACAATTTTAGTCCAACATAAATGTTTGCTTCGGATATATGAAGCCCAAAATAATATTATATTATTTTAATTATAAAACCGTAACCCGAACCATTATTTTAATATTATTTTCACCGACCCCCAAACCCGGGTGTTACAGTTGTGATCCTATAACTGGAAAATATTATGTGTCATGTAGTATGGCATTTGATGAAACATCTTCATGGTGGTCCTTAGATAAAGAGTTATAGTCAGACTCAGATACTCTTAAGAGAGAATTGCAATCTTCTCAAGATCAATTGAGTTTAGATGAAATTGGAATTGTTGATGATGGTAGAGAAGAAGGCGTAACTCGAAATCCATGGCAAACTAGTGTTCACCAGCAACCGATCGAAGACGGTGAACCGAGTGAAATAGAAGAACTGACACCACTTAGAAGATCAATAAGGATCAAGAAGCCAAATCCCAAATATACCAACACCGTCATAGTAGAAAAAGACGAAGCAAAAGTGCTAGAAACCTTTGAAGAAGCTTCTCAAAAAGCAAAATAGACTGAAGCAGTGAGAGATGAGATTGATGCACTTGATCGGAATCAAACATAGGAGCTCGTACCAAAGCCACGAGATGTGAAGCCCATTTCTTTTAAATAGATCTACAAGATAAAGCATCACAATAATGGATCGATTGAGAGGTACAAGGTTCGATTGGTAGCTCGGAGATTCTCTCAACAATATGGACTAGATTATTATGAAACTTTTAGTCTAGTGGAGAAGCTTACAATTGTCCGAGTCCTACTAACACTAGCATCTAGCAAAGATTGGAATCTATGGCAGATGGATGTGAAGAATGCATTCTTGCATGATGAGCACGATTGCGAGATTTACATAGACCAACCGATGGGTTTTTGAAGTCTAGATAATCTTGAGTATGTATACAAGCTTCAAAAGGTATTGTATGGATTGAAGCAAGCACTCAAGGCTTGGTATGGTAAGATTGTTGAGTTTCTAACTCATAGTGGCTATTCTGTGGATCCTTTAGATTCCAGTCTGTTCGTGAAAGCAACTGAAGGAAAACTAACTATTGTGATAGTATATGTGGATGATTTAATAATCGCAGGTGATTTTAAGGATGAAATTCTTCCAACCAAGAAGAATTTATCAGTTCGCTTCCAGATAAAAGAACTTGGGAAACTTAAACATTTTCTTAGTCTAGAGATTGATCACAATGAAGAAGAATGTTTTTCCATCAAAGAAAGTATTCCCATTATCTATTGAAAAAGTTTGGAATGCTCAATTACAAGCAAATTTCTACACCGATGGAAAATGTCAAAATCTACGCTAATGAAGGGAAAGATTTAGAAGATGATACGATGTACTGACAATTAGTTGGTAGTCTTATCTACTCAACTTTAACAAGACAATCTATTAGTTTTGTAGTTGGTGTTGTGAGTCGATACATGAAAAATCCAAAGAAACCTCACTTGGAAGCAGTTCGACAAATTTTGAGGTATGTGAAGAGTACCATTGATCATGGTATTCTATATAAAAAAGGCGGAGATTACAAGTTAGTTGGCTATTGTGATGCTAACTATGCAGGTGACGATGATATCCGATGTTCAACTATAGGGAATATGTTTATACTTGAATCTGGAGCAATTTTCTGGTGTAGCAAAAGACAACCCACAATGTCTTTATCAACCACCGAAGCAGAGTACCGTGCAGTGGCAATGGCAGCTTAAGAGAGCATGTGGCTTTTGCAATTGTTGGAAGACTTGCATCAACAAGTGAAATTTTCACTCACCTTATGTAATGCACGGGGTTTGGGGCCCGAGAGATAACCGGGTTTGGTTAAACCGGTTCGGATTAATTTAATCGAAAGGAAACATTTTAATGAGCAAAAAGAGGATTTTTTTAGGAAGAAGGGCAAAAAGGGGTTTTGAGAACTTTTAAAGAAAATGGTTTTTATTTAAAATCACCGTCATCTTCTTCTTTCTAACACTTTCCCCATTGATTTTCTCAAAAACCTCCATTGTTTCTATTCCATTGCTCCCACCTTTTTCTCACAAGCAAGTTTTCAAGGTAAGCATTCCATTGTTTTGATTTCTTTCTTCCCTGAAGTTGTCATTAGTTAAATTTTCCTTAAAAACCCATTATTTAGAGTTATTTCAAAAATGCTTTGAGTTTGAAAATAGTAAAATGAAGGATTTTCGTATGGGACTTTTGATGCCATGTTTAAGGGTGTTTTTAATCATGTTTTGGTGTCTTAAAATGCTAAAATGGGGGCTAATAGTAGGAAACCCGAAATGGGTCTAAAAATGAGATTTTGGGTTGAAAAGGTAGAGTTTTTGGTTGAAATTGTGTCTGGTTCTTCCTTTGATGTTGGGGGATGTTTCTAGATGACATTGGATGTGTTTTGATGGTTGAAATCGATGGATTCAATTTGGGGTTTGTCTAGAACGGAATTTGTGAAGTTTTGGGTGAAAGTGGGTTCGAATCGATGGGTTTTGGTTGCAAGGGGTTGGATTTCCAGGTTGTTGCCAGGTTACAAGTATTTTAGCATCCTAATATTTTGTTTTAGGTTGTCTTAAAGTAGAGGAGATTGATTCGGGTACTTCGAGCACGATACTGGGTGTTACAGAGGCTTGAGATCGGTGTTTCGGCTTTCGTTTGGTCTCTATCAGTGAGTGGAAACTATTTTGAGGCTTTAAATATGTTCAGTGAAGGTTTCTTGGGGGTTTGGGTGGAGCCTCAGAGGCTAACCTAGACCCAAGTGTAAGTTTATCTATTCTCGCCTTGTTTAGTTGATTGTTGGCGTTCGCGATTATGTGTGTTGTGGTGTTGTTTGTGGGTTTTTTTATCCCATTTTAATGTTGTTGTAGTTGATGTCAAGCCTCACGTGATGGTTAGTCGTTGTATACGGTGATGTGTAGTCCCACCGGTAGTGACTAGTAGATGAGTACGATGATGTGTAGTCTCATCGAAAAATGCTAGTTGTTGTGTACGGTGATGTGTAGTCCCACCGGGGATGGTTGTGTATGTGCAAACCATGTTTTGTCTATGCTTGCGTCATTACATCTCTTTCCTAAATGGTTTTGTTTTTCAAACTAAGATTTATGTTTTAAACTGCATTGTTGTTGTGTATTAGAGCTCCGCTCACTAAGCTTTTACGCTTACGCTCTCTCTTTCCAACAATGCAAATCGTTAGAGGCTCCGGGAGGCTAGTGGACAAGGGAGAAGTTATTGGAGTTCTTGCTAAGCTCAAAGTATGATTTCACTAGTTGTAATAATGCTTAGACGATGGGAATACTAGACTTTTATGTTAGGGAGTTGGTGTTCAAACTTCTATGTTTGGCTTTGTTTATGTTGCTCGCATGTTTTGAATGATTATATCATGTTATGTTGGGGTTTGTTATGGCCTTGGATAAATTGCTTTGCGTTTTGACTTGTTAGTTTTTTTGAGCTAAGTGTTCTTATGAGCTTTGGGTTTGAGATTCATTTTGTTGCGTGTATGCATGTTTGATGTCGTGTTTAGGGTGTTTTGCCTCTAGATTGTTTGTATAATAAGTTGATATATGGTTTGTGATGTTTTGGGGCAAGTTTAGGGACATTTGGAGATGCCGAAATGCATTTTCGGGCCAAACTGTGTCCAGGCTTTTCGGAACGCCTGATATGGTTTCAAAACTATCGAGCTCCAGGGGCACCTGTATTGGAACAGGGGTGGTGCCGTTTCGGTACGATTTTTCACTAGAGGTTCCTGTTTCGGAACCATGTAGGGTCGTTCCGGTACGTTTGGCCACTAGAGGCTCCCGTTCCGGAACCAAGTGGGACCATTCCGGAACGGCTTGGTATTCCTTTTTGAATGAAGCTCGCATTTCGGAATGGGCAGGCTTGTTTCGAAATGCAGGTAGTTAAAACGGTTAAAAGGCATCTTCGCGGGTTTCCAAATGTTTCGTTTTAGTCACTAATGCTCGTATGGTTCCTAGTTGAGTATAGATGTGCCCTTTGTGATGATTTTTCCTCGTGAGCATGAAAATTGACAAATAAGCTACTTGGTAAGTTTAAATCATCGTATGCCCTTTGATTGGTTCGTATTTCGCTTTCATTTTTTCGTTGTTGCCTTCACATATGATTAAAAGTGATATTTAGATAAGATAAATAAAATGAAAAAATAGGGTTGCTAATCAGAGTGAGACCTTAACGGGTTCTGCTTCGGTTTTCCCCATGCAACTCGTTTGGTATGGTCTGTTGGCTAGGCCGGAATGAGGGGGTTACATTTGGTGGTATCAGAGCCTTAGTTACGAGGTCTCCCGGGAAGGTAAGTCAGGTAAGTTGGTTTGTTTGATTTGTTTGCCATTGCACGATGTGTGAAAACATGTTTTATTTTTCTTGTTGTTGGTTGGAGTTTAGTCGAGTGTTCCCATTGCTAGGTGTTGTTATCGGAAAATGGTTTTGGTTTAAAGAGCTTGAGAACTTGGATCCTTGCCCTTGCTAACCTCATGTTTTCTTGTGTGTGATGTTTTTGTTGTTTTAGATTTTATCTTCGTTATGGTAAGACCGAGAGGACGACCTAGAGCGGGTGACCAGGCACCCGGAGATGTGCCTCATGTTCCTCCTGCTCCCGATGGTAATGAGGTGGATGTAGGAGGTAATGAGGCTCAGGCCGGTGTGAATGTTGGAGGTGACGGTAATGGACCTCAAGCTGGTGCAAATGTTGGGGGTAATGGAGCTCATGCGGATCAGGGTCAGGCAGGTGCGGACATAACTCATTTGATTCAGACTATAGCCAGGGCTTTTCAGACAGCTTTGGCCGATATGCATGTTGTAGCACCACCTCAGGGTGCGGGGACAGGTTTAGCCCTTGAGAGGCTTCGTAATTTGGGTGGAGTTGAGTTTCCTGGTTTGACTCCCGAGGGTTCAGAGGCTTGGCTCGAGAGCACTACACGCATCTTAGGTCAGATGCAGTGCTCAAACGCTCGTAAGTTGGGTTGTGTCGTCTCCTTGCTTCAGGGAGATGCGTATGCTTGGTAGACTATCGTTACTTCGGGTATGGTAGAAGCGGATGTCACTCGGGAATTCTTCAGAACTGCCTTTAAGAAGAAATATCTAGGAGTCTGATACCAGGATGAAAAGAAGAGAGAATTTATGGCCTTGGTTCTGGGTAGTAAGACGGTGTCCGAGTATGAGGTTCAGTTTGTGAGGTTGAGCCAGTATGCTCCCGAGTTGGTTCCCAGTGAGAGGGAACGGTGTGAGCGTTTCCGATATGGTTTGACTAGGGATGTGAAGACGTATATGCTCGCTTTTGATTACACTGAGTTTGATGTTTTGGTCTCTAGGGCCAAAGATATTGAGCAGAACTTAGGCTCGAGTGCTCGTGCTAGTGGGTCGGATTCCGGGAAGAGATACGCAGATTGGGATAGAGATCATGCCAAGAGGCATAGAGATAGGAGGTATCAGCCCAGTTCAAAAAATAGGGACGGTAACCATGGACGGGGCCATCAGGTCCAAGGAGCTGTTGTTCACACTCCTGAGTGCACTAGATGCGGGAGACGCCATCTGGGCGAGTACATGGGTACCTTTGGGGTATGTTGGAACTGTGGTTCCCAAGATCATTTGAGGCGTAACTGTCCACACCCGGCTAGGAGCGGACCGGCTCCAACTAGGGGGTTTGAGCATCAAAGAGGCCATGGGCGCGACCGAGGTAATTTTCAGCCGAGGAACGATGGTCAGAGGAACTTAGCTCATGTGGTGGCAGTTCAGCCCAAGGGTGGAGGACCGGCTAGGGTGTATGCACAACGAGATGCTGGGAATGACACGAATGTTATCGCAGGTAATTTCTCGTTACAGTTTTTGACTTTGCTTTCTTGATAGATTTGGGTTCGACACATTCGTACATTTTGGGTGAACATGTAAGGTCTCTAGGTTTACCGTATGAGTGGTTAGAAGTAGGTGTAAATGTTACTAGTTCTTTCGGTGAGACCGTGGTATTTAGGAAGATGTATAAGAGGTGTCCTTTAATGATTCAGGGCCATGTGTTTCCGATTGACATGATGGAATTGTCGTTCCATGGTTTTGATGCGATTTTGGGCATGGATTGGCTCGTAGAGCATAGAGCTAGGGTAAACTTTGAGACCAAGAGAGTCTCCTTGAGACTTACGGATAATTTTGAAGTTGTAGTGGTGGGCAAGAACATTAAATTCTTGTCCAATATTGTTTCTGCCTTTGAAGCTCAGAGATTGATGGATTCGGGTTGTCAGGCGTATTTGGCTTATGTGATGAATCCGAATATGAGTAAGGTTAGACCGCAAGACATCAGAACATATTGTGACTTTCCGAGTGTTTTTCCGGAAGAGTTTCCGGGTTTGCCTCCAAATAGGGAAGTTGAGTTTGCTATTGAGACGTATTACGATTCTGCACATGTGTCTATTGCTTCGTATAGACTGGCACCGAAAGAGTTGAAAGAGTTGAAGACACAACTTCAGGAACTGTCAGATAGAGGTTCCATTAGGCCTAGTATTTCTTCGTGGGGTGCCCCGGTCTTGTTTGTGAAGAAAAAGGACGGCAGTATGAGGATGTGTATAGACTATAGGCAGTTGAACAAGGTAACAGTGAAGAACAAGTACCCTTTGCCACGGATAGATGACTTGCTTGATCAGTTGAGAGGTGCTTCAGTGTTTTTGAAGATTGATTTGAGATCGGGTTACTATCAGTTGAAGGTAAAGGATGTGTACATACTGAAGACAGCTTTCCGTACACGTTATGGGCACTATGAGTTCTTGGTAATGCCTTTCGGTTTGACTAATGCTCCAGTTGCATTTATGGATATGATGAACCGAGTGTTCCACGAGTTTTTGGATAGGTTTGTGGTAGTGTTCATAGATGATATCTTGGTGTACTCTAGGACTAAGGAAGAGCATGATGAGCATTTGCGACTAGTGCTTTAGACTTTGCTTGAAAATTAGTTGTATGCCAAGTTGAGTAAATGCGAGTTTTGGATTAGGGAGATAGTCTTCTTAGGTCATGTGATCACGGCCAATAGAATTAGTGTGGATCCCAATAAGATGGAAGCCATAGTGAGTTGGAAACAACCGAAGTCGATGACAAAAATCCGTAGTTTCCTAGGCTTGGCGGGGTATTACCGAAGATTTGTCGAGGGATTTTCGAAGATTGCGGCACCCTTGAATAAATTGCTTCAGAAGAATGTTCCGTATGAGTGGTCAGATACAAGACAACAAGCGTTTGAGAAGTTGAAGAAAGCTTTGACCGAAGCTCCTATTTTGATTCAGCTAGAACCTGGGAAAGAGTTTGTGATTTACAGTGATGCATCGTATGTAGGTTTAGGTTGTGTGCTTATGCAAGATGGTAAGGTTGTAGCTTACGCTTCGAGACAGTTGAAGGTTCACGAGAAGAACTACCCCACTCATGATATAGAGTTAGCCGCAGTAGTGTTTGCTTTGAAGATTTGGAGACACCATCTTTATGGTGAGAAGTGCATAGTTTATATCGACCACAAGAGCTTGAAGTACTTGATGACTCAAAAAGAGCTGAACCTTAGAGAATGTAAGGTGGATAGAACTTCTTAAGGATTATGACCTTACGATAGAGTACCATCTGGGTAAGGTAAACGTAGTGGCTGATGTTTTGAGTAGAAAAATGGCAATTGAGTTGCGAGCTATGTTTGCGAGATTGAGTGTGTCGCGGGATGGTGGTTTGATAGTCGAGCTACAGGTTAAACCTTTGTTGGTTCAGTTGATTCGAGAGAAACAGTTGCGAGACGGGTCTTTGGCACCTCACGTGCAAGATATAGCCGAGGGTAGGCCTACAGATTTTTGCTTTGGTGAGAACGGGATCCTATGTTTCAAGGATAGGATAGTAGTCCCAGAATATGTCGAGTTAAGGCGTACTATCATGAAATTGCCGAGTATTGTTTAGACAATACTTTAAGAATTTTGGATAAGCAATTACGGTGTTCGGATGAACATAAGCTTGAATGCGCTCTTGCATTGCTTGCCGATGAAGCTTTACAATGGTGGGAGACTACTCTTCTTACCATCTCTGAGGACACTGTGAATTGGAAATTCTTTCTGGGAGAGTTTCGTAAGAAGTATATAAGCAAATTTTACCTTGTCGAGAGGCAAAACATCTTCCTTCATCTTAAACAAGGTGGACGGCCGATCGAATAATATATCCACGATTTTTGCAAGTATTGTAGATATGGCGCTGACTTTATCAAGAAGGAGGAAGAAAAGTGTCGGATGTTCATCGCTGGACTCAACGATGAATTACGTCCCATGTTCACAGCATTGTGTATCACCAATTTCCAAGATCTTGTAAACATAGTTAAAGCTACGGAAGAAGCACATAGAGCTCAAATAACTAGTGGATCCAACAAATCTAAAAAGAGAAATCGAGATGAGATTCATTTCTCATGATCATCTAAGAAAGGGAAGCATCACAACTCGGAACAAAATGAATATTCGCAACCTTCCCAGTTTGAGCATGTTGCCAAATCTCAAGTTGTATCTCGTTCTCCATCGGATGTCAATCCTATTGAAAGTAATGTTGGTTCAAGACAAGATACGAGAATTTCCAAGTGTAATTTTTGTCAACGACGACACGAATGGCAATGCCGTAAGAAATCTGGTGCTTGTTTCTTTTGCGGAAAGTTAGGTCATCTCATTCGAGAATGTCCGAAGAACCCTAACAAGCATGTTTCTGTAACGACTAATCCTGGTCAATCCTCTCGAGGCAAGGGGGCAAATCAAGGATCCTTCGGAAAGCCGGGAGGTTCAAGAACATCGAAAGTAACAAGTAGGCCCGAATCTAAAGCTTCTGCACGGATATTTCACATTCAGGGCAAGGACTCCGAAAATGATCACGACACCATTTCGGGTAAGAAGTTTGACCTTTATGTCTATGTATATTGTTAAGAAATTTCTGTTTAAGCAAATCTAGATAAGAACCCATCTATAGATACAAAGTATAGACTTTGGGCTGGGCGTATCGATACAGAAAGAATACGTATCGAAACGACCCATAAAGGCGTATCGAAACGAATATAAGTATATCGAAACGATTTAACGGTCATAACCGAATTTTGGATTTTTGCTTGGCCGTATCGATACGGTTTGGAGTGTATCAATACGGGTACCTATTCTTGAATAGGAACAAGAAAAAGATTGAAATAAGATAAGGAATTGGTGACTCACCTATGTGATTGACACGTAAGTCATATAAAACCATCAGAATTTAGCAAGGTGTCACGTAGATATGAAGAGGTGAAGGGATAAACTTTGAAAAAACCTTAAAAGTGTTTCAATTAGTCCTTAGAAAGGTGGGTAAAAGACAAACCTTGTATTCTATATATTGATAGACTTTCTCAGCTATACCAAGGACAAACCCCATCTTTGTTCGAAGAGATTGAAATAAGCATCATTCTTGAAAATACCCTCGTTTCCAAAGTAATGTCTAGTTCAGTCAAGAAATCAAATGAGCCAGGACAAAGAATTTCTTGTAGTTTTTGTCAAAACAAACATCCAACAGAACAATGTCAAAGGAGACCAAGAGCTTGTTTCATTTGTGGTAAGGCGGATCACTTCGTCCGAGATTGCCCTAAGAAATCTTACAAGAAGCAACGACATGTAAGTGCAAAACGAACTTGGCCAGAAGGATTAGGAAAGACGAATTCTTCATCTCCAGAAGATTCTGACCCCGAAGAGTGCACTGATGAACATCCCAAAAACCGATCTAGTCGGAAATAGGTTCCGATGATCAGAATATCAGTATTAACATATTGAAATCTTGATTTCCCGGTATAGATTATGTTGTTATAATGTTACAAGACCTTAAGCAAACCAAGTCCCTAGTTAAGATTGCTTGGGGAATGCCTATTTGATGTTTTTGAACTACGCGTTTCGATACGGTCAGACACGTACCGAAACAATCTGGATAGGGCGTTCTGAAACGATTAAGGGCATATCGATACGGTGTAACGGTAATAACTAACTTTTTGGACTTTTTCTTACCCGTTCCGATACGGCCTCGAGCGTATCGAAATGGTACCCTGTAGAAAATAGGGTAAGTGTCCTAAAGTCAAAAGTTGCGGCCCTTAAGTGAGTCACCTACTTGCTTGGCATCTCCCCACATGTTTCTAAGCTAAAAGAGTGGCTTTTTGTCAGTAAGATAATATGATGTAAGCTAAACAAACCCTTTGCTTAAGGAAAGTTTGTGATTGGCCCCTTAGGGAGGCAAACCCTCAAGCAAAGGAAACCCTTTTCATTGGTTATTGGGTGAGGTGGGAATTAAATAATAATTCCCCAATTCTCTATAAATGAGAAGAGTATGTAGAGGAGTTGGGTTTTTAGGATTTCCTACCGAGCCTAACTTTCTCCTTAACAAAATGAGCAAACACCTTCATTTTCGTCTTCAACCTCAAGCTTTAAGCAAGCACCTTCATTGAAGACAAACCTAAGCTTTGTCTTCCATCGTTTAAGAGTCTCGTTTAATCCATACAAGTACAAGAAAGAGGATTTAAGCAGCGAACGAGGTATTATCGACCATAAAGCCTTAGCCGAGCAAGGTGAGTGTAGTAGCATCTCGGGTTAGGCAAAGGCCTACTCGAATGCGTTGTTATTTTTGTTAATACTAACCTTGGGTTAGAGGTTTTACATCATCGATCTTGTGTTGGTAAGTATGTGGTAAGTGTTGCATTGATTCTACGTTCATAGCATGGTTATCATCGACATGAAAATCATTGAAAGCATTGACATGTAAGAATTGTTGACATGAACTATTATTATTGTTTATTGATATTGTTTATGAATCATGAATGTTGAACCATTGTTATTTGACCTTGGGATCGAAGTATTGGATACAATTGGCATGCCATAGAATTCATGAGCTCATTGGTACGAGTGGACTACGGTCCTAGGGCTACGACCTATATGATTCGGTGAGACGGAGGGATGTATTGTGTATTGATCTTTGGCGATGTCGGTGGGATGACCATTTATTGATTTGGCGAGGAGGTGGAATTCGTGTATCCATATACCATGAACCGATCCTAGGGAAATATTGATCAAAGATATTGATTTGCCATGAATTTATGATATTGACATACATGATATGATTTATGCGTTGTATGAACAAGAAGCATGTCATGTTATTGCATAATTAGTATTATGAATTCCTTGGAGCATGTTACATGACATAATATGTTCATTCATGGTTATGTGACTATCTCACTAGGCAAAGTATGCCTAATGCATTCCACTGCATTCATTTCAGGTTAGACAAGTATCGAGATCGAGATCGGAGAAGTTAGAACGTTGCGCAAGTCACAAAACAAGTTCTAAGTAATGTATTTTGTCCTTTCGAACTCCTAGTATGGTGGCAAGGTCTATGTACAAGTTTATCATGTTCTTTTTGATGTGTTTATGCTATGTTTAAGTGTTTTTGAATGTACAGTTTGAATTGAGCCTTTTATGTAGTAAGTTATGGCCCTAAAATGCATATTTTGTACTAAAAAGCTAAAATCGGTCAAACGGATTCATATGGCTCTAAAACTTGGCATGATAGTAGCTTTTACCCTTAAAATGTTGTAGGTAATTGAACCTTGTTGTTAGGTCAAAATGGATAAACACCAGTAAGATTCTGTCATTACAAGCCTGACCGTACCGAAACGGGTGATGGCGTTTCGATACGGGTAAGCGTAATTTGAACCTTAGAGAACAGGGTGTACCGAAATGGAATAGTGTCGTTTCAGAACATTTTGCCACTGGAGGCCTCTGTTTCGATACGAGTTTCGAAACGGACCAAAGTCAAAGTCAAAGGCAGTCAACCCATACCGATACATGTTTTCCCGTATCGATACGGTTATAAAAGAAAAAGTCAACAAGGTTGACCATTGACCTCCCGTATCGAAACGGCCCTGAGCGTTTCGATACAAAGATAGTTTTCTAAGTTTTCTTAATGAATAATTAGATTAATAAGTATATTGGTAATGTTATGTTTGTTTAATAATTTTGAAGTATTATTAATAAGATTAAAAGTTATCGCACCGAACACCACACTGTTCACCTGTAACACGCTCCGACCTAGTTCCCTACCAGGCCGGGAAGGGGGTGCTACAGGTAAGTTAAGTCCGAGATTCATTGGTCCTTACGAGGTAGTTGAGAGGATTGGTCTCGTTGCTTATAAATTGAGACTGCTGATAGAGTTAGAGAAGATTCATGATGTGTTCCACGTTTCGATGCTTCGAAAGTATAGATCAGATACGTCTCATGTACTGCCAGTGGAAGAGATTGAGTTGAACCCCGACCTGTCGTATAATGAAGAGCCGTTGAAATTCTTGCTATGAACAGGAAAGTGTTGTGTGGGAGATCTATAGAGTTAGTCAAAGTTTTATGGAGACACCGAGGTGTGGAAGAGGCTACTTGGGAGAGGAAGGAAGACATGGAAAAACAGTTTCAGTATCTTTTTCCGTCAGGTAATTTTGGGGACGAAATTTCTTAAGTGGGGGAGAGTTCTAACGCCTGGGATTTAGAGCCCGGGAGATAACCGGGTTTGGTTAAACCGGTTCAAGTTAATTTAATCGAAAGGAAACATTTTAATGAGCAAAAGAGGGTTTTTTTAGGAAGAAGGGCAAAAAGGGGTTTTGAGAACTTTTAAAGAAAAGAATTTTTATTTCAAATCACCATCATCTTCTTCTTTCCAACACTTTCCCCATTGTTTTTCTCAAAAACCTCCATTGTTACTATTCCATTACTCCCACCCTTTTTCCCACAAGCAAGTTTTCAAGGTAAGCATTCCATTGTTTTGATTTCTTTCTTCCCTTAAGTTGTCATTAGTTAAATTTTCCTTAAATACCCATTATTTAGAGTTATTTCAAAAATGCTTTGAGTTTCAAAAATAGTAAAATGAAGGGATTTTCGTTTGGGTCTTTTGCTGTCATGTTTAAGGGTGTTTTTAATCATGTTTTGGTGTCTTAAAACTTCTAAAATGAGGGCTAATAGTAGGGAACCAGAAATGGGTCTAAAAATGGGATTTTGGGGTTGAAAATGTAGAGTTTTTGGCTTAGTTTTGGGTTGAAATTGTGGCTGGTGGTTCCTTTGATGTTGGGGGATGTTTCTAGATGATGATGGATGTGTTTTGATGGTTGAAATCAATGGATTCAGTTTGGGGTTTGTCTAGAACGAAATTTGTGAATTTTTGGGTGAAAGTGGGTTCGAATCGATGGGTTTTGGTTGCAAGGGGTTGGATTTCCAGGTTGTTGCTGGGTTACAAGTATTTTAGCATCCTAATATTCTGTTTTGGGTTGTCTTGAAGCAAATGAGATTGATTTGGGTACTTCAGGCGCGATACCGAGTGTTATAGAGGCTTGAGATCGGTGTTTCGGCTTTCGTTAGGGCTCTATCGGTGAGTGGAAACAGTTTTGAGGCTTTAAATATGTTCAATGAAGATTTCTTAGGGGTTTGGGGGGAGCCTCAGAGGCTAAGCTAGACCCAAGTGTAAGTTTATCTATTCTCGCATTGTTTAGTTTATTGTTGGCGTTCGCGATTATGTGTGTTGTGGTGTTGTTTGTTAGTTGTTTTTATCCCGTTTTAATGTTGTTGTGTTGTCGTAGTTGATGTCGAGCCTCACGTGATGGTTAGTCGTTGTATACGGTGATGTGTAGTCTCACCGATAGTGACTAGTAGATGAGTACGGTGATGTGTACTCCCATCAGAAAATGCTAGTTGTTGAGTACGGTGATGTGTAGTCCCACCGGGGATGGTTGTGCATATGCAAACCATGTTTCGTCTATGCTTGCGTCATTACATCTATTTCTTAAATGGTTTTGCTTTTCAAACTAAGATTTATGTTTTAAACTGCATTGTTGTTGTGTATTAGAGCTCCGCTCACTAAGCTCTTAAGCTTACGCTCTCTCTTTCCAACAATGCAGATCGTTAGAGGCTCTGGGATGCAAGTGGGCAAGGGAGGAGTTCTTGGAGTTCTTTCTAATGTAACGCCCCGAGTTTAGGGCCGGGAGTTATCGGGTTAGTCAATCGGGTCAATTAAAATTAAATTGGAAACAAACTAATTTTAAATAGCACCAAAAAGAGTTTTAAAAAGACTAAACGGGAAAAAAGGTAATTTTCACTAAAAGAAAAAGGAAAAGAGGGATTTTTGAAAGTCATCTTCTTCACAAAGTAGTTTTCACGTTCTAAAACCTCCCAAAATCCCTTTCTATTGTTCCATCATCTTCCTCAACTATTTCAAGTGATTTCTTCAAGGTAATAACGTTTTTGACTTCTCCTCTTCATCCCCAACATTTTCATGGTCTTGGATTTCCATAAAATACATTTTTGAGTTGTTTCAAGTGTTCAAAGTTTTAATTAAAGAAGGAAACTTTGTTGAGTTTTCGTTGAGTTCTTAATTTGTAAAGTTCGTATATGTTATAAACTTGCTTCTAAGCTTAACATATGTTAAAATGGTGAAGTTTTAATGAAATCCCGAAATGGGTATTAGTGGGTGAGTTTAGAAGTGAAAATCTTGAGTTTTGAGATAGTTATGTGAGGGGAAAGTTGGGCCGATGGTATGATTACACTTGGGGGTTGTTTTGGACATGTTTAGTGATGATTTGGATGATGAAATTGATGGGTAATTGATGGGTTGTGTCCAAGTCCGAAAATGAAGAGATTGGATTAGTTCTTGGTTTGGAAATGTAGCGAAATTTGTCTTGGGTTGTAATATGATTTGTGGCAGTGATTTTGTGGATGTTTTGATGTATATTGCACTGTTTTTGGTTGATTAGAAGCAAGGGAAAACGTTGGAGAAGCTTCGGACTCAATTCTAGGGAACTTGGAGGCTTGATCGAAATTTTCGGCTTGTGTTGGGTTTCATCGATGAGTGGATCGATTTTAAAACCCTTAGCGTTGTTAAGGCAGTGTTTTGGGAGTTTGGATTGAGCTTGAAAGGCCAATCCAAGCTCGAGAGTAAGTTTTAAAGGTTTATGCAATTAAATTGTGATTTACGATTTCTTGAATGCGAGATGAACATGCTATGTTGTTATGTGTTGGATTTGCATTTGTTATGCATGTCGAGATGGGAGACTTGTGTTATGCTTGCATTGTGAGTACATGCCTTGCATGGAAATTGGACTTGGTAAGTGGTCCAAGCATCGGTAATGCTTGTGGTTGTGTTTGAGTATATTGACAAGTGTTGGTTGTTACCGGATATAATTGATCGATCAATAGGATTAGAGTGCACTCGAGGTAAAATCCGCGCGTGGCCTTAGTGATGTTAGATTCCATTAAGGAGGAGTACATTGATGTAAGATTCCACCGGAAATTATGTTTTTACTAAACGGGTGAGTACGGTGATGTGAGATTCCACCGGAAGTGTCTAGTGGGCTTAAGAAAGCTATCCGCATATCCGTGTAAAAACGTTGAATGTCAATATACCCTTGAATGCTTTAATTCTCATGATAAGCATGTTGTTGATTCCTTGTACTTATGCTTATGTTTATGCTTTGTTGTTTACTTTGCTTGTGTTATGAGAATGATCATATGGTAAGCCTATTGCTTGTGGTTGCATTCGATAAATGCAAGCGAAAGTAAAAGCATGACGTTGTGTGTTCAAACATGTGGAAATGATTTGGAAACGGTTTTGGTTTTCAAGCAAACTATGTTTTAAAATTGCATTGTTGTAGTTACTCTTTGAGCACCGCTCACTAAGCTTAAACGCTTACGCTCTCTTTTCCAACAATGCAGGCCCTTAGACCTTTGGAGCTACTCGGGGAACAAGGGAGGATCCACGGGAATTTAGTTTGCTCAAGTATGGTTTAGACTTTGATAACTAGTATTTAAGCAATGGGATATGACCTTTGTGTTTGCGATGTTTATGGCATGTTCTTTTGCTTAGACAAGTTTGTTTAGATGTTTTGGGCTTGTATTGCCTTAAACCATGTTGAAGTATGTTCTAGTTTAACTTTTGGCTATGTTGGTGAATGTCTTATATGCATGTCTCATCTAAGGATCTTATCTTGATGGATTTTGCTTCGTTGAATGTTTAAATTGCTTCGAATGTTTATCCATGGATGTCGTGTGCTGTTTTTGAGTTTGTATGATGCTTACTAGTTGTTAAATGCCTCTAAAGTCAAGTCCTTGTGCTTTTAGCTGCTAAAACAAGTTTTGCAGTGCAGGGCGTATCGATACGCTCAAGGGCTATATCGATACGGTCCTCTTCCTTGAACCTTGTTTTAGGCTATGCATACTGGTACACGGGGGTGTATCGATACGCCAAAAGATCTCTAGAAATCTGAGAAATTGATGAGATTTTGGCGTATCGGTACGGGTTCAGAAGGTATCAATACGGTCCTTGTAGTTTGACCTTGGGTAGTTGACCGTTGAAAGCGTATCGATACGGTCTTCCAACGTATCGATACGGTCTCCCTAGGTTGACTTTGGGGAGTTGACCAAGTCTAGATGTATCGATACGGTCTTTTAGCGTATCGACATGGCATGTTGTAAACGTTAAAAGGGGGTATTTAAATTGTTTGATTTGCGTGTTTTGTATCCATATGCGTTTTCCGATGCATGTCCTCTCACATAGGATATAATGAAACATCTAGACAAGATAACTTTAAAAGAAATTTTCTAGGGTTGCTAATCGGAGTGGAGCCTTAACGGGTTTCGCTTCGGTTTTCCCCGTGTAACCCATTCGACGCGGTCTGGCGGCTAGGCCAGGTCGAAGGGGGTTACATTTATTGGTATCATAGCCTAGGTTTCGCCTAGGTTCGTTGAGTTTCCGCAAGCCGAAAGGTAAGTGAGGTAAGTTTTATGGTGTGAGCTTGTTGATTGTGATTGTGTGGTGATTGTAAGCATGCTTGTGGTTATTCTTGTATTGGTCCAGAGGTAGTTAAAGGCACCTATTGCTAGTATACTATTATTGTAAGTGGTTTTAAGTTTAAAGACTTGAGCACCTTTGACCTTGTTCCTTGCTGACCCCAAATCATTTTCACTTGTTGTTTTTTTTGTTTAGCTTTGCATATGTTAGCATGGTGAGACCGAGGGGAAGGCCGAGGGTTGAGCGGATTGAGAATGTCGAGGATGTGCGAGGAGAGAACTTGCCTCCTCCTCCTCCGCCTCCGGGAGGTTGAGCGAATGCGGAAGGTGTTGGACCCCAGGCTGGTCAGGGACAGGTAGGTATCGATGTGAATCTGTTGATTCAAGCTATTGCCGGGGCTATATAGACAGCTTTAGCGGGTGTTCAGGTTGCAGCACCACCTCAGGGTGCAGGTTCTGGTTTACCGTTAGAGCGACTCTATATCTTGAGCGGGGTTGAGTTTCGTGGGTTTTCACCCGAGGGTTTCGAGGCGTGGTTTGAGAGCACAGTTCGTATCTTGAGTCAGATGGAATGCTCTGAGGCACATAAGATGGGTTATATTGTCTCTTTGCTTCAGGAAGATACCTACACTTGGTGGACTACTATCACTACGGGTATGCCAGAGGCCGAGGTTACTTGAGAGTTCTTTAGAAATTCTTTCTGTAAGAAGTTCTTAGGTCCTCGATACCTAGATGAGAAAAAGAGGAAGTTCATGGCTCTAGTTCAGGGTAGCTTGACCGTATCCGACTATGAGGTGCAGTTTGTACAATTGAGTCAGTATGCTTCTAAGTTAGTTCCCACTGAGGCGGAACGTTGTGAGTTTTTCCGTTATGGGTTGGTTCAGGATGTGAAGACCTACATGTTGGCTTCTGACTATATAGATTTTGATGTGTTGGTCGCTAGGGCCAAGGACATCGAACAGTCTTTGGGACTTGCGGATCGCAAGGGTGGATCTAGTTCCGGAAAGAGGAACACTGATTGGGACAGAGATCGTGCCAAGAGGCACAAGGATAGGAAACCTCATCATGATCATAGACACGGAGGTGGTAATCCGGGGAGAGGCCATCACGGCCAAGGGACTGAGAATCGTACTCCCGAGTGCAACAAATGTGGTAGACGTTATTACGGTGAGTGTTGGGGCACTTATGGTTCTTGTTGGAACTGCGTGTCTAGGGCGCATTTGAAGTGCGATTGTCCATATTCGTCTAGGGATGGACAAGCTCCTGCACGAGTTGTCGACCATCAGAGAGGCCGTGGGTGCGGTCAAGGTAACTTTCAGCCTATGAATGACAGTCAGAGGAATGTGGCTCATGTCGTAGCGGTTCAACCCGAGGGAGGTGGGCCAGCTAGAGTGTATGGACATCGTGAGGACAGGAATGACACAGATGTGATTGTAGGTAATTTCTTGTTACAGTCTTTGACTTTGCTTTCCTTGATTGATTCCAGTTTTACGCATTCATACATATTGAGTGAGCATGCAAGATTGTTAGATATTCCGGTTGAGATATTAGATGTGGGTATGAATGTCACTAGTTCTTTTGGTGAGACAGTTGTGGTCAGAAAGATGTACAGAAGATGTCCTTTGATGGTTCAGGGTCATGTTTTTCCCGTGGATATGATGGAATTGTCGTTTTATGGTTTTGACGTGATATTACGCATGGACTGGCTTGTAGAGCATAGAGCTAGAGTAGATTTTGAGACAAAGCGGGTGTCCTTAAGATTTTTAGAGGATCACGAGATGCTGATAGTGGGCGAGAACGTTAAGTTCTTGTCCAATGTAGTTTCAGCCTTAGAGGCTCAGAAGTTGTTGGATGTGGGTTGTAAGGCGTACCTAGCGTATGTTATGAATCCGAATATGGATGAGGCACGACCATGAGACATTAGGACAATTTGTGACTTTCTGAGTGTATTCCCAGAAGAATTGTCGGGTTTGCCTCTAGATAGAGATGTAGAGTTTGTTATTGAGACATATTCAGATTCAGCTTCAGTATCGATTGTACCGTACCGAATGGCTCCAAATGAAATGAAAGAGTTGAATACATAGCTTCAGGAATTGATAGACCGAGGGTTCATTCGTCCGAGTACTTCACCTTGGGGTGCACCGGTGTTGTTTGTGAAAAAGAAAGATGGTAGTTTGAGAATGTGTATCGATTACCGAGAGTTGAATAAGTTGACAGTGAAGAACAAGTATCCGTTGCCGAGAATTGATAACTTGTTTGATCAGTTGAGAGGTGCTTCAGTGTTCTCGAAGATAGATTTGAGATCCGATTATTATCAGTTGAAGGTAAGAGATCAAGATGTACCGAAGATAGCTTTCCGCACTCGTTATGGGCACTACGAATTCTTAGTGATGCCCTTTGGTTTGACGAATGCACCGACAACTTTTATGGACATGATGAATAGAGTGTTTCATGAGTACTTAGATCAGTTTGTAGTAGTGTTCATTAATGATATTTTAGTGTACTCTCGCACCGAGGAAGATCATGAACGGCATTTGCGTTTGGTGTTGCAGAAATTGTTAGACAATCAGTTGTATGCCAAGTTGAGCAAATGTGAATTTTGGATTAGGGAAGTAGTTTTCTTAGGCCATATTGTATCAGCCGAGGGAATCCGAGTGGATCCTAAGAAAGTTGAGGCAGTTGTGAATTGGAAACCACCGAAGTTCGTAGTTTCTTAGGCTTGCCTGGTTACTATAGACGTTTTGTTGAGGGTTTGTAGTCTTCAGTGATGTGTCGTATGTTGGCTTGGGTTGTGTGCTTATGCAAGAGGGAAGAGTAGTGGCCTATGTGTCTAGATAGTTGAAGACTCACGAGCGTAATTACCCTACTCATGATATAGAATTGGCTGCAGTGGTCTTCGCTTTAAAAGTTTGGAGACATTACTTGTATGGGGAGAAATGCACAGTGTATACGGATCACAAGAGTCTGAAGTGTATAATGACCCAAAGAGAGTTTAATCTTAGACAACGTAAGTGGCTAGAGTTGCTTAAAGACTACGATATCACGATTGAGTACCATCCGGGTAAAGCCAATGTAGTGGCCGATGCTTTGAGTAGAAAGGTAGCAGTGGAGTTACGAGCTATGTTTGCTATATTGAGTTTGTCTCAAGATGGTGGTTTAGTGGCTGAGTTGCAAGTTAGACCTTCTTTGCTTCAATTGATTAGATAGAAGAAGTTGCAAGATAGATCATTAGCATCTCATGTACAAGACATAGCGGAGGGTGAGCTGACAGATTTTTGTTTTAGTAGTGATGGAGTTTTGTGTTTCAAGAGTAGAGTAGTTGTTCCGGAAGATGTAGACTTGAGACGCACCATCCTGACTGAAGCTCACTGTAGTCTGTTTGCTATGCATCTGGGAAGCACGAAAATGTACCGTGATTTGAAGAATGAGTATTTTTGGGTTGGTTTGAAGAAAGATGTTGCCGAGTTTGTGAGTAAGTGCATGGTTTGTCAGCGAGTTAAAGCCGAGCACCGGTTTCCTTCAGGTTTGTTACAACTGTTGAGAATTCCCGAGTGGAAGTGGGAGAGGATCACCATGGATTTCGTATCGGATTTGCCGTTGACACCTTCTAAGAAGAATTCGGTTTGGGTAATAGTTGATCGTCTTACGAAGTGTGTGCACTTTTTAGCCGTTCACACCACTTATACTTTAGATAAGTTGGTCGATTTGTATATCAGTGAGATAGTGAGATTGCATGGTGTACTAAAATCTATAGTATCTAATAGAGATCCGAGGTTCACGGCTAGATTTTTGGAGAGTTTGTATAATGCTTTGGGTGCTCGACTGAATTTCAGCACTTCATATCATGCTCAGACCGATGGTCAGTCGGAGAGAGTCATACAAGTGTTGGAAGATATGTTGAGATGTTGCATTATTGAATTTCAAAGTTCATGGGAGAAGCATCTATCGTTAGTAGAGTTTGCTTATAATAACAGCTATCAAGCGAGCATTCAGATGGAACCTTACGAAGCTCTGTATGGTAGGAAATGTAGAACACATGTTTGTTGCACCGAAGCAGGACAGAAATTGATACCTTTGTCGGGTATGCTTAAGGGTACTACTGAGAAAGTTCAGTTGATTTGTGACCGTTTGAAGGTAGCTTCGGATAAACAGAAATCCTATGCAGATTTGGAAAGAAGAGAAATAGAGTATGTCGTGGGCGACAAAGTGTTCTTGAAAGTCTCACCTTGGAAGAAGGTGATGAGGTTTGGTAGGAAAGGCAAGTTGAGCCTAAGGTTCATTGGTCCGTACGAGATAGTTGAGAGAGTTGGTCTCGTTGCCGAGCTAGAGAAGATTCATGATGTGTTTCATGTCTCAATGCTTCGGAGGTATAGATCGGATCCGTCGCATGTTATGCCAGTTGAGGAGATAGAACTGAATCCGGATTTGACCTACGATGAAGAACTAGTTGAGATTTTGGCTTCGGACAGCAAAGTGTTGTGAGGAAGGACCATTGAGGTTGTTAAGGTTAAGTGGCGTCACCGAGGGGTGGAAGAAGCCACTTGGGAAAGGAAGGATGACATGCGAAAGCAGTTTCCGCATCTCTTTCCACCAGGTAAATTTCAGGGACGAAATTCCTTAAGTGGGGGAGAGTTGTAATGCCCCGAGTTTAGGGTCGGGAGATATCGGGTTAGTCAACCAGGTCAATTGAAATTAAATTGGAAACACACTAATTTTAAATAGCACCAAAAAGAGTTTTAAAAAGACTAAAGGGGCAAAAGGGGAATTTTCACTAAAAGAAAAAGGGAAAGATGGATTTTTGAAAGTCATCTTCTTCACAAAGTAGTTTTCACATTCTAAAACCTCCCAAAACCCCTTTCTAATGTTCCATCATCTTCCTCAACGATTTCAAATGATTTCTTCAAGGTAATAACGTTTTTGAATTCTCCTCTTCATCCCCAATATTTTCATGGTCTTGGATTTCCATAAAACTCATTTTTTAGTTGTTTCAAGTGTTCAAAGTTTTAATTAAAGATGGAAACTTTGTTGATTTTTCGTTGAGTTCTTAATTTGTAAAGTTCATATATGTTATAAACTTGCTTTTAAGCTTAACATATGTTAAAATGGTGAAGTTTTAATGAAATCCCGAAATGGGTATTAATGGGTGAGTTTAGAAGTGAAAATCTTGAGTTTTGAGGTAGTTATGTGTAACACCCCCTTCCCGGCCTAGTCGAGAACCGGATCAAAGAGTGTTATCGAAAATAGAACGGAAATCGGAGGTATGAAATTTTAAACTTATTGCCTAAATTTTAACTCTTTACTAAGGCTTTAATAAAAATATCCATTCTTAAACATTACCTGATATTATTCTTTAACCAATTTACTCGAATTAAAATGCGGAATTAACATTGAGGGTCATTTTGGGAATTTTACAAAATTTAGAGACTAAACTATAATTTCAGTATTTTAGGGGTCCTTTTTGAAATCAATCTTACTACCATAATGTTCAACTTATAAACAGCATACCCGTACGTTTTCATACTATTCCAATATCATTTACCAATCTAATTGGATCTTACAAGTTTTAGGGACTAAAACATAAATTTTATAAATTAGGGCTACTTATCTGAAACTTGTGTTATCATACTGAAATTAAACTTACTAATTATTATCATGTGAAATTTCATTCCTAACAGAGGTCATTTACCTATCCGATTAGACGATACAATATTTAGTGACTATTTTGTAAACTGTTCAAAATAGTTTCCATTCGAATTAACCTATCAAACGAATTCTGAATCTTACCAAATTTTATCAGAAAGTATAAAATCTATATTTCTAATAGCATGTCAAGTATTAAGACATTTCGAATCAATTTACCTAGTTTTCACCTTTTAGCACGTATAAGCTCATTTTACTAGTTTTAACTATTCTCGAACATGATAAATACCATATTTAACTCTTGCACAACATTATTCTATCAAAAAGCACACATATGACATGTCTAGACCATATGCCACCATACTAGGAGTTTAGGGCAGGAATTAACGTACATGTGATTCGTAAGAGTGACTTGCAACTGCAACAACACGATCGAAGGTCGAAATTCATTATGGTCCTGAAATGCATGAGACACACGAATGTTAGGCTTACATAGCCTAGTGAGGTAGTCAATAACAATAAATGAACATATTATGTCATGTAGCATGCTTCCAAAAATGATCATGATGCTAATTATGCAATAACATGGCATACTTCATATTCATAACAAAACATTATATCATATCATGACCATAGCATGGCATAACGTATCAAACACATATTATATTTGTACCATTGGATACGCGGATTCCCTGTACACCATATCATAAATCGATAAATGAGCCGTAACTCCATATATCCCTTACACATCCATCCTTTTATCTCCCACATATAGGCCGTAGCCCTGGACCGTAGTCCTCCCTTACATGGTGAGCTCAAATAATCCTATGGCATGCCAATTGTATCCAATGTCCATAAATACACACAAATTCATATAGTCCATGATTTTCAGATCATATCATATCAAATAACAAGATGAGCCGTAGCTCCATATCAGGTAGCATTTCGTATGATTTTCACATACATGTAGCATATCATGGTCATATTCGAACATATCAAAGTAATGCAAGGCACTTACCAAATTTGCCATTCGAACATAGTTGCTCTATGTGAGCCCTTAACAAATGCAAACATAATCATAAATAATGCAACGGGACGGCACCGAGCCTATCCCTTGACACAACTACACTCACCTCGACAACCCTACGTTTCTCGGATAACAATTCCCTTGTTCCTAGCTTTTGTTGGAGATGTCGTTTTGTTCCTTTCCAATTCTTGAGCTAGGTTAATTAATAGGAATCGGTTAGAATCGATTAAACAGTATCGAATTAATACGAAAATATTAATTAATTTTGATACCAAAACTTAAACTAACCAAGAATTTGAGCTTACCCTAACGTCGACAGAGATTCGATATCGCTAAACCAAACAATGCGGGCTACCAATCTAATACTGAACCATTTATTCCTTCCTAATATTTCCCTTATGTTTCTACGCAAAATCACCACATATATATTCGGCCCCTTGATCCCATGAATTGAAGAACAATGGCCCCCTATTTATACTTGTATAAACCGCCCCTTTTCCCTTTTCAATTCACTTACACGTGAATTGGTGGCATGGCCACCTTCCCTTCACTTGCCACGTTAGTGGCTATACTTGCCACTTTATTTATTTGATTGCCACGCATAGTGGCAATTGTGCCACCATACCTTGCGCCACGTGTAGTGGCAATTGCCACACTAGTTTTCAAATGGCCGAGTGGCCTATTTGCGTGCCCTCAATTTGGGCAATTCCTTCGATTGAAGGAATTGCCACGTCTCTCTTTTTTTAATAATAATAATAATAATAATAATAAACTATAAATTAACTCGAATAATCTAAATAAGATCGAATAAAATATGCAACCGATATAAAATATTCGGTCACCGGAACCTAATTTCGACTAGACCGGTTTTTGGGATGTGACATTATGTGAGGGGAAAGTTGGGTTGATGGTATGATTACACTTGGGGGCAGTTTTGGACATGTTTAGTGATGATTTGGATGATGAAATTGATGGGTAACTGCTGGGTTGTGTCCAAGTCTGAAAAATGAAGAGTTTACGGTTAGTTCTTGGTTTGGAAATGTAGCGAAATTTGTCTTGGGTTGTAATATGATTTGTGGCAGTGATTTTGTGGATGTTTTGATGTGTAATGCACTGTTTTTGGTTGATTAGAAGCAAGGAAAACGTTGGAGAAGATTCAGACTCAATTCTGGGGAACTTGGAGGCTTGATCGACATTTTCGACTTGTGTTGGGTTTCATCGGTGAGTGGATCGATTTTAAAAGCCTTAGCGTGGTTAAGGTAGTGTTTTGGGAGTTTGGATTGATCTTGAAAGGCCAATCCAAGCTCGAGAGTAAGTTTTAAAGGTTTATGCAATTAAATTGTGATTTACGATTTCTTGAATGCGAAATGAACATGTTATGTTGTTATGTGTTGAATTTGCATTTGTTATGCATGTTGAGATGGGAGACTTATTTTATGCTTGCATTGTGAGTACGTGCCTTGCATGGAAATTGGACTTGGTAAGTGGTCCAAGCATCGGTAATGCTTGCGGTTGTGTTTGAGTATATTGACGTGTGTTGGTTGTTACCGGATATAAAAGATCGATCAATAGGATTAGAGTGCAATCGAGATAAATTCGTGCATGGCCTTAGTGATGTTAGATTCCACTAAGGAAGAGTACGGTGATGTGAGATTCCACCAGAAATTATGTTTTTACTAGACGAGTGAGTACGGTGATGTGAGATTCCACCGGAAGTGTCTAGTGGGTTTGAGAAAGCTATCCGCATATCCGTGTAAAAACATTGAATGTCAATATACCCTTGAATGCTTTAATTCTCATGATAAGTATGTTGTTGATTCCTTATACTTATGCTTATGTTTATGCATTGTTGTTTACTTTGCTCGTGTAATGAGAATGAGCATATGGTAAGCCTATGGCTTGTGGTTGCATTCGGTAAATGCACACGAAGGTAAAAACATGACATTGTGTGTTCAAACATGTGGAAATGATTTGGAAACAGTTTTGGTTTTCAAGCAAACTATGTTTTAAAACTGCATTGTTGTAGTTACTCTTTGACCACCGCTCACTAAGCTTAAACGCTTACGCTCTCTTTTCCAACAATACAGGCCCTTAGACCTTTGGAGCAGCTCGGGGAACAAAGGAGGATCCAAGGGAATTTAGTTTTCTCAAGTATGGTTTAGACTTCGATAACTAGTATTTAAGCAATGGGATATGGCCTTTGTGTTTGCGATGTTGATGGCATGCTCTTTTGCTTAGACAAGTTTGTTTAGATGTTTTGGGCTTGTATTGTCTTAAGCCATGTTGAAGTATGTTCTAGTTTAACTTTTGGCTATGTTGGTGAATGCCTTATATGCATGTTTCATCTAAGGATCTTATCATGATGGATGTTGCTTCGTTGAATGTTTAAATTTCTTCAAATGTTTATCCATGGATGTCTTGTGTTGTTTTTGAGTTTGTATGATGCTTGACTAGTCTTTAAATGCCTCTAGAGTCGAGTCCTTATGCTTTTAGCGGCTAAAACAAGTTTTGCAGTGCAGGACACATCGATACGCTCAAGAGTTGTATCGATACGGTCCTCTGCCTTGAACCTTATTTTAGGCTATGCGTACCGGTACACGGGGGTGTATCGATACGCCAAAAGCTCTCTAGAAATCTGGGAAATTGACGAGATTTTGGCGTATCGATACGGGTCCAGAGGGTATCGGTACGATCCTTGTAGTTTGACCTTGGGTAGTTGACTGTTGAGAGTGTATCGATACGGTCTTCCATCGTATCAATACGATCTCCCTAGGTTGACTTTGGGGAGTTGACCAAGTCTAGGCGTATCGATACGATCTTCTAGCGTATCGATACGGCCTGTTGTAAAAGTTAAAAGGGGGTTGTTTAAATTGTTTGATTTGCGTGTTTTGTATCCATGTGCGTTTTCTGATGCGTGTCCTCTCACATAGGATATAATGAAACATCTAGACAAGATAACTTTAAAAGAAATTTTCTACGGTTGCTAATCAGAGTGGAGCCTTAATGGGGTTCACTTCGGTTTTCCCCGTGTAACCCATTCGATGCGGTCTGGCGGCTAGGCCGGGTCGATGAGGTTACATCTAAGCTCAAAGTATGATTTTACTAGTTGTAATAATGCTTAGACGGTGGGAATATTAGACTTTTATGTTAGGAAGTTGGTGTTCAAACTCTTATGTTTGGCTTTGTTTATGTTGCTCGTATGTTTTGAATGATGATATCATGTTATGTTGAGGTTTGTTATGGTCTTGGATAAATTGCTTTGCGTTTTGACTTGTTGGTGTTTTTGAGCTAAGTGTTCTTATGAGCTTTGGTTTTGAGATTTATTTTGTTGCGTGTATGCATGTTTGATGTCGTATTTAGGGTGTTTTGCCTCTAGATTGTTTGTATAATAAGTTGCTATGTGGTTTGTGATGTTTTGGGGCAAGTTTGGGGATGTTTAGAGATGCTGAAATGCATTTTCGGGCCAAACTGTGTCCAGGCGTTTCGAAACGCCTGATAGGATTTCGGAACGGTCGAGCTCCAGGGGCACCCGTGTTAGAATGGGGGTGGTGCCGTTTCGATACGATTTGCCACTGAAGGTTCCTGTTTCGGAACCATGTAGGGTCGTTCCGGTACGTTTGGCCACTAGAGGCTCCCGTTTCAGAACCAGGTGGGACCGTTCCAGAACGCTTGGTATTTACTTTTTGAATGAAGCCCGCATTTTGGAACAGGCAGGCCTGCTTCGAAACACATGTAGTTAAAACGATTAAAAGGCATCTTCGATGGTTTCCAAATGTTTCGTTTTAGTCCCTAATGCTCGTATGCTTCCTAGTTGAGTTTAGATGTGCCCTTTGTGATGGTTTTGCCTCGTGGGCATGAAAATTGACAAATAAGCTACTTGGTAAGTTTAAATCATCGTATGTCCTCTGATTGGTTCGTATTCCGCTTTCGTTTTTCCGATGTTGCCTTCACATAGGATTAAAAGTGATATTTAGACAAGATAAATAAAATGAAAAAATAGGGTTGCTAATCGGATTGAGACCTTAACGGGTTCCGCTTCGATTTTCCCCGTATAACACGTTCGGTCCGGTCTGTTGGCTAGGCCGAGACGAGGGAATTACACCTTATATTGTGACAACTTGTCAGCCATACGCTTAGCTGAGAATCCTGTTTTTCATACAAGAACTAAACATTTAAGGTGCAATATATTTTCTTAAAAAAATCTTGCAAGAAGAAATTAAACTTGAATATATGAAGATAGAAGATTAAGTGGCAGCCCTGTTCACAAAAGGCTTGAGTGGCAATAAGTTGAAAAGCTTTTGTCGTCAACTAAGCATGACAAACAAAATGGAAGTTAGTGTTGAAGGGGAGTGTTAAAATATCAACACCAATAAATTAATGGTTACGTTTATTGGTTTTAATTGTTAACTAAGTTTAACATTTATTAAGTATTTCTTTGTTACCTATATAAAGAACTTGTATATGTATTTTTATACACACTGAATGAAAAATAAATAGTTTTTCTTCTTTCATTTGATCTTTTCCTTCATTTTCTTAGTGTTTTAGACTGTGGGGTGTTTAACATCAAGTACCCAATTTTTCGAAAAACCGAATACCCAGCACCTTGAGTAGCTGAATTTGAACTCTCTTTTTTTTTTTTTTTGCAAAGAAACGGATTTGAACACCCCCTACAGTGGGGGATTGGCTCCATTTTTATTTTGAAAAAAAGAATTTAGTACTTTGAAATATTTAAAATTTTTAATTTGGACTTTACAAAATTTTTAAAAATACATATTAAGCTTCAATTTTTTAATATTTTAATTAAATCTGTGTCATAATTTTTAAAAGTTCTCATTAAGCTTTTTTAAAATTATAAAATTTTAATAAGACCCTAAATTTTTTTAAAACATATAAATTAAACCCCTCAAAATTTAAAAATTTTCATTTTAAACTTTTATTTTCTAAAATGAAAATTAAATTGACCCCAAACTTTTCCCGAAATTTCGATCCCTTCGTCTGAACTTTCGGATAAATAGAGATGGCAAGTGACTTATTACTTACAAACATGAGCAGCAGCCCATGATATCAATCTAGGGACCACAAAAGCATAAACCAAACATGAATTTGCTCCCATGTGAGCCAAATTGTCTGCACTCTGCAGCATTGCAGTTCCATTGCACCCTCTGAAAACAAGATATTAGCCAACCACGTGCCCAGGTTTTTTTTTGTCTTCTACTTTTCAGAAAGATACTAAAATTAAAGGGAAAATTATGTATCATGCTTGTTTTTTTTTTTCGTTTTTTTTCAAAGTTTATTTTTTTATTTCTTAGTAAATTTTTAAATCTATATATATCTTACATTATTCAATTTATATTAATTTTATAACATTTATATATAAATGGTTACTTAATCACAATCAGTGAAAATATTTTTTTAAATAATATTCCGATATAATCAAATGTTTTTTAAGTGTATTTACGAATGTATATTATATTCCTTTAGATTAGTTACTAAAAACCAGGTCCTTGTATTCTTCATACACTTGAAAATTGAAATTTAAGCAATCTATTCTACTTTTCATTTTGAAAAATTCAAATTCAATTGTCAATGTTGTTATAATATCTTATTAAATTAGTTGACATGATATTTTGTAATTGAAAAATAACTTGAAAATAATGTAAAGAATGATATTGTGATAGGTTAAAATAATTAAAATTATTTTTAATCTAAAACATAAAATATTATACTTTAGATAATATATATCTATAGTTTTTTTTAACCATTTGATAAAACATATGTACCTTGTAGACAATGCTCCTCAAACCCGAATTTCCTAAGTTGAATGTCACCTTTTTACTTTACAAATTATATAAATACATAGAATTCTTTTTTATTCGTAAAACAAAGACATTCTTATAATAATATTAAGTTATTTTTAAAATAAATGGTACTTTAATAATTTTATAATTGAATTAGTGTCTAGATAACGAGAAATTATTAGAACATTTCGTCTCATCGCGTCAATTATGGTCTATCCACTAACATTCACTCATATTGTAACTTTCTAGTAACTACTCACTCTTAGTTACATGTAACAAAAAAGTGAAGATTCACCTTAGAAAAAAAATAAGATAGAAAAAATTCATTGGATGGGATCATGATTCATGATGTTGTGGTGAGTCAGATCCATCTAAAAATTATACCTATATAACTGACAACGCTGACTCAGTTAACCATTTTATATAACAGATATAGATTCATCCATATATGAACCCAACAAGTGTCCCAGTGAAAAGTGAATGACGATCGTTCTAGGAGAGTTCAAATTACTTTGTCTACAATGTGTATGCGCATTGTCAAAGGTTTAAAAATGTATGAACATATACTACATTGTAATTACCTTTAAACCATTAAAAAAGATTGATATATTCATATCAATAGTTCATATATTCCGAACCTACATTATTTGTTAATTATACTTTTTCAAAGGGTAATTATAAAATCCATCGCTAAACTTTCTTCTAACTTCTATTTTGGTAACTAAACTTAAAGAAATTAATTTGGATCACTGAAATTTTGAATTGTTCCCATTTTAGCCACTTTTACGTTAAATCAGACATAAGAAGGTGATGTGGCAGTCACTTGTGTCGACGTGAAATTCTTTTTGCTAACGTGGCAACTGTGTGTCATCCATAATATTATTTTTTTCTTTTTATTTTATTTTTTTCTGTTGATAATTTTTTTTACAACTTTATCTATGTGTCACGTCAACGCTAAAATCTTTATTCTCTAATATTTTCTCTGACTATTCAAGACACAAACGAACTCTCTTTATCACCCCTTCCTCTCTCTATTTAGATTTTACCAAAATCTCTTTAAAAGTTGAAAAATTCAACACAAAAACTAAACCCCACAAAACCCCCCCAAACCATTCTAATATACAATCTCTATTGTTTGATTAGCATGGAATCAAGATGTATAGTTGTCTCTTGCTTCTACACCTCCATGATTTTAAGACTTGAAAGAAGATATTCCATTGCCTAGAAATCAAACAAAATCGGAAACAATAGGTTTTTTTCCTTAAAAATTAAGAAAGTTTCGGGAGATTTCATAATTTTTGAAAGAAAGATAACTAGTCACAAGTTCCATTACGTATTTAATGCGAAATAACTAAAATAAGTGCAATTTGAAAGTTAAATTATTGAATTAAAAAAATATATTTTAATGATTAAAGTAAGAGTAAGAAGAAGGTCCAATGATAAATATATAATTTACCATTTTCTAACTCCACTATTAATTATATCATGGGAGAAATTATATCATATGTTCAGCTTGTCACGTTATGTATTGTCCCGACCAACAAAAAATTATTTATTTTATTAAAATTTTTCATGTCATATTTTTACTAAGTGAATCTTTACTTGTAAAAGTTATTTTTAATTTAATCTAAATAAATTTGATTGAAGATTCACTTAATAACAATATAACATAAAAAATTAATAAAAAAATTAAATTTTATTAGTTAAGATTATAAATAACGAGTCGAGTTGAATCGAGTCAGACTTATGATATAATTTCAGAACGATAACTTAAAAACATGGTCACGCTCGCTCTTTTATTGAGAGTAATTATTGAGACAAAGGCAACGAATCTGGACAAATTGGGAACCTGGCTCTGCCTTCTAAAACGACAAACAAAGCTCATGTGCCCACAGTAAACCTTTGAAGTTGTCTTCGTCCAACAATTTTCATCACTTTCTCACAAAATTTCCGTCCCCTAAAACTAAAAATATTAAAATAATGTCTGGAAACATCTACGGTATAGGTCTGAATAATAGTAGTTTCGTATTATTTAAATAAGTCTCGAGTTCGAGATCTGATGTATGTAGAAAATTTTCGGTAGAAAATTCACCCACTAAAGCGGAAACAGAAATACTAAAATAAAACAGAGTTCCTTTATTGTTCTCACTTCGCAAATTTTTGGGACTGGAAAATCAAAACCTTGCCAAAATCTAGCTGGTAAAAGAAACAAGCAAACCATTTGAAGCATATGAGCTTCAAGTTTTATTGATAACATATAGTTTCACACCAGAATCGACTTTATTCCCAGTGAATCGTACTATATATTATAAATATACATATAAAAACCTACGGACCATTCATCAATCCATGCTCAATACTCATCATAATCGACTAATTAATCAGTCAATCAATGATGTTTTTTGTCTTGATCATCAGCTCGTCGTACTTCAAGTCTTCCATCAGGATTCTTCTCAAGAGTATAAGGCATGTAGGTTCCCAGAATTTTGTCCCATATGTCAAGGTACACAGAAAAGTTGTATTTGGTACCATAAAGTTGATGGTGTACATCATGGTATGCAGAATTGTTGCTCAACAGGTTAAATGGATTCCAAGGAAGCCTCATCCCGCAGTGATCGTCCACGACTTTGATGATTGAAAACGAAACGAAAAACATGCTGGTCCGAGGCGACATGCCGGAGAGGAGCGTGGCTAATGTTCCGCCCATCGTGTCCAAGATCCCCTCGATCGGATGCATGTAATGTGCACCAAATGAGTATGGTACAACCAGCCGGTGATGTGGTACGTGAATGAGCTTGTACAAGAATTTGTTCTGATGCGAGTACCAATGTATAAAGAAGGACCATGTGTCGATCACCAATATTGCTATAATCACTTGCTTGGCTAACACAACCAAGGTTAATTGTTTCCTTGCTGACTCTTCTCCATTATTTTCTCTTGTTGCCTACAACAACAACAATAACAACAACAACAAAACCCGAAAATGATCAATCTTATGACAATGATCAAGCAATCACCAAGGGCTAGCATAAATTTAGGTATAAAAGAGTAATACCGCGAAGACGAAGAGATTCATGACAATCGACATGATTTGATGGATGACGACGGCTTTGAAGACCGCTTTTCTGGACACCAAATTCTTCTCCTCCTCTTCTTTCTTGGAATGCAACTTGTACTTCTCGAGTCTGGATTCGAACATCACGTAAATCCCGGAATATATCCAGAAAACAGCGTACGGCACCACGCTTGCCAGCAATTCCTCCGACGTTACCAAAGCCATCGCAACTCAATTGCCCTTTCCAGTGTTAAAACTCTAATAATGCCTGTGGAAATGACTCTTGCTTCTCCAATTACACTACTCAATAGTCTACTTATAGTTCATATTTGACAGTGACTCCAGGTTTTGAAATGTGAGTGGAGCATGGGATAAGGAAAAAAAATATGTACTCCATTAATTGGTCACCATTCAAAAAACATTAAACATTATTAAAAAAAAACATTAAACAAAACAAAACAGAAGAAAAGAGATTAACAGTAGGTACCCACAAATGTACAATATAATAATTATACTTATAATTAAAGAACTTTTAAATGTACAATTTCATTACCCAAACTTTTACTTTAGTCCAATTTCACTAACCCACTTTCTTCAAGTTTAGAAAGAGGGACAAAAATCCTCTTTCTCTTTAGGTGAATTTTTTATGCCCCACGTAAAATATTTAAATTTTAACTCATAATTTTAAATTTCAAACCTTAAACCCTAACACCAAAAAATACACCCTATTTTAAATATACTAAACACTAAACTTAAATATTAATTTTATACCTTAATCTTAAATATTAAATTTATTTTTTTAATGTAAAATAAAAATAAAAGCACCGAAAAGAACAAATGATTTTTATTCTAAAACGAGAGTTAGCATAAACATGAGGACTTTTCGGGGATAATGTTGTAGGGATTTTTATCGTATAAAATGAGTGATTAAATTTTCATTGAACGAAATAAAGATGTTTGAATAATGTGTAGGGGTAGTCATCATGAAATCTTGACGAGTTTAATATTTTTTTGTTGTTGAAAATTTACCGAAATTCGTTGGGAAAGAAAAACGGCTTTTTTTCCTATGTCATACAACTGGTGTAGTGACAGACGTATTTTTAAAAGTAATATCAATCTGATCTTTTATTAAACAATACACAAATAGTTTTTAACCGTATTTTTTAAAGTAATATCAAACTGATCTTTCAATAATATCGTGAATATTCAGCCCATATTTGGGTGCTTTTTTTAATTGTTTATCAAAAGAAACATGCAAACAAAGTCCCTCCAAAGCATATCCTTAGGTATAATTATAATAAAACATGTTGATTTGGGATATGTTGAAGCCTTACAAGTTACAAGTGGTGTTCAAGACCTACACGTTGAAATATTGAAAAGGATTGCTTTGCATTTCCACCACAAGAGATAAAGACGAGTAGGGAAAAAGTAATATTATTATTATTATTATTTGAATAGGGAAAAAGTATTATTTTTCTGAACCGGTTCTGAAGTGGTATCATATCAAGTCTATTTCATTGAATTGATTGATTGGACACCTACGATGGTTTGCTGGCATTTCCTCGTATTTACACGTACCCAAACTTCATTTGCTAATTAATTCATAATATACTCACAAATTTAGGTCTCACATCTTTTGTAAATTTAATTTTATAATTCTTACAAATAATAAAATATATATTAAAATTATAAAAAAATCTTAAAATTAGAGATAATTAATCGTATTAACCGGTTATTTTTTCTAAAATCATTAAAAGATTAAAATTTAACCAAATAACTCAAAAAATAATAGACAAGCAAACATCATTATCGTTGGTGAATGATAAACACCAATAGTACTAAAATAAAAATACATATAACAATTATAACATATTAATAAAATTGACTTTATCACAACTTAACCTCAAACTATCTTTGTTGATTGCAAATGTCTATAATACAAGAGAATTCGTCTGAAGGTTCAAACCAAAAGTAGATCGACATGAAATAAAATAAATACTTATGTCAAATCGAACCCTGATTAAAAAATAAAAACAAGCTACAAGAGCATAAAAATATATCATAAGAATAGAGAAAAATGTGCTCGTAGAGTATAAAAAACATCCACATTTTCGTTAAAAATGAAAAATTATTAAATCAAACAAAAACTCAATTATAAAACGGCATCATTCTCCTATACAACCAAGAAAAAAAACTAAGAAAATTAGGATAGAAAAAATCAAATTTAATAAAAATTAAATTAATAGAATATGTTAAAAATTAAATTTGTCATTATACTTCAATAAAAAAAAATCATCGGTTTGGTTTAATTACTTAATTTCGGGAAGTACAACGAATATGCCTGTTTTCAAAATAGATTTACAGATTTGAATTTATATTTATAGTAAATATTATTTTTTAAAAATTACGATTTGTACTAGAAGTTCCATGATCAACCATTGCAGCTATATTTATCAAACTAATAAATTAAAATATTGTGTGTTAATTTTAATAAAAATATTAAAGTTATAGGTTGTCAATAACAAATCATGTAAAATATTAATAATTCAAGATAAGGCATTAACATATTTGAATTAATTAAAAATATATATTTTTATAATTCGATCCTTAAATCTATTAATATAGATAGATTACAAAGACTTATTATGAGGGTGAGATTCTCGATCCAATTTGATGCATTCATAAAGTTAAGATTTAAATTTATTATCTTATTTAACGGGTCTAATACTCGATTCTACTATACCATCCGATATTTAATTCTATTTCTTTTAAATAAACTTGTATACATTTATGAATGCACCATTTTGACGATTTTATTTAAATATCACCCTTATTTTTATTATTTCTCTTTTCTGACATTCATGCGAAAGTTTTTTTCTCTCTTAAATTTAACACCCTTTGAGTGAACTCGTAAGGCTGTTATAACGAGTTTTATTATTATTTTAATTTTTTTAATAGAACTCACCATGCTAGATTTGATAAAAAAAATATCACTTGCAATATTTTTCTAAACTATATTTTTAAAAAGTAAGCTATCTTTGATAAAAAATATTTGATAGATAAATTGTGTAAACTTTAGTTTACATTAAAGATCTATTATAATGTTTAAGATTTATAGTTTAAGGTTTATAATTTAAGATCTAGGAGTTAAAATTTAGAACTTAAAATTAAAATTTAAAATTTAGGCTTTATGGTTTAATATTTAAAATATAATATTTAAATTTAGATTTCAAAGTTTAGAGTTTAATTTTTAGAATTTTAAGTTTTATGATAGTGATTTAGATTTTAGAATTTTATAGTTTAAATAGGAAGAGTTGGATCAATTTTTGTACACAAGTTATGTATAAAATAATAACCACTCTTTTATTTCTTAAAAATATTATTTTTATTTTTAAATCTAATTTTGAAAAACTATTATTTTATTTTATTTTTTGAAAACTGAAAACTATATTTAGTAAATAGAAATAAAATTTTGTTTTGAATAAGGAAATAGGAAAGCATATTTAATTTTTTTTATAAAATATACATGACGAATATTTTTTTTTACATTTATGTGAATTCGAACTAGGACTAAGGATTGATATATAAAAAAATGTTGTAAAAATAAATTTTTTGTATTTAATTTAGTTAAAAACTATCATTTCGTTTTTTTAATTTTACAAAAAAATTATATTGCAAACAACAAAAATAATTTTTCTTACTTTTTAATTTTCACATAATTTTATTTTTTAAAAATTATTTAATTTTTTTTAATCAAACACATTTTCTTATTTTTTATTTTATATAAAAAATGAAAAACCTTTGCTTTTTGTTATAAAAAAACAAATGAAGTCTAGTGTTTTCTAATTTTTACATTTTTTCAATAAAATGTTGTGTATATTAAATTCAAAGAAGCAGAGAACTGCTACAAAGAATACAATTATACAAGCGAATTATGGAATCTCCCAAGAGCAACATAGATGCATATTCACCTGATCACATCTATCTATTCTATGATGAGTAAGCTTTATCTACACAATCTCACGTATACAGTTAACAATTTCAATAATTCTTTTATTTGCATGTTTAAATTTTCGAGCATTCTTTTCTTCCCAAACACTGTACACAAAAGCATTCCGAACAAGTTTCATAAAAAAAACAATTAACGATTTACCATTGAGGTAAATAGCAGCCAAATCCAGTTCTTCCTCTCAAACCAACATTTCTCTTTGAATACTGCATAGCCTCAAGATATGCTGCCAAATATCTATTGAAAAAGGGCATTTGAAAAAAAAATATGGTCCCTTGATTCTTCATCTTGGCAACACAACCTACAAATAGGATCCATATCCATACCCATTTTCAATAAGCGATCAATCGTGGAAAGCCTATTTAAGATTGCCATCCAAACAACAATAGAGCGTTTTGGTATGTGAAATGAGAACCACAACACTCTATGCCACTGAACCTTGTACTTACGTTCTTTTATCTTATTTCAAATGGTGCGGGAGCTCAATTTTGACCAGTTCATATTCGAAAAAATACAACTAGCTTTAGTTCTCACTTTAAGGAGTTTCCTCATAATCTAACTAAAATGAGATTTGTAGTCCATCGTCCAGATATTCCTATCTTTAACAACATACTTTTTAACCCTAGCCACCCATAAGGAGCCTTCACTAGCAAGAATTTTTCTTAATAGGGACATAGCATAAGCCTTATTTCATGTTGTCAAATTCTTCAACCCCAACCCCCTCAAATTTTAAGGTGTAGATCTGCATCCAACTAACTCTAGCTCCACAAGGTGAGGTATTATATTTCTAAAAAAATCTAGTGCATAATTGATCAATTTGAGCGATCACTGTCTTAGGTAGAACTAAATTCCTACACCAATAATTCGTGATGTTAACAAGGACAACTTTGATAAGTTGCAGCCTTCCTTCATAACTAAGCTTCTTGTGGTCTCACTGATTCAGCTTATATCGAATTGATTAGAGCTGAACAATCTTTAACTGTAAGCTTTTTTGTCACCAGGGAGATTCTCAAATATCGAACAGAGAGATTGCCCAGCTTGAACACTGTAATATTCTGGATCCTCTCCAATTCAGCACAATCCATCCTACAGAAGTAAAGCTTAGTCTTGGCAGCATTAAGCATTAATCCTGACATCTTATAGAATGTTCCTAAGACAGCCTGAATACCAAAAATGGAGTCTTCATTACCCTTGCAAAAAAATTAATAAATCATAAGCAAAGTGTAAGTGAGTCAAGGAGACTCTCTTACACTTAGATGATATTTAAAGATGCCATCCACAACAGCAGCATCCAAAAGGGCAGATAAAACATTTATCATTAAGATAAATAGGTAAGGGAAAGAGGGTCGCCATGCCTAACACTTCTCTTCCCCTTGAAGATTCCCACCAATGATCCATTAAAAGCAACCGAGAACCTTGATGTAGTAACACATGCACGAATTTAGTTCTTAAAACTTATAGTCACTCTTAAAAGCTTCAAGAACATTCATCATAAATCCCCAATCAATAGAGTCGAAAGTTTTCAGCAAATCCATCTTTAGTGCACATTTGGGAGAGAGATAGAGCTTTTAGAGTAATCTTTAACCAGCTCTTGATCCAATAATGTATTATCTGCTATATCTCGATCTTTGACAAAAGCTGATTGATTGGGTGAAATCATTGCTGGAAAATAAACTGCCAATCTGTTAACCAAGATTTTTGTGATAGTTTTGTAGACTACTGAACAACAGGAGACAGGCATGAAGTCTCTGGCCATACAGGAGTTAGACATCTTGGGAACCAAAGTGAGAGTTGTGGCATTAAATGAAGGGAGTACAAATGAGGAAGAAAAAAATATTTGATAGCTACAATAAAGTCTGCTCCAATAATGTCCCACGCCACACAAAAAAACCAGAATATATATCCATCCGGCCTAGGGCTTTTGTCCTTGCCTTGCTGGAAAAGAGAATCCCTTATTTCATCTACAGAGACTTCTTTGCAAAGTTCTATCTCATCACCGACAGAAAGTGAATAATGCATCAAGTCCTTCAAAGTATCAATAGAAGCGGGTTGAACGTTGGGATCAGATGTGCCAATAAGTCTAGTGAAATAGTTGACAATTTCACCAGACATAGCATCAAATGACTCAACCTTGTGTCCATCCTCATTCATGATCATTCTAATGGTATTCCTTTTGCATTTTGCAGCCACAATGGAGTGAAAAAATTTAGTACTCTGGTCTCCCTCCTGTAACCAGTGCACTTTGGCCTTTTGCTTATAAAACAGAAGCTTAACCTTCTTCAAGTCCCATAACTTCTGTTGCAAGGCATTCTCAGTAGCAATGTCTCTTCTTGAGGGGTTTGAAATATTAACAATCTGCCACTTTTTTAATTGATCCATCTTCAAAGCAACTCTGCCAGAAATATCAAAGAAATGAGTCTTGTTAAAGGCTTTCAATACTGACTTTAATCTTTTTCATCTTAGCAAAGAGGACCTGTAAAGGATCCCCCTCACAAGCAACCTCCCAAGAGCTTTGTACAATGTGCTTAAACTTAGGATGATCAGCCTACATGTTTTAAAAAAAACTTGAAAGGTTTAGGTTTACTAGCTTGGACTGCACAAGCAATGTTAACTAAACCAGGACAATGGTCAGATTTTCCTGGAGCCATGTATTCAACAAGGGATTCAGGGAGCCTTCAATCCACTTATCATTGATAAGAATGCAATCAAGCTTCCGGGCCAAGTAAGTTTCATCTTGCTTGTTGGACCAAGTGTACAAAGGGCCACTAAAGGGATGATCATCTAGCCCTAACTCGACCAAGCAGTCATGAAGAGAGGTGTCAAAAGTATGAGCTCCCAACCTCAAATAATCAGAACTCGCATACGCATAAGCAATCATGTTGAAATCCCCCAATGAGCCAAGGAGTAGATTCTTTGATACTAGAAGCAACTGAGTGTAGTTACTGCCATTAAAGATCTTCTAACCAAGTTGTCATTACTACCATAAACAATAGTGATAACAACTTCTTTCCCATTGAAGGACCCTTTGGTAGAAATGGATTGATCATCACACTAGATCATAGCAAAATTCAAATGTTTCCTCTAAAGTACCCAAATCTTACCATTCCTCATGAAATTATAGTTAGAATAGTGACACCAATCATCTTTCAATCTAGAGATAACACTCTTAAAATTGGACTGCACAACTCTTGTTTCTAAAAGACATAACGCATCCATATTCAATTTGGCCAATCTATGCATGATGTGATCCTGCTTTTGGGGGTTATTAAATCCTCTAACGTTTTAGAAGAAAATAGTCATTGGGAAGAAACACCCCCACCCCACCAACTGACAGATCAATTACTTTAGTAGCCTTTTTAGCTTTATTCCCTTGACCTTTTTTCTCAACCTTTATATCTAACAAGAGGTTGGCTACACCTTGAGAGGAAGCTCTTGGCTTCCGGACTTCAGTAAAAGATTCAGAGGCCTTAAAAGAACCAGTAAATTGATTCTCTTTGGCAAGTCTACCTCTACCTTTTTTCTTTTGAGACATAAAATCCTACAATGAAGGAAATTCTTGGTCATTATATTCTTCAATACCAGCAGCCCCAATAATTTCTTCTTTAGTGTCCTGAGAACTAGCATTGGCAGAATCACTAGTAACCTCCATGAAAGAAAAAGGCTTAACCCCCTCAGTTCCAACAGACTGAGGATTCTCTCACCAACAAGATCTCCAGGAAAATGATTCGCATCATCAAGTTGAGGAACAATTTACTTGTCCTCTTCCATCTTAGTAGAACATTCCCCACCTCTGACATGATACCCAAAACCCTTTTTTCCTCCAAACCTTAGTAACAAGGTGGTCCTTAGCATAGTGATCCTTATCAAAAGGATCTTCAGCAATAGGGACCTCAACAAAGATCCCCAAAGAGCATGGTTTCTCATTATGGCAAAAAATTTTGCATTTAATACAACACATAGGGATCCAGGGCACAAACACCTTGACAACAACAATAAAACCATCTCGTATGATAACACCAATTTTCTTAAAAAGTGAAGCACTGACTTCAACCTCAATGCACACCTTAGCAAACTCAAGCCTCTCCTTCGAGGACGTGATCGAATCCATGTACAAAGAATTCCCTAGTGCACTGACAATATAGCTCAACCCCTACAATTACAGAGGTCTAAAGGTATATTATAGAGTTGAACCCACACTGACATTTTCACAAGATCAAATTTCAGTTTGCCCACGTTAAGCTCCCATTTCCTAAGAACTAGAGGCTTATATTGGATATGCTATAGTCCGTTCTCAAAAACCCAGTCACAGGAAGCAACATCCGCAAAAGAGAAAACATACAAGCTAGGGCCAACTAAACTTATCTTAACTCGCGAAGCTTTCCCCTACAAAATCTCTGTAATTTTCTGCATTGCACTGAAATTGGGCGTAGGCCCAATGAACTGACCCACCAGCGATAGCTTCCAGTTCGCATAGCCATCATAAAAAATCTTCGCCGGCGGTTGAACAAAGGAGGATCCCTCGTGAACCAAAAGAGGAAAAATTCCAAAAATTGCTCCTCATATCCCGTAATCGTCTTCTTCCAATCAATAAGCTTCGTAGACATTAAAAAATCTGAAACAATAGAAGAAAATACAAGACAAAACCAAATCCAAATACCTAAAATGATCGAAATTAGCGAACGTGAAAGAGGAATTTTCAGGGAACATTAGGCTAACTAACGTGCACATAGAGAAAATTCTTATCGTGCGCCATCAATTTTCGCATATTTCTATTTTGTTTTTTAATTCAAAAGTTTTAATTAAATCTATTTTGTTTATTATTTTTATTTTTAAGAAAATAAAAAATATTTATATTATTTGAAACTTATTTTTAAAAAATTCTCTCGGTTTCAAAAAGCATTTTTTTTACTTTTTACCACACACACTCTCTCTCTCTTGTTTCAAAGATGTTCACTAGAACGGGTCTAGTGATTAATTTTTTCGAGTTTTGCTGGCCCATATAGAAGGTAGATGCTAATAATAAATTTTAAAATTATTCGATGTCCAATACGAAAATAAAACCTTCATCCTGTAATTAAAATAAAAAGAGTAATATCATCTTGGGAAATTCTACAACGCTCGACGAGTACTGATGAGCACCATTAACGAAGAGCACCGATGAACACTATTAATTTAATTTATAAAGATTTAAAATCTAAATGACTCAATGTATAATTATAAATTATTTAAAAATTAAAGATAAATTAATTAAAATATATTATTTTATTTTTAATTTTTTTAAACATGAATCAAAATATCTATTTACCCCTAAATTACAAAACTCTATTTTTTTTATTTAAAATTCAAGCAGCAGTTACTACCAACACCGATGCCGCTACATTGTAAATCCCTTGGAGAATTCAAAACATAGTAAATCCTAATTTTGGAGAATTCAATAGCAAATCCCGCCGTCGCCGTTGTTCATTTTGGAGAATTCAAAACACCTAATTTCCCCATTGCATTAATGTATGCTTAAAATTTGAATAGCGGCAGACATGGATCATGCCTACAAGTATCGCCGTGTACGCTTAAATTTTTTAATTTCCCATGGTTTTACAGCAGCATGGCGGCGACGGCAGCAATGGCAGCTGCGGCTTAAATTTCAAATGAACAAAAAAATAAAGTTTTGTAATTTAAAGGTAGATAGGTATTTTGATCTATGCTTAAAAGAAAATTAAAAATAAAATAATATATTTTAATTAATTTACTTTTTAAATTTTAAATAATTTATAATTATACGTTGAGTCCTTTAGATTTTAAAACTTTATAAATTAAATTAATAGTGCTCATCGGTACTCGTCATTAGTGGTGTTCATCGATGCTCGTCGAGTGCTGTAGACTCATCCTATCATCTTATATATATCTCATGGGATAGTTCTTCTACGCTCGACGAGCAACGATGAGCACCACTATTGACGAGCACCGATAGATTATTTTATAAATTTTTTAAATCCAAAGTACTTTATGCGTAATTATAATTTTTTTAAAAATAAAAGTGTAATTTAATTAAAGTATTTTTTAGTTTTAAATTTATTTTAAATATTATTAATCAAAATAAACTATCAGTAAATAAAAAAATCCTACTTTTTTTAGTTTGGAATTAACTCAATTGCTGCGCACCTGCCAACCGCCGCCGTCGCCGACAACCTTTGTCGCTGCCGACAGCTACCGCCACTGTCACCAACAGCCGCCGCCAGTCTTAATCCTTCATTGCAATTAGGTAATTTATCCCCAATTTTTGAAACCCTAATTATCTTAAATTTGATTCAATTTAAGTATTTTCCACTTAATTTTCATTCAATTTATCCCCAAATCCCAAAATCAGTTACAACAATCCAATTTTGTTGATTGATTCACAACAATAATGGCCGATTCAAACCCCCAAAAAGTGCAGTACGTTGCGCGTATCAGTACGGTAAGAATAACGTTTTGGTACGCAGGGGCTAACTGTACCGGTACGCCAAGCGTATCGGTACAGTTTTTGGTCACTAGAATTTTTTGTTTTGCAAGCGTATCGCTACGGTACAATTACCGTACCGGTACGCCTGGAATTTTTTGTCACTAAAATTTTTGGGCTTTTTCATGTTTTAAGTACGGTGCATGCTTCTTGAGGTTTTATTTTTACCTTTTTCTTAAGTTTCATTAGATTTAACTTTGCTTTCATTTACTTGTATTAAATTGCAGGTTTTTTCTCGAGATGGTTGATATTGAAGACATCAAAGATATTGAAGATCTAGAAAAAATTGAAGCTACGGAGTTCGAGCCCTATATCGAGAGAAAAGAACGTGGATTTAATTCTGAAGAAGAAGAACATGATCATAATGTTGACGATGCAAAACAAATAGACGATGAGAAGACCATTGACTATTTCATCAATGAAAGCATATGTGATAAGATTGGTAAAGAATTAAAGGATTATGATGAGAATGATATGAGTATGCTAAAGTGGAAAACATTAGACGACTGCGTTGAATTTTATCATACCTATGCTAAAGTGAAAGGGTTCGGAGTTCGAGTCGACTAGACAATGAAAAGTAGAGCTATAGATCAAATAATTACAAAGAAAATGGTGTGCCGTAAGAAGAGACATAGAGACGAAAAATGGTATAACTTACCAAACAGAAAACGCATAAAAAGACCGGACATCAGAGTTGGCTGTGGAGCATTTGTTAGATTTAAATTGGACGAACGCCATCATTATTGGAAAGTTGTGAAATTCTAGAAAGAACATAATCGTGATATGGTTCACGCAACACATGTTGCATATATCATGTATGTAATTTTTATTAATAATTAAATTGATAGATACTAAATTCTAGCTGATTATATATATTTAATGATTTTTTATTTTAGGTCATTCCGAAAAATTAGTCAGTCAGATGAGCTGAAGATAAAAAACATGCACCACTCTGAAATTACTCCAAATAGGATAATGCGAAATTTCGTGAATGAAGCTGGTTCAGTTCAGAATGTTAGTTTTCTACCCAAGGACTTGTACAACTATCTGGATAGAATTAGATGAAAAAAAGTTTAAGATGGTGATGGTGAAATAGTGATGACATATTTATATGAGAAGCGAGAATCTGATCCTTTCTTTTTTGTTAGGTACACGAGGGATGAAACAACCTCTCCTTTTAGTGAATCACTATCTTGTTTTGAGCATTTTACATTACTCGCTGCTGATATGGACACTAATTTCTTAAATTGGCCATTTAATTTCTCAAAATGAGAATTTGTTTTCACAAACTCCTTTTCAATATTTTGTACAATTGAATGAGTGTCTCGAACTTCTGATCACTCTGATAAGGAGTGCTTATGTTTTCCTCAAGTACAACTCCACGCTTTTCCTATAAGTACATAAAACATTAATCTCAACAGAAACTATTTAAGACAAGCATTGAAAGTTCAAGTAATTATAGTAAATGTACCTCGGTGTTTGTCTTCCTCGAACACATGTCGATATGACGCTTGCACTTCATCATTGTTGTATCTTGTTTTGAAGGCGTTAAATTTAGATCCATCATCTACACCAAAGATGTTAATTTTATGTAAGAATAATTTGCAACATTTGAAGCTAGCGTACCGGTACGCTATCAGTACTGTATCGATACCGGTTTGGTACTAGTAATGTACTGGTACAGTAAAAATATCGTACCGATACTACACGATATCGTTGAAAATCCAGTAACCAAAAAATGTATCGGCACACATACCGTATCGATACAATAATATACATCGTATCGATATACGTGAGAGTATCGTACTGGTACGATAAGTTATCACTAAATTTCTATTGGCTAAAAACTGTATCGATACATATAGCGTATCGGTACGGTATTCCCACGCGTACCGGTACGCGAAGAATATCGTACCGATACAGACGACGAACAACAAAATTGGGGGTTTCGGATTGGTCATTAATTTTACGAATCAATCAAAAAAATTGGCTTGGTGTAACTGATTTTGGGGTCTTAGCAAAGGCGTTGGGGTTCTCAATTTTGAATTACATAAGTCAATTAACATAATTTTGGTTAGGGTATGATTAGGGTTTCAAAAATTGGGGATAAATTTGTAACCCCCTCGTCCCGGTCTGGCCGGATGACCGGTCCGAGTGAGCCACACGGGGAAAACCGAAGCGAAACCCAAAGGATTCCCCCTCGGTTAGCAACCCTATTTTTTTTTATCTTGTCTAGAGGATGGTTAAACCCTAAGTGATTCACAACAGCGGAAACATACAAGAAAAACACATCCGAACTCCGGCCATGCATAAACAGTCCATTTTTAAGTTTACAGGCAGGCAGTATCGATACCCTTGACAGGGGTATCGATACCCCCTCTTTCTAGGTCAACCCAGGAAGTCAACACAAGAAGACCGTATCGATACCCTTACCAGGGGTATCGATACCCTCTCCCTCGGTCAACCTTCCTTGGTCAACAGAATAGATCCGTATCGATACTCGGGGACCCCGTATCGATACGCTCTATTCTAACCCCCAAACTCAAATTACAGAGACTTTGGAGGGTATCGATACCCTTAGGGTATCGATACCCCAGGCAAAATCTGAGGCCTTTGGGCAAGACAGTATCGATACCCTTAGCTAGGGTATCGATACCCCCTGCACTGCAACACCACGATTTTTGCACAGATGACCCTTAACCCAACTCTAAATGCATTATTGGACTCCCCTAAGCACAAGCAACATACATACACCAAACCATAATCACAATTTAACATGTGAGGCAATTAATCTAATGAAATTCATACAAATCAAAGCTTCATGCAATTTCACCCAAAAGTGCATACTTAACAAGCATGAACTCCTCACAAAGGATAGTCAATTATAAGGCATACAAGGCCAGCAACATACATAATAAGGCACGTTCACATAAGCAACGCATCAAGCATAAATAGCAAACCAAGAAGCAAAGCATAACATAACCTTGAGTTTAACATACTCAACATAAATTCCTAAGGAGTTTGACCCCAACTCCTACACTCTATACCCCATTGTCTAGGCATTATTACAAAAGCAAACCATACTTAAACTTGCTTGAGAACTCCCAAAAGCTCCTCCTTCGCCCGCTCGCCTCCCGAACTCTAACGATCTGCACGTTGGAAACAAAGAGCATAAGCAACTAGCTTAGTGAGAGAGGCTCTACAATTTACAACATGCGGTTTTCCAAAATACGATTTGTATGCACGAAAACAATGAATGCACAAGGGTCTATCTCAACCACTACACTTGGTTTGCTCAAGCACAACCAACATACACTTACGGTGGGACTACACATCACCGTTTCGACTAGTGGATTTCCAATGGGACTACACATCAAAGGACTACCCTACTAGTCACTACCGGTGGGACTACACATCACCGTAGTTTAGACCACCATCACGTGAGGCACGAACTCAACTCGACTACACAATTAACAACTCAAAATGCACTTAACAATTACGACATATATGCATTCAACATATCACAACAACATGGGAGTAGAGAAGCTTACACACGGGTTTAGGTGACCCCTCAAGGTCCCACCCAAACCCCAAAAGGATCCATGTCGAGCATGATGCATAATCAACAATTCTACTCACGTTGCTACCCAAGAGAAGATTGAAGACCGAGCTCAAGACTCCGAAGTCCCCGGATTTGCCCCCGAAGCTTCACCAACCAAATTTCTTGTTTCTAAACATACCAACACCAAGCAAATAACCCCAAATCAGTCCATGTTCTATAATATTCAACCCGGATAATATACTAAGCACAAGACCTCAATTTTCACATTGAAAACAAGCCCAAAATACCAATTTCCGAGCAGCCCTTAAGCAACCCTTAAAACCATTGATTTCAACCTTCAAACTACTCCCTAAAGTCTCCAAAACTATCCTTACATGTAGCCTATCCATCAGCCCTCTCATATTCACATAAAACACCCCCAAAACTCAACTTAAAGCCTCCCAAAAACCTCCCCCAAACCCCATTCCGGGAAACACCCCCAAAGCTTCAAAAAAAACATACCCATTGGACCCTTTAGATTGAAAACAACTCATATATCATTTAGAGATCAAAAACCTAAGTTAAAGGTGTTAAAAATGACATTTTTAGTCAAAACCTCAAAACACCCAAATCACAAAAATCATGAGTTTTATAGAAAATAAAGATATGTGCTCGTAGGGGATGATGAGAGCAAGTCAAAAATGGCCTTACCTTTGAAAAACCTTCAAGATTGGATGAGTTATGGAATGAAATAGTGCTCCAAGGGGAGGGCTCTTTTTTTGTCGATGGAAAAGAAATGGGGAGTAGAGGGAAGAAGATGACTACATAAAACATTATTTAGGTTGATTTAAAATTAAAGGTCCAAAGACCTAAGTACCCTTAATGAAAAAGGAAAATCACAATAGGTGCCACCCATGGCCATGTGGGCTCGTTTAAAATATGGTCCAACTAAATTTTGTTGTCTTAAAACCCGAGGCCCAAAATTATTTTTAATTACAAAACCGGACCCGGAAATAATATTAAATTATTATTTTTCACCCGACCCCTAAACCGGGGCGTTACAAAATTACCTAATTGCAACAAAGAATTAGGACTGGTGGCGGCTGTCGACGATGACGGCAGTTAGCGGTGGGTGTGACGACAATTGGGTTAATTTCAAAGCAAAAAAAAACCTAATTTTTTTTTTGATTTGAGATAGTTTATTTTGATTAATAATATTTAAAATAAATTTAAAACTGAAAAATACTTTAATTAAATTACAATTTTAATTTAAAAAAAATTATAATTACATATTAAGTATTTTAAACTTAAAATTTTTATAAAATAATATATCAGTGTTTATCGATACTTGTCAATAGTCGTTGCTCGACAAACTCTATAGAATTTTCCTATCTCATGATTTTCATTCTTCTCTTTTTTAGCTCAACCAAAAAAGTCCTTTTATTTGTTTCCTTTTTCTTCTCTCAATTGTCGGATTAATACTTAAATTGAAATGGGGTTTGATTAGTTAGTGGCTTCGGTTAACCCATGAATAAGCGGAAAATGCACAAGGTTTTGTCTGCTTCTTTTAATTGCTTTTTTTTAAATAGTTTTTTTTTTTCATTTTCCATTTTCATTTTTAAAACCAAACCAAATTTTATTTTTCTGTACTAAATAGAAATAAAATTTTGTTTTGAATAACGAAAATATGAAAACTTATTTAATTATTTATTTTTATAATATAAAAATGAAATAAATATTTTTATACATTTATATGAATTCGGACTAGGACTAGAGATTCGATATTTAAGAAATATTTAAAAAATATTTTTATTGTATTTAATGAGATTAAACTCTGGTCATTTCATTGGTTAAAATTATTGTTTTTATTTCCTTTTTCAATTTTGCAAAACATTTTAGGATGAGTCTGCAATGTCATATTGATATACACTACTAATGATATATATTGATAGGATAAATATTCTATACACAGGTGGTGGAAACTGAAAGTTTCCACAAGCGCCTTAGTTTTAGGGTATATGGAGTTAGTTTAGGGTATATGGTTTAGGGGTTTAAGTATAGAGGGTTAGCATTTAGGGATAGTTGTTTCAATTTAAGGTTTAGGGTTATAATTTAGGGTTTATAGGTTAAAACCTAAATCCTCACCATATTACCCTAAAAACTAAATCCTAACCTATAAGCCCTAAATTATAACCCTAAACCTTAAATTGAAACAACTATCCCTAAATTCTAACCCCTTACACCTATACCCCTAAACCCTATACCCTAAATTAACTCCTTATACCCTAAAACTAAGGCGCTTGTGGAAACATTCAGTTTCCACCGCTTGTGTATAGGATATTAATCCATATTGATATACATTATTATTTTTTTAGGGAAAACTACACCAGTGACCACCGAAGATATTGGGGATACCTATTTGAACCACCGAACTAAAAAAACGTCAATCACACCACCAAACTTATTAAATCAACCTATTTTGACCACCGCCGTTAAAAAATTAACGGTGGAGTGACGGATCTGCCACATGGCAGTTGATGGGTATATTTAAAAATTACACATTTGGTCCCTGTTATTTACACATTCTTTCAATTTAGTCCTAATTTTCAATTAATAAAATAATAAATTATTTAATTAAGTGTTGACACGTGTCAAGACCTTATTGGAGGATTTTAATTATTTATATTTAATTTTATTAATTTGTTTTTCCCCTCCAATCAGGTGGTGACACGTGTCACCACCAATTTAGAGGAGAAAAACAATTTTTCACTCACATGCGTACTGGGGGACTGGAACCTGGGTCTCCCAGGTGTAAAGGCAGTAACTCTGCCACTGCACCAAGCACATCCTTGTGTTATAATTCTCCAGATCTAATATATATCCCTTATTAGTTTCTACATTTATACACCAAAAGCTCAAACCCTAAACACTAATTTTACATATATAAATCATAAACCCTAAACTCTAACCCTAAGTATTTCAAATTAAACCTCAAACCCTAAAAATTTCAAATTAATTTCATGCTAAATATTTTAAATTAAACCCTAAACTCAAACCCTAAAAATTTCAAATTAATTCCATGTTAAATATTTCAAATTAAGCCTTAAACCCTAAACCCTAAATATTTCAAATTAAACCCCAAACCTTAACCTTAAACCCTAAATTTAAAATTAATTACATGATAAATATTTAGGGTTTAATTTGAAATGTTTAGCGTGAATTTAATTTGAAATATTTAAGGTTTAGGGTTTAAATTAAAATAGTTAGCGTGTAATCAATTTGAAATTTTTAGGGTTTAAGGTTAAGGGTTTGGGGTTTAATTTGAAATATTTATCGTAAAAATAATTTGAAATATTTTGAGTTTAGGGTTTAAGGCTTAATTTGAAATATTTAGCGTGGAATTAATTTGAAATTTTTAGGGTTTGAGGTTTAGGGTTTAGGATATTTAGCGTGGAATTAATTTAAAATTTTAGGGGTTGAGGTTTAATTTGAAATATTTAGGGTTAGAGTTTAGGGTTTAGGATTTATATATGTGAAATTAGTGTTTAGGGTTTGAGCTTGTGGCTTATAAATGTAGAAACTAATAAGAGATATATATTATATGTGGAGAATTATAGCACAAAGATGTGCTTGGTGCAGTGGCAGAGCTGCTGCATTTACACTTGGGAGACCCAGGTTCGAGTTTCCTAGCACGTATGTAAGTGAAATATTATTTTTCTCCTCTAAATTGGTGGTGACACGTGTCACCACCTGATTGGAGGGTGAAAACAAATTAATAAAATTAAATATAAATAATTAAAATCTTCCAATAAGGTCTTGACACGTGTCACCACTTAATTAAATAATTTATTATTTTATTAATTGAAAATTAGGACTAAATTGAAAGAATGTGTAAATAACAGAGACCAAATGTGTAATTTTTAAATATATCCATCAACTGCCACGTGGCAGTTCCGTTACTCCACCGTTAGGTTTTTAACGGCGGTGGTCAAAATAGGTTGATTTTATAAGTTCGGTGGTGTAATTGACGTTTTTTTTAGTTCGGTGGTTCAAATAGGTATCCCCAATATCTTCGGTGGTCACTGGTGTAGTTTTCCCTTTTTATATTTATTTATTTTTAATTTTAAATAAATTCTCTTACATAAATATATGGGACCCACCACAAGATTTAATCTCAATTTAAAACTAATGTTAAAATTGTCTTTTCTCTTATTTTTTTTTTAAATTTTAAAATTTTTCTCTTATTTATTTTTTAAAATTTTGAACTTCGTTAGTATAATTTAACCCTCAACATTTTAATTTTGTTATAATTATTGACATTTTGACCCTCATTCTTTTTTTAGGATAAATTTGGCCCTCAACATATATATTTTTTTGTCAAATTACTCATTCTTTAATTATCATATTGATTAGACCGTTAAAAATTTAACGGTAATAATATGACATATACATGTGATAATACATTTTAAATGATATGTAATCTAACTTGCTACATACTTACCTGTATAATAAAATTTTATTTAAATTTAAAGGCTTAAGGGCTCGAGAACCCCCTAAACTTAAAAAAAACCAATTAAGTCCTTAATATTTTTTTTGCACCCAATGTCACCCTCAAACCCAAAAAATTAACCAATCCGACCCTTTGACTAACAATTTTCATCGTTAACCGTTACAATGCTGATGTGTTAGTTTACGATGCTGACGTGGCGGTTCATGGTGTTAACATGACAGTCCACATGTGAATAATAACATGTCTAGAGGGGCTTAATTGATTTTGTTAGAAAAATTGAGGGCTTAATTGATTTTGTTAGAAAATTCGAGGGATTATTTAATCTTTAAGAAGAAATAAAACTAAGAAATTATTTGAATTAAATTAAAATATTAAAAATAAAAAGAAATATTATAATACTAAAAAATATAAAATAAATTAATAAAAATATCAATAAACTTTTAGAGATATAAAGCTATATTTTTTAATATAAAAAGAATTATTCTTTGACCATGGAAGTGATCTCATTATAAAAAAGTTTGGATTTTCTTATGATATTATTGCTTGGATGCATCGAACAAGTTGAAGTTTATTGTTTGATCGGATGAAAAAAAACTCTTTAGTAAAGTTAAGCACCATATAATCCTTGTATACCGCAAGAATGTTTCTTAATTTTTCTTATTTTCTAACTTGAATTCTATGAACGTTGGTTTAATCAAATAAAAGTTATGTAACTATATTATGATATGAGTTTGCATCATATGTATTGGAATGTACTTAAGATTTTACATAACTTATTAGGTTAGAACATAATTTTAATCTTATTTTGTTATTACAATGATCATATGTTTTTTATTTTTATTTTTTATATTATTTTTATTTTTAGTAATTTTAATATTTATTTTAGAATATTTTAACATTTTTTTTATTTTTACTTAAAATTAAATAAGCCCTCAAACTTTATAAAAAGCATGTAAACCCTCAATATTTTAAAAAAATCAATTAAGCCCTATTCCACGTCATCACTTTCTTTTAACATGGACCGTCATGTCAGCACTGTCACAGTCAACAACGGATTCGGCCAGTCAAAGGGTTGGATTGGTTAATTTTTGGGGTTTGAGGGTGACATTGAGTGCGAAAAATCTTTAAGGGCTTAATTGATTTTTTTTAAAAGTTCAGGGGCTTCACGAGCCCTTAAGCCTAATTTAAACTACTAAAGATAATTAAAATTAAAACAAAAATAAAAACCTGGAAAAGAATGAAGTTAATCATAAATTGTGTTGGATTTAAAATACTAGTTAAAATTCATGAAATCAGTCTACAATTTTCAAAGTAAATTCATTCTAAAATCCAACAGTACATACCATAGAAACAAATAAGATTTTACCCTCAAATTTAAATTCACTTTGATTCAAATCTTGTTTTTAAAATTTGAAGCATTTTGAACCAATAAAAAATATTACAAAGAAATTTGACGCGATCAACTGAATTTTTATTTCTTTAGTTTAGGGTTTTGAATTTTTAATTTTTAATTTAATACCTATGGTTTGAGGTTTTTATTCTGTTATTTAGTATTTAAAAATAAATTTTAAAAATAACATCAAATGAAATTTTTATGAAATTTAAAAAATTACGAAAACACTAAAAATTGACATAAAATAAAAAAAATATAGGTTTTGAATTGATATGAAAACTTAAATTGGGGTTTAAGAAATTTGAATTAGGTTTAGGAATTCGTTTATTAACTTTGTGTTTAGGTGTTGGATTTTTCGTGATGATTTAGTTGTTTGTTTATGCTTATTTTTTGTTAGTTTTTTTTAAATAGTCGAAAAATATATTTCTTTAAGTAAGAATATTTGCATGTCATCAACGTTTAAACTTTTAATGGTTTAATCGAGATGTTAGTTAAAAAAATGAGTAGTTTGACAAAATGATATAGGTTAGGGGGCCAAATTTATCCTTAGAAAATAATGACCAAAATGATAGAAATTGTAAACGTTAGGGGTTAAAATTATCTTTATGCCATAATTTTATATTGACATAAATTAAATAAATAAGGAATAACAAAATTAAAAAAGGCAAAAAGACAATTGATAGGTCCCACATATTTATTTAAAAAGCTTTTATTTAAAAATAAAATAATAAAAAATAAAAATTAGTGGTGTATACCAATGTTTGTCATTCATTATAGAATTTTCCAACAATTTATAGTGAAAATAATAAAAATAATTTTTATTACTTTTTAATTTTCATATATTTTTATTTTTTAAAATTTATTTTTAAAACTTTTAAATCAACCAGACACATTTTCTTCTTTTTATGAAAATAAAAGACCTTGTTTTTTTAACCAAATGAAGTCCAGTTGCTTTCTAATTTTCACATCAAAAGAAACTAGATCAAGGTCCTTAGTATTTGCCCGTCTCGCCAAAGCATCAACGACTTGATTACTATTCCGAGAGCTAGAACGAAAAGAAACTCTCCAATCCCTTTGACACAACTTGTGAATACACCATGTGATTGCAAGAACACCCCCTATGATCATCGCGTTCAATAAGCTTAATGGCCTCAACACTACTAGATTCAACTAAAATGTAACACAAACTCATCTCCCAAGCAAGAGAGAGCCCTGAATAAATACCCCACAATTTCGCCTCCAAGACTGAGCAACAACCAATGAACTTACTAAAGTTGCGTAATCATGTCCCCAAGTGTTCCGAAACACTCTCCCATATAGAGCCCTTCCATCAAGTCTCGAACGCGAGCCATTAGTATTAATTTTAGTCCATCCCACCTCTGGCGGCAACCAATGGTTACACATAGTTGTATGCCTCACAATCCTTACATTTCGAGCACGTTTCCCCACAAGCGCCTCACGAGTTGTATCCATAAGCCACTTACCTCGAGTTAGGATAGAACCCCAATCTTCAATCAAAATACCAAACACTACCGCATTTTGCTGACACAAAAGATTCCAAAGCACCGAGGTAAATAACAAATCCCAATTTGCAGCCTCATGGTCAAAGGAGGAAGTGTCTAATAAATTTTGCTCGATCCAATAATGAAAAGGTAAGCTGAAAAAAGCTGATAACCTTGAAGGCTTGACAATTAGTGCCCACGTCAACTAAGCAACACCACAAAAATGGAGAATATGATCAACATCCTCATCACATGTATGGCAGACCGAACAACGAATATCATTCGTAAAATGGCGTTGTGCGCGTCCAACATTTGTCATCAACTTACCACAACAAGCAAGCCAAAGAATGATCTTAATTTTCTGCAAACTGCGAAACTTGTGAATCAATGTCCAAATTTGATCTTGAGAGCCATGAATCGGACCAACCATCAACTCATATACCGACTTAATCAAAAACCAGTGATCTGCACACAATCCCCACCCAACAGAGTCTCCCAGAAAGCTAGGATCTGGTTGTTTTAAAGCTACCAAAGGCAGCAAAATGGAAATAGGCAACAAATTCTGCATTACCAACCAGCGCCAATTGCCCAATGAATCGACCATTGCCACTATGGGCAATCGAGAAAGCCTTGTCCGTTCCACAATAGGCACATGAAAAAGGCCAATTAAAGCAAACATTCCCGACATTCTATGACAAGTTGCTACGCACATCCTGCCACACTAAAGCCAATGCCTTCCACAAACGAGACCCCAACAAAGACAAAGAAAAATCCAAATCACCAATAGACAATTTATACTTGGATCAGAGAAAGCGCACCCCAAGAGCATCTTTTTTCGCCACCATAAAAAAGGCCAACTTCATTAAGAACGCTTCATTCATTATTTTAAGCTTCCGAAAGCCAAGACCACCGTATGCCACTGGTTTGTACACATCGTCCCATCAAACAAAAATAATCCTGCCACATTTTGTTGTATTTCCCCAAACAAATCGCCGAATTAGAGATTCAACTCAAAATAAATTTTCTTTGGCAACACAATTGTCTGCATAGTGTAACTTGGAATAGCTGAAAGCACTGCCTTAGCTAGAGTAATCCAGCTTGCTAAGTGTAACACCCGTGTTTTGGGGCTAGGAGTTAGTCGGGTTTGTAGTCCGAGTCAATAAAATTAAGTAAAAATCAATTCAACCTAAATAAAGATCTAATTGGGCTTTAGTAAAAAGAGGAGGGACTAAAAGAGTAATTTACCCAAATGTTTTTAAAAGGCAAGACAACTTTAAAATTAAAGTTGTCATCTTCTCTCCAACTTACCTTCCCAAACGTTGGAAACCGTATCACCATCTTCAAACCCTCTCAAACTTCAAACTACTATTCCATTCGATTTCAACTTCGATTCAAGGGGTTTTTGAAAGGTAAACATGTTTTCTTACTCTCCTCTCTATTCTCTATCTACCTATGGTCTTAAATTTTAAAGTTATGGAGTTTTGAAAATTAGGGTTTGTATTAAAGTTTGGGTTTTTAAGGGGTTTTTCATATTGTTTTGATAAATTGTGTTGGGGCTTTGTTTATTCATGTTAAAATGCACATTATATGTTAATTTGGTTGAATTTTAATGAAAATCCGAAGTGGGTTCTTAGACCCATTTTTAAGGTGTCAAAAAGTTAATTTTTGGTGGGTTTTAGGGTGTAATTAGAGGGCTGATGGTATATGTATGCTAGGGGGATGTTTTGGGACCATTTAGATGTCATTTGGGTGTTTGAAAATGGAATTTTCTGCTGGGTAAAATAGGAGTACGAAAATGGGAATTTTGGTGATTGTTTGGGTTGGAAATTGTTGGAGCTTGGCTTGCACCTATGGGTTGATGTTGTGGCTGAATTTAGCAATCATTTGTGAGTATAAAATGTGTCGGAAACTTGAGTTTTGGTCAAGGTTTATGGGCTGCTCGAATTTGATAAAGTTGGGGTTTGATCATGACTTGAAATGTTGGGTTTGATGTTTAAATTGTATTCCGGGTTAGCCACTTTGATGTTTGAGTTGATTTGAGGTTGTTTTGCTTGTGTTGAGGTGAGGTGATTAGAAGCGAGGTTTTGGGTTGGTGAAGCCTTGGGAGCAAATCCGGAAATTGAAGACCATGGTTGTTTAGTACTTGAGCTTGGAGGTGGAGGTGAGTGGTTAATGTTTTTAAATCGATTTTTAAGTGGTTGGTTCAAGCATGTGGACTAGGTTGGGCTTGGTAGACCCACCTAGAGTTAGGATTAGGGTGGTAGCCTAATCCTAAGCTTTAGTTAGAGACCTTGGATGTACTCTTTAATTATTGTTATGCCTCGTGATGATTATGTATAATGTGATACACATGTATGTGAAAGTATGGTTTAATGTATTGATTTTAAATGCACGTTGATGACAAATATAATGTGGATATATGATGTGATAATTGTTTGAATGATATACATGTGATGTTGGTTTGTGAAATGAGGTTATGAGGTGGATTGCATGATTTTAGAGAGTCATGGTGAGTACGTGCTAAGCACGGAAATGATATTAAAATTTATATTGTGAAAGGTTGTGAAATTTGATTTATATTGGCACTAGTATGCTTGGGTACAATGATCGATCATTAGGATGAGTGTGCACACAAATTGAGTCAAAACGTACGTGGCCTTGGTGGCGTTAAGGCACCAAGGAGGAGTACGGTGATGTAATATTCCACTGGAAGCTTTTATATATTTCTACGGGATGATGAGTGGAATCCCATCCGTAGGGCGTGTGGCGATGAGTGGAATTCCGCCCATGCAAGAACCGGTGATGAGTGTAATCCCACCGAGGTAATGTTGTTGTTGGAAATGCGTTCCAACGGGTTATCCGCGTATTCGAGTCATAGCTAGGTGCCAATATGAGGTTGTATGTGTATACCAATATGAGATTATGTATATATGCTTATATGATGCGAAATGTGATGCCCTTTATGAATTGATATATGATGTGGTTAATGCATTGAGTTATGTATCTTTGTACGTTGAGCTTATGGGTTGTTGAGCATGGCATAATGTTGCTTATATGTTCATGCATCATGTTCATTTTGGCTTTTGCGCACCGGAGGTAAGACCATGCATTTCATCTTGGAAATTGCTCGTGCTTGGACCCTGCATTGTCGGAGGTTTTTTTATGAGCTAACCCTCACTAAGTTTTTATGCTTACGCTCTATTTTGTTGGACAATGCATATTAATAGCTTGTGGATGGCAAGGGCAAGGAAAGGTCTCCAAGTGTTGCTTTTGGTGAGCTCAATGTATGAATTTTAAGTGATAGAATGTAATAGTTAAGCAATGGGATAGGTATTGTTGATTTGAGTTTTGATGTATGTCGATAAAGGTTTGGCTCTTGGATGCCTTGTTTGATCTGTAAATATTGCTTGTGTTACATTCCTTGAATGTCTACATGATTTGGTTGCTAAGGCATGAAATATTGAGTGCTTCTATGTCCAAATATGCATAAATTGCCCAATTGTATGAATACTATGTAAGGTGTCTTGCTATTAGTTTGATTGCTTCCTTTGGCTTTAATATGATTGCTTAAATGTTGGTACGTGTATAGGAGAGTCCAAAAATGCATCTAGAGTCGTGTTTGAGGTTGTCAAGTCGATATTTGTGGAATTGCAGTGCAGGGCGTATCGATACGCCTCAGGGCCGTATTGATACGGCCTTGCCTAAAGGCCACGAATTTTGCTTGGCGTACCGATACCCTAAGGGTATCGATACCCTCCAAAGTTACTGGAATTTGGAGATCTGAGTGAGAGTAGAGCGTACCGATACTTGGTTCACGAGTATCGATACGGGTCTACTCTGTTGACCAAGAAGGGTTGACCGAGAAGGGTGTATCGGTACGCTCAAGGGTTGTATTGATACGGTCTTCCTGGAGTTGACTCCTTGGGTTGACCTGGTCAGGGCGTATCAAAACCCATGGTTAGGGTACCGATACAGTCTGCCATGTAACTTAAAAATGAACTAAGTATGAATGGCCGTGGTTCGAATGTGATTTTCCTTTGAATATTTTCCGCTGACGTGATCACTTAGGACTTAATGTTCCTCTAGACAAGATTAATATAAAAAGGAAAAAAATAGGATTGCTAACCGAGGGGAACCTTGACGGGTTTCGCTCGGTTTTCCCTGTGTGGCCCACTCGGACCGGTCATCCGGCCAGACCGGGACAAGGGGGTTACATTTGTTGGTATCAGAGCCTAAGGTTTCCGAGACCTTGGGCAGGTAAGTGAGGTAAGTTGTGTTCTGCGATTGATATGTACGATGTTTGCTTGCCCTGAAAGCATGTTGCTCGTTATTCGTGAATGCTGTGATGTATGATTGTTTGATTGAGAATATATGTTGTGTGATAGTACGCATATGTTTGCTTGTTTAGCAAGTAAGCCTTGTTATATGCTTGGTTGAGCATGTATGTGTGTTGATTTGTTTGAAACATGTTTCGTAGAGTCCCATTGCTACTATTACATCAAAAAAGAGATTTTAAGTGAGGGAAACATACTTGAGCGACTTGGAAGCCTTGCCTTGCTAACCCAATCGTGTATGTTTTACTGTTGATGTTGTTGTTGATTTAATTGCTTTTCGGTAAGTAGAATTCGTAGTTTCTGAAAGGGTGGAAGATGTTGAGGGAGTCCATCACTGTAGTTAGAGAGGTATGGTTGTACCGGAATTGAGGTACAATTTTTCCGTTTGAGACGGTGTGTATGTGGGTTGATTCCTGTGGACGAGGGACAATGTGATCAACTCTGGCATTAGTTGGTAAGAAGAAGTGAAGGCTTATGAGTGGGAGTTAGAGTGGTGTCGATGTTTTAACAGATAAGCCCTTGGTACAGTAATAAGTTGTTTCCTCCAGTTGATTCTAAACTCGTGCTTTTGTATATCGTTAACAAGTATGCAAGTTTGAATATGTCTGGTGAAGTGTTAGAGGTAGGTACGAGTACCTTGGTTCTTTTAGCGAGATCAAGGTAGGGGTCTCGTGTGAGTAATCTGAAATACAGAAGTGTTAGTTGGTGACCGTTGGGTTCGGCCTATGATTTTAATGCAAGACAGCAGGTCAGTGTCCGAGAGTGGGAGCTAGTTTGTGTGATTGGGTCAGTGTACGTTGAGTTGTCTTTCAGCAAGCGGAAGAGATGAAGTCACTTTCGATACAGTTGAGCCGAGAAGGGAGTCTTGAGCTTTGACTCCAAGTTGTTTGGTAGGGGTAGAACAAGTCCAGCATGACTGTTTGTGCGTGATCAGAATTGAATCTTGAAGTTACGAGATGCTCTAAGAACAGTTTAGAAGAGTCAGATTTTGTTGAAGAACCAGTCTGAAAACAAGAGGACAGAAGACTATCAGTTGTGTACATGTGAAGTTGCAATTTCCGCGGATACCTCCTTTTGTGTGAGCATGTAAGAAATTAGATATCCTTGTTGAGACCTTAGATGTAGGGACACATGGGACTAGCCTTTGGGAGATAGTAGTGATCAGAAAGAGGTACAGAAAATGTTTGTTGGTGGTTCAGAGTTACTAGTTTCTAGTAGATGTGAAGTGATTGTCTTCCTACGGTTTTGATGTACCTTTTGACAAGGTTTGGCTTGAAGAACACAGAGTTAATGTATACGTTGAGACAAAGAGAGAGTTGCCTTGAAGTTGCAGATTTCTGTGTGACTGTAGTAGTAGGTGAGGAGGTGAACTTCTTGTCGAATGTTGATCCAGCTTTGGAGGTCGAAGATTGATTGAGTTTAGTTGGCAGGCTTGCTTAGCAAGTGTGATGAATATGATTTTGAATGAAGATTAGACTGCAGAATGCTAGAATAGTTTGTGTTTTCCTAGAAGTGTTTGGAAGATTTACCCGGTTTGTCTCCTGATAGAGAAGAAGAGTTCGTTATTGAGACCGTCTCCGAGGTTGCTTCAGTTTTGTTTGCTCTGTAACTTATGAATCCCGGAAGAATTGAGAATGTTGAAGAAATAACTTCGAGATTAGCTGGACCTTAGACTCATTAGGCCTAGTACGTCATCTTAGAGTATGACAGTGCAATTTGTGAAGAAGAGAGAGGACAATACAATAATATGTTTAGATTTCAGACAGTTGAAACAAGTGACAGTGAATGATTAGCATCAGTTTTCGAGTGTCAGTGATTTGTTGGTTAGTTAGTGTGTGCTTCAGTCTATTTGAAGATTAGTTTGAGATCCGTTTACTACCAGTTGAAAGTGAGAAAAGTTGAAGTACCAAAGACAGCTTTAGGGGCAAGATGTGATCACCTTGAGCTCTGAGTTATGCCGTTTTGTTTGACTAGTGTATTAGTTACCTTCATAGAGATGTTGAGCAGAATATTTTCCTGAGTTTCTTGATCAGTTGTAGTAGCTCTTCTGGATGTCACATGAATATATTCAAGTACCGAGGAAGATCATGACAAGCTTTGAAGTTAGTGTGGTAGATTCTATTAGAGAATTAATTGTATACCAAGTTGTGCAACGTGAACCTCGAGTTAATGAAGATGTTCTCCTAGGACATGCAGATTATCCGAGTGTATTAGAGTAAATCCCAAGTAGGCAAAAGAAGATATGAGTTGGAAGAAATTGAAGACTGCGACAGATATCTATAGTTCCTAGGTCTAGCATTGTTACTTTCAGAGACTTGTAAATAGTCTTTCGAAGATAGCTGCTCCATTGACAAGTTGCTACAGAAGAATGTTCAGTTGTGTGGTTGGATGCGAGACAATGAGCACTTGAGAAACCGAAAGAAACCTTGATGAAAGTTTCGACCTTGAATCAGCTTAAATCAGAGGAGTTTGTGAACCATCGTGATGCATTACATGTAGGGTTAGGTTGTGTGCTTATGCAAGACAGAAGATTGTGGCTTGTTCATCAAGATAGTTGGAAGACCGTGAGAAGAGTTATCCGATATGAGACATAGAGTTAATTACAGTTGTATTTGCTTCGAAGACTTAGAGACAAAGCTTGTATAGTAAGAAATGTGCAGTGTATATGTACGTATCATCAGAACTCGAAATGTTTGAAGACTTAGGAAGGGTTGAAACTTGAACCGCATAAAGTGTTAGAAATGCTTGAAGACTGTAATATCAAGATTGAGTACCATCCGAAGATAGTCAACGTAGAAACCGATGTTCCGAGCTATGTTGTTGTTAGATTAGTAGTTGAGTTGCGAGTTGTATTTGCCGAATTCAACTTACTGAATGATAGTAGTTTTGTGGCCAAGTTTCATGTTAAACATACTTTGAGTCAGAATGTTTGAAGAGAAACAGTTGCAAGACAGATTCTTGGCACCTCACGTGCGAGGCATAGTAGAAGTAAGACCTTCAAAATACAGTTTCAGAGATGATAGAGTTTTGCATTACAGAGACAGAATAGTTGTACCTATAGACATAGTGTTTTGAGACGTATTGTTTTGGCCGAATCACACGGTAGTTCATTCGTATTGCAATTGAGTAGTATGAAGACACATTGTGATTTGAAGATGGGTACTTCTGAATGGAGTTGGTGGATAATGTGGTTCAGTATGAGAGCAAGTGTGTAAATTGCCAGCGTGTCAAGACCGAGCATCAGTTTTCATCTAGTTTGCTACATTCGTGGAAGATTTTTAATGAAAGTGAGTAATAGAGATTCAAGATTTCAACTAGATTATTTTTGAAGACGTTTGAATAGTGTTTGGTTACCTGTTGAAGTCAGATGGTCAGTTAGAGAAAGTTATGAGTCATGTGTTCAAAAAGTGTTGTATGGGATTGTGAATCGGGCTAGTACAGTTGTTTATTTGTTGCGGTTACCACCAAAGTTAGAAAGGGGTTGGTGATGCGATTTGTGTATCTATGATTCGGGAGTGTGAGTCAGATCTGTTCTGTGCTATGTCTGTTGAAGAGATTGAGTTGAGTTGGAAATTGCGTGCAACGAAGAATCAGTTGAGATCTTAGCATCAGATATCTATTGTTGTATGGTAAGTCTACCGAGTTGGTGAGTATGTTGTAGTGAGAAGAGAAAAGAAAGTGTGTAGGAGCAGTTTCCGTGGCTCTTCATGTTCGATGAATTTCGGGGACGAAATTTCCTTAAGTGGGGGAGAGTTGTAACACCCGTGTTTTGGGGCTAGGAGTTAGTCGGGTTTGTAGTCCGAGTCAATAAAATTAAATAAAAATCAATTCAACCTAAATAAAGTTCTAATTGGGCTTTAGTAAAAAGAGGAGGGACTAAAAGAGTAATTTACCCAAATGATTTTAAAAGGCAAGACAACTTTAAAATTAAAGTTGTCATCTTCTCTCCAACTTACCTTCCCAAACGTTGGAAACCATATCACCATCTTCAAACCCTCTCAAACTTCAAACTAATATTCCATTTGATTTCAACTTCGATTCAAGGGGTTTTTGAAAGGTAAAAATGTTTTCTTAGTCTCCTCTCTATTCTCTATCTACCTATGGTCTTAAATTTTAAAGTTATGGAGTTTTGAAAATTAGGGTTTGTATCAAAGTTTGAGTTTTTAAGGGGTTTTTCATATTGTTTTGATAAATTGTGTTGGGGCTTTGTTTATTCATGTTAAAATGCACATTATATGTTAATTTGGTTGAATTTTAATGAAAATCCGAAGTGGGTTCTTAGACCCATTTTTAAGGTGTCAAAAAGTTGATTTTTGGTGGGTTTTAGGGTGTAATTAGAGGGCTGATGGTATATGTATGCTAGGGGGATGTTTTGGGACCATTTAGATGTCATTTGGGTGTTTGAAAATGGAATTTTCTGCTGGGTAAAATAGGAGTACGAAAATGGGAATTTTGGTGATTGTTTGGGTTGGAAATTGTTGGAGCTTGGCTTGCACCTATGGGTTGATGTTGTGGCTGAATTTAGCAATCATTTGTGAGTATAAAATGTGTCGGAAACTTGAGTTTTGGTCAAGGTTTATGGGCTGCTCGAATTTGATAAAGTTGGGGTTTGATCATGACTTGAAATGTTGGGTTTGATGTTTAAATTGTATTCCGGGTTAGCCAATTTGATGTTTGAGTTGATTTGAGGTTGTTTTGCTTGTGTTGAGGTGAGGTGATTAGAAGCGAGGTTTTGGGTTGGTGAAGCCTTGGGAGCAAATCCGGAAATTGAAGACCATGGTTGTTTAGTACTTGAGCTTGGAGGTGGAGGTGAGTGGTTAATGTTTTTAAATCGATTTTTAAGTGGTTGGTTCAAGCATGTGGACTAGGTTGGGCTTGGTAGACCCACCTAGAGTTAGGATTAGGGTGGTAGCCTAATCCTAAGATTTAGTTAGAGACCTTGGATGTACTCTTTAATTATTGTTATGCCTCGTGATGATTATGTATAATGTGATACACGTGTATGTGAAAGTATGGCTTAATGTATTGATTTTAAATGCACGTTGATGACAAATATAATGTGGATATATGATGTGATAATTGTTTGAATGATATACATGTGATGTTGGTTTGTGAAATGAGGTTATGAGGTGGATTGCATGATTTTGGAGAGTCATGGTGAGTACGTGCTAAGCACGGAAATGATATTAAAATTTATATTGTGAAAGGTTGTGGAATTTGATTTATATTGGCACTAGTATGCTTGGGTACAATGATCGATCATTAGGATGAGTGTGCACACAAATTGAGTCAAAACGTACGTGGCCTTGGTGGCGTTAAGGCACCAAGGAGGAGTACGGTGATGTAATATTCCACCGGAAGCTTTTATATATTTCTACGGGATGATGAGTGGAATCCCATCCGTAGGGCGTGTGGAGATGAGTGGAATCCCGCCCATGCAAGGACCGGTGATGAGTGTAATCCCACCGAGGTAATGTTGTTGTTGGAAATGCGTTCCAACGGGTTATTCGCGTATTCGAGTCATAGCTAGGTGCCAATATGAGGTTGTATGTGTATACCAATATGAGATTATGTATATATGCTTATATGATGCGAAATGTGATGCCCTTTATGAATTGATATATGATGTGGTTAATGCATTGAGTTATGTATCTTTGTACGTTGAGCTTATGGGTTGTTGAGCATGGCATAATGTTGCTTATATGTTCATGCATCATGTTCATTTTGTCTTTTGCGGACCGGAGGTAAGACCATGCATTTCATCTTGGAAATTGCTCGTGCTTGGACCCTGCATTGTCGAAGGTTTGTTTTATGAGCTTACCCTCACTAAGCTTTTATGCTTACGCTCTCTTTTGTTGGACAATGCAGATTAATAGCTTGTGGGTGGCAAGGGCAAGGAAAGGTCTCCAAGTGTTGCTTTTGGTGAGCTCAATGTATGAAATTTAAGTGATAGAATGTAATAGTTAAGCAATGGGATAGGTATTGTTGATTTGAGTTTTGATGTATGTCGATAAAGGTTTGGCTCTTGGATGCCTTGTTTGATCTGTAAATATTGCTTGTGTTACATGCCTTGAATGTCTACATGATTTGGTTGCTAAGGCATGAAATCTTGAGTGCTTGTATGTCCAAATATGCATAAATTGCCCAATTGTATGAATACTATGTAAGAATGTCTTGCTATTAGTTTGATTGCTTCCTTTGGGTTAATATGATTGCTTAAATGTTGGTACGTGTATAGAAGAGTCCAAAAATGCATCTAGAGTCGTGTTTGGGGTCGTCAAGTCGATATTTGTGGAATTGCAGTGCAGGGCGTATCGATACGCCTCAGGGCCGTATCGATACGACCTTGCCTAAAGGCCACGAATTTTGCTTGGCGTACCGATACCCTAAGGGTATCGATACCCTCCAAAGTTACTGGAATTTGGAGATCTAAGTGAGAGTAGAGCGTACCGATACGGGGTTCACGAGTATCGATACGGGTCTACTCTGTTGACCAAGAAGGGTTGTCCGAGAAGGGCGTATCGATACGCTCAAGGGTTGTATCGATACGGTCTTCCTAGAGTTGACTCCTTGGGTTGACCTGGTCAGGGCGTATCGATACCCCTGGTTAGGGTACCGATACGGCCTGCCCTGTAACTTAAAAATGAACTAAGTATGAATGGCCGTAGTTCGAATGTGATTTTCCTTTGAATGTTTTCCGCTGACGTGATCACTTAGGACTTAATGTTCCTCTAGACAAGATTAATATAAAAAGAAAAAATAGGGTTGTTAACCGAGGGGAACCTTAACGGGTTTCGCTCGGTTTTCCCCGTGTGGCCCACTCGGACCGGTCATCCGGCCAGACCGGGACAAGGGGGTTACACTAAGGACGATGTTTTAGCCTTCCATCTGCTGAGCTGTGTCTTTACCACCTGTATCAAATAACCATAAGTAGTCAAGGTGACTCGTTTATGTAGAAGCGGGACACCCAGATACTTTCCAAGATCATCAACTTCAATGAAACCAAAACCCCCAATAATCACATGCCTAATGTTCGATGGAACATTATTCGAATAAAAGATAGTAGCCTTAACAATACTAACTTTCTGTCCAGAAGTTGCACCAAAATCCTATAGAATCCGAGCAATCAGAGACATTTGTGGAATAGAAGCCTTAACGAACAACAACATATCATCAACGAAGAATATATGAGAGATAGCTGGGCTATTCTTCGAAGTCTTGAACGTCTTCCAATTATCACTAGCATTCTCCTTTTGAATAGCATGCGCCAAGCATTCTATATAGAGCACAAATAGATACAATGACAATGGGTCACCCTACCAGATACCCCTGGAAGGAACAAAAGCATCAGTCGGTGATCCATTCTAAAGAATTTGGGCAAAAACAGTAGAGATACAATTCATAATTAGAGACCATAAAGCAATCAGAATCCCAATATCGATGAGAGTGTTATCAATGAAACTCCATTCCAGACGATCATAAGCCTTTTCCAAATCTACTTTAATGGCCATCCACCCCTTTTTGCCCTTTTTCCGTCTCATAGAATAAATTATCTCTTGAGTGAGAATTATGTTATCAATTATGGTCCTACCAGGTACGAAACTCGTTTGAAATTTTGAGACCCAATCCGGAAGGAACAATTTTAAGCGATTTACAATGATCTTTGTAATCGCCTTATAAGCCACATTACAAAACCCAATGGGACGGAATTGAGTTATGGATCCTGGCGTTTCAACTTTCGGAATAAGAACAAGCAAAGTACGGTTCAATTCTCAGGGAATCACACCCTCGAAAAAAACCTTGCGAATGAGCTCACAAGTAGAAAGACCAACAATCTCCCAATTCTTTTGGTAAAAAGCAGCATGCATACAATCAATCTCAGGCGCCTCGAGTGGGTTCTTGGCAAAGAACGCCTGATGGATCTCATCATTCGAAACCGAGTATACAGCCGGATCCAGCGCAACCCATACAGTGTAATTAAAATTCCTATGGATCAGATATCCTTATCCATGCAACCCCGAAGATGTAAATAACATACCGAAAAGATCTAAGGCAACCCTTTAAAGTTAATTTTGGTCCTTAGACCAATCAGAACCACTTAGTTTCAGACCCGAGATAAAATTTCTGCGCCTTCATGCCATAGTGGTCGCATGAAAGAAAGAAGTGTTCTGATCACCTTCAAAAATCCAATTAGCACAAACTTTTTGATTCCAATGGCTTTCCTCTTGATTCATAACCTTTTCAAGCTCCGACCGTAACTTTCTCCCCAAATCCACAAGGGAATCAGAATGAAAGCAAGCAAGAGCCATATCAATCCCATGTAACGGAGCTAAAATCTCTTTTCCCTCTTACCAATGTGACCAAAAATATCTGAGTTCGAGTCTGCGATCTTCGCCCGAAATGAGCCTATATTTAACAAAAGATCATTTACTTCCCCAAATCGACCCAAGGAAGTGTTGGAAATCGGGATGGTCCTTCCAAGCTAAGATATAACGAAAAGGTCGTGGTGTTCGATCACGCTCATGTTCAACTAATCTAAGAAGCAATGGCTGATGGTCTGAGCCATTCTTTACAAGGTGACAAACCTGAGAATCCGGAAAAGAATCAAACCATGCATTATTAGCTAAACATCGATCAAGTCGCTCATAAAGATTATCACGAGACCAAGTAAAGGGAGGCCCCCGAAAACCCATATCAAGTAACTTAGACCGGAAGATGAAGTCAGCGAAAGGGTGGCTACCATTCACATGCTCGTCCGAGCCCCCTCGCCTGTCATCCGATGTCAAAATAACATTAAAACTACCTCATGAAAACCAAGGGGCATTTGTACCAGGATTCAACACTTCAATTTATGCTTATAACGCCTTTCGTTTAGTGCTATTCGGACTTGCATAAACCACGGTAAAATGGATCCACACCCCAGATCCGGACACGCACACTCTACCATTGGCAAACTGATTAGCAATATGCAAAATCTCAAGACTCATCTATTATTTCCAACAAAGCCAGATACCCCCACTAAAGCCTTGTGCCTCAACCCGAAAAGAATGAGGAAACCCAAATTTAGCAAGCACCCGGTTCTCACGTCACCCACTAACACGTGGCTCAAAAAGGCAAACACCTTAGGTGAGTGTTCCCTTGTAAAAGACCCGAGATAACTACGAAAGGTGGTACTTGTGGCACATTGACAGTTCCAAAGCATAAACATCATAAAATAATAAAAAGGAGGAAAAACCAACAACACTTACTGAACGAGGACCACATCCTTATCTTCTCAAAGCATATTTGAATCAACCATCGCACCTGTGCCTGTCTGACCATGAGCAGTCAGTAAAACTTCAAGTGTACCCGCATGATTTACAACCACTTTGGATGCTCCACCCGGCTCAATTTCCTGTTGCAACGCAATAGAGTTGAGTTGGGAGTGAACATTCTCCACCCATTCAATAAGCATCAGTCTCAAAATAGTTTTTTCCGGTGTCGATTTACAAATCGCTAAACCTTTAGTAGCATTCTCCTTAGCCGGCTTAACTTTGAAGCCTCGACTCTTAGCACTAGACCCCATTCTGTAGTGTTCTTCCCATGGCCCTGCTCTAAAATAGAAACCGATCGATGCTCAAGATTCTTCCCAGCCGAGGCATGTTCCATAACATCCACCACTTGTCCTGACACCATTGGAACAACCGTAGCTTTATCAGCAACATTCTTGACAGCCCTCGACTTCTTTAGAGGGTTAAAAGCAAGGTAAGTCGCGTTCTTAACCAAATTTCTTGCTTGGGGTAACTCCTTATGGTGTGAGCCAGAACCTGCATCTGCATCTGCATCTACATTAACAACCTCGCCGACCCAAATCCTATTAACCACATTCCCCAAAATCTGCTCCTCCCCATCCTCCATATTGTCCACCTCCAACGTTGTAAATCTAGAACCCCTTGCCCCAGTCGATGCAGGAATCTTACCCTTATTCCCTTGTACATTACTTTGAGGTTGGCAACTTCTATTATCAGCCACCATCCAAGGGCAAAATAAACCATCTGAACCCTCAAACACAGAATTCCGCAGCCTCGAATTAGAACCAGTGGTAACTGCAGTACCTATGTCGCTTTCCTGACGGAGATTCTAAGGACAAACCTACTGCCCATGTTCATAGACTCCACAAGAAAAACATATGTTTTGTAAGACCTCATATTCAAGTGTTTGCACAAAACCATCAATACCTATACATGGTAACAATGGTTTATTCAAATCAACCATAATTGCAAGCCTCACAAACTTCCCCCGCTCTCCTTCATGAGTGTTATAATCAACCCTCACAACTTTTCCAATAATTGCCGCAATGCGGCGAAACAAAGGTTTAGAGTAATATTGATACGAAAGTCCTGGTAAACAGACTCAAACCACAACATGCGAAGGGTGTTTCTCAGATGTTGAAAATGAGCGACTCTAGGGTTGCACAGCTAGATAGCTACCATACATCGTCCATGACCCTTCTGTCAACGCTCTCTCATAGTCCCGAGGATCTTCTAGACGAACCAAACAATAGTTATTTGCAAGATCAACAAGTTGAATCTTGCCCTGCGGACGCCATAAATCATGAATTCTATTCAATAGCATTTGGTAGCCAATGTTTCGCCCTAATAATCGAACTATGATATATTGGAACATACTTAGATCGATTTGATCATGCATATGATCCGAGAATGTGATCTTTGGAAAATTCTCAGAATGATCCACAACACAATCTTCGTCGCGTACCACAACCTTGTCCGGAGTAAGATCAGGAAAAGCATCAATGTTCTTGCCCGTGGTAACACCCTCGTGAACCTTGCTAGCATACGTAGCCCTTGCCTTCAACCCCAAGTCACCCAAGTCAGAATGGGACTGATCTGCCGAGTCAGCCTTCCCAGACCCGTCCCCAACCTTCATCCCATCCGCTTCGAAATCCATCGACTCCGAATCATCCAACAGAACCACTATATCATTTTGATTCCTTCACTTTTTGACAGTTCGTTGATCCTCCACAGTCGGAGGTGAACTTGGACGTTCCAATGCTAGAACCACCGAAACCCGCAATATTTTTAGGGGGCGACCACCATCATGCCCAGAAGCCACTACCAAAGCCTCGCTGGCCGCCGTCCTCCCAGGGTCGCTGTCAAGAAGACTAGGGTTAACCATCGTGTCGTATTTTAAATTATTGTTGGTATTTTTTTAACTCCAAGAAAGTCATTTTATTTCTTTCCCTTTTCTTCTCTCAACCATCGGATTAGTACTTAAATTGTGGCTTGGATTAACCCATGAATAAGCGGAAACTGCACAAGGTTTTTGTCTGCTTCTTTGAATTGCCTATCATCAGAGACTTGCAATCAAAGTGTATAAAAAGACATAGAAAGTTGGGACAACTTACGCGTGGTGTTGGAGTCTCACGCGTGGAAATAATGAAGTTGGTTTTGTAAGGACTGCTTTGCATTTGCACCACAAGAAGAAAAAAAGACGAATCGAGAAAAACATTAAATCTTGTGGAATCTATTCTCATGTGGCTATCATATCAACTTCATATCATAAAAATTGTTTCAACACATGCATTGGTTATTGGTCAATTTAACATTCAATAAATAAATCAAATATGTAATTGTGTTTTCTCATAACATTTTTCATTCAATTTAACCGTTATAATCATAAAAACATCTAAATTAGTCCTTCTAGGTTGATTATTTTTTTATTAAATTAAGAGATATTATATTCTCAAGATAGATGTCGAGATTTAAACTTATACAAGATGGGGTAACATAAGCATTTTTGACCATTCGACTAATTAGTGGATTTCATAGTTAATCAATTTTAACCATTAACACATAAATATTTGATAAAATGATCACGTAATATACTCTAAAAATGTCACATCATAAAATCATTAAAAAATTATTTTTTAAAAAATTATAAAAATTAAAAAAAACATTAAAAATTAAAAGACATTAAAAATTTCTAAAAACATAAATGAGAAAAAAAATAAAAAAAAGAACTTATATAAAAATATAAAAAAGAAATTTAAAAAACATTAAAACATAGAACTGGAGCACGAACTGTCGCAACCTTCGAAAGTTTAAATCAAACTTTCCTGCTAAAGCAACATCATGTAATATACATGCAGGGATGTAAAATCATGTAATCGTTTAGGTTTCAGGTCATGTCAGATTAAATTAGATACGAGTTATGTCGGATTAATTTAATGATTCAACTCGGATTAGGTCAGGTTCGGGTCGACTCAGATTCATGTCATTATCAGATTGATTTCAAATCAGATTGAGTTCGGGTTCAAGTCAGGTTAATTCCAGGTCGGGTAAGTTTCAGTTCAAGCCAAAACGGTTCGGGTCCGAATCAGTTAATTAACGAGTTAATTCATGTTTGGATGGACTTCAAGTCGGATCACGTTCAGGTCGGGTCACGTCGTTGACGGATAAAATTCAAGTCGGGGAATATCGATTTCGGTTGAAGTTCAAGTTGGGTCTTACTATGTACAAATAGACTTTAGTATGGTAATTATGGATAAATTTTACATAAAAATAAAATTGTAGGGATTAATATGAACCAAAATATCCCTTAGGATGTCGAAATATTTTACATTTTAAAATATATATATAATTATGACTAAATTGAACTAAACTAAAATTTAAAAGCGAATGTTAGGACTAAAATTAAAATTTTTAACAAGTGAGTACTTAAAAGGTAATTAATTACTAAGCAAAAATATTAGGAGGCCAATGCCAAATGAGCAATTAATTAGAATCAAATTTAAAAAAATTCTATTTGGATTTTTGGAGGGAAAGAACCTAAAAATTAGGGGCTTAATTCCCTCTAAATTTTTGTCCTTCCCCTACCAATTAATTTTTTTCATGATTTTTAATTAAAGTGAAACGGTGGGGGAAAGTTTCTCACCCGCGTGAATTTTTAGGTTAGGATAAATTATTTTTTTAGCTCTTGCAACCTTAGATGTTTTACATTTAAGTCTCAAATTTTTACTTTTAAGTTTTAATTTAATTCAATTGAGTCCTAATTTAAATTAATTTAATTAAAATTTCACATTTAGTTTTAGAATTCTTTTAATTATGTTCTTGATTTATGCTTATATGGTTTAATTTAGCTCAATTAGATCCTAAGTTTAATAATTTAATTCAATTCGAACATTATTATTATACCATATAAATTTTGATTTAATATAATTATACACAAATTTTTGATTTGGATGTAAATATGTAATTGTGCACATGAAAGTTGAAACTTTAATTTAGATCAATTGTACACATGAAGCTTTGATTTAAATATTTCGTCAAATTCAAATGCATAAATTAGCAAGTTGAATCAAAATTAATCTCGTAAATCAATAACCCTATACTAAACCATAAGCCATTAATCCTAAACCCAAAACCATAAACCTTAAGGAATCAAAATTAATCTCATAAACCAATAACCATAAGCTAAATCATAAACCAATGATACTAAACCCTAAACTTTAAGGAATCAAAATTAATCACATAAACCAATAACCCTAGACTAAACAATAACACTAAATTAAACCATAAATCTTAAAGAATCAGAATTAATCTCATAAACCAATAACACTAATCTAAACCATAAAATGTTAATATTAAACCATAAATCATAAAGCTTAAGGAATTATGTTGACAACATTTTAATATTTAATAAAAATTTTAAATATTTTTATATAATATAATTTATAAGTATAAAAAAGTAAACATATTAATTTAATAAACATAGTTAATCATGTACCTTAAATTGTGAAGATACATTTTGTCACACTATAATATAATAAATTTATAATCTCACAAATTCATCAATTGTAACTTATTGGTTATTACAAGTAAAATAAATGCCAAGTCAAGTAAATATCAGATCAGTTCAATAACAAGTCAGGTCATTTTCAGGTTGAGTCAATTACATATCAGGTTCATAACAGGCCAGGTTGATAACAAGTCGGGTAATATCAGTTATTTACCAGGTTAATCTCGGTTCAAGTTCATATCAGGTCTGATTCAGTTATCACATTTATCAGGTTGAATTCGGGTTTATGTTGTCCTCAGGTCGGGTACAGGTCGAGTTAATCATGTACCTGAAGCCATGCACGAAGCTCCTTTAAATCTTTTATCAAAGGAAGTCGCCCAAAGATCTTTACCCAACCTAGCCTTAGTTACACTCAGCTTCTCATTTGGTTTAAAGCTCATGTTAAGAATATCTTCTAAAACCCTAGAAGAGGCAAGGTTTGTTCCTGCTAACGACATATTAACATTGCGCTCACTTAAAGGATCAATCACCGTCATTGGATCAGTGATCATAATCACACCCACATCTTTACTGTTCACTGTCTCCCTCGGCTCTCTTTCTACTCTTGGAAGATTTTTTAGAGTGATATCCCCATGCACTTTATCATGCACGTCCAAAGCTTTTAAAGAAGCCACCTTGGGAACATTTCCCAAAACTTCTAAATCTCAAACCTGGCTCCCCAACGCCTCTCTTTCTCTAGGATGCTTTTCTTGGTCAGCTGCCAAGTTAGGATTACACTTATTACCACCACTTCCCAAAGAAATATCCTTCCCCATTTTTCTAGAGGCGTCAGATCCTACCGAAGACGATTTAGTTTCTGAAATAGAAAAAAACAGTCTCCTTAACATTAACTTCACAGGGTAAATCTTCGAAACGACACCTGAACACCTCATCCTTTGAGTTGGCCAGCGACCCTCCATCTAACCAGCATCGGTCGTCTTCGAAGGCAACCACCGACATTTTAATGTTAAAATTATTTCCGTTCAGAGATGTGGAGGCAGAGAAGGGAATATCTGCCAAAGAGCTTACCCCCAAGAGAGCATGATCATGTTAATTTCCGGATCCCAACAACCAAAGGTGACTCAATCTCAGTTACCCACTTAAAGCTTACCTCAGTTACCCATTTATAAGCTCATTTATTATGTAACACTCTCAACCTGGATGTCACATTTGGGCTTGAAGCCCAACCCGCTACCATAAAATTTCAACCTAGTTTAGCCTAAATCATATTTCATTTTTCATAAAATCCATTAATTCAAACATTTCAAACATAGATAAGTATCTAAAACAATACAAATGAGCTCTATTTAAAAATACAGTTATAAAAACATTTGACTCACGATTTAAATCCAAAATATGAGTTACAATAAAAACATGGGGTCCTACGAATACATAGCTATAATAAATGTGAGCATGTAGTTAAAGATGATATCATGACTTTACAATAACATATGATGCTGCCTCTAGCCGCTTAAACACATAGCAAACAACAATGGATGCATTAATCTCACACAACATAAATACATCATACCATACAAACTTGGAGTGAGGCCCGATGTCACACAGCCTTGAGAACGTACATTCGGCAACTCGTCTCATGGTGTTGCAACACACTCTCTAGATATCCACATCCCAACAACCAAAGGTGACTCAATCAAACAAGTGCCTTTACTTGGAACACAACATCGCACAATCCAGCAAAGATCCATATTGTTGCTATTACAAATAAGTCACCCAAAGTTTACCAATTTATTACAAATTATGTTCATACATGAGGGTTAAATCTCGGTTTCTCAATTTTACAATTTATTTTACCACATTAGAAGCCCATCGGACCATAGTCTTTGAATTATTAGCCCTTCGAACTCAAACTCAACTTTTTAGGTGTATTACCCAGTAAGTATCGGTACTGGTCCTCGCGTACTAGTACGGTACCCATGGGTATCAATACTCAAAGTGCATTGATACGAAATTAGCTCACTGAAATTTTATCCAGCCTTCCTGTACTGGTACGGGTCGACCCGTACTGATATTTCTTTATATGTCGTACCGGTACATGTTAAACATTGTACATGTGCCCTATTCATAGTTCATCTTAATGAAATAGTATTCTTAAACCTAGAACACTAGGGTACCGGTATTGGCTCCCCATGTACCGGTACCGAAGCCCAGAGATGGGTTCCTAGGCTCAGGGAATCACCTCCCAAGCCCCCCAAAACACAACCTTTAGCCTCAAAACTCATTCATACATCTTATGAAAGTATTTAGGGTAGTTTGCTACCATTTTACAAGTTATTTATGTCAAATTTGATTTTTACCATTAAAAGGTCTCTAAACACCAAAACAACCACAACATCAAATCAAGCAACAAAACAATCTAATTTATGATGCCCATGATGGCAAAAGAGTTAGTAGTGTACTAACATTGATTTCTCAACTGGAAAGAAACTCCAAGCCAATCTCCTTAAACCTTATTCTTCCCAATATCCTTGGAAGAATTTCCAACCCTTTTCCCTCAAAATGTAGTTCCTTGAATGCTGATAACAATACTCTCAACCCAAAATCCAAAATTCTTACTCAAAAAGAAAAATATCTAACCTTTACTTGAGTGTGGGAGTTAGGGGAATGAGAATGGTTGAGGGAAGAAGACAAGAAAGACATATGGTGATAACACCACCACTTTTCTACAGAGGAAATACAGACTCCCCCTTTCCTCTTCAAAAATGAAGTGAAATTACCCCACTATCCTCCCACCATCCTCCTAACTCACCACCAAACAAAAAATCCCAATCACATTACACAAGCCCAACAAAGGTTCTCTTGAGCCCTCAAAGGCCCAAAAAGCAAAGCCCATGGCTCGGGTTAAACCGACATGTGGGTTTTGAAACTCGGATCGTTACAACCCCCCCCCCTTCTTAAAGAAAATTTCGTTTTCGAAATTTACCTGATGAGAAAAGATGTGGATAAAGCAACCTCATGTCCTCATCAATCTCACATGTAGCCTCTTCAGCTTCGTGGTTCCTCCACAGCATGTTTACCAAAGGAATGCACTTGTTGCAAAGCTCCTTAACTCCCTTATCCAAAACTCTTATTGGCTCTTTTTCATAGGTCAAATCGATTTTGATCTCAATCCCCTCAAGCGGGATAACATGCGATGGATCGAAACGGTAACATCTCAACAAGGAAACATGGAAAACATTATGAATGCATGTCATCTCTAGAGGCAAGACTAACTGGTAAGCCACATGTCTAATCCTCTCTAAGATCTCATAAGGTTTAATAAATCTCGGGCTCAACTTGCCCTTCCGTCCAAAACAGATTACTCTTTTCCACGGTGACACCTTGAAAAGCACATTGACACCAACCTCATACTCATTGTGCTTACGCTTCTGGTCCGCATAAGCCTTTTAACGACCGAAAGGCCGCCTGCAACCTTTCTTTGATAATCTAAACTTACTCCTCGATTTTGTTGATCAAATCTGATCCCACAATGTTCCTCTCATTGAGCTCGGTCCAACACAACGATATTCTATACTTACGCCCATACAAGGCTTCAAAATGAGCCATCTTAATACTCGATTGGAAGCTGTTGTCATAGGTAAATTCAACAAGTGTTAATTGCTCTTCCCAACTTACCTCGAAATCAATGACAAAACACCGAAGCATGTCCTCCAAAATATGAATGACTCGCTCGAACTAACCACCAGTTTGAGGATGAAAAGCAATATTGAAATGCAATCTTGTGTCAAAAGCTTCATAGATTTTCTTCCACAGTCTCGCTGTGAACCAGGGCTTCCTATCCGAAATGATCAACGCTGAAACTTCATGCAATCTCACTATCTATTTGATGTACAACCGTGCCAACCTCTCAAGCATAAAATCCATACGCACTGGCAAGGAATATGCAGTTTTGGTCAAACGATCTACTATCACCCAAATAACATCATGCTTCCTTTGGGTCAACGGTAAACTCGTCACAAAGTCTATGGTCATACAATCCCACTTCCATTGTGGAATCTGAATGGGTGAAGCAAACCCGAAGGAACTTGATGTTCGGTCGTAACTTTCTGACAAAATGAACATCAGGTCATGAACTCTGGCACATCTCTTTTCATACTAGGCCACCAATAAAAAAGACAAAGATCTTGGTACATCTTATTTCTACTCGGATGCATAGAAAACAAAGTACGGTGCGCATGCCGAAGAATATAGTCTCGCAAATATTCCAAAGCTGGAACACACAACCTACCTCTAAAGTACAATATCTCACAATCTCGCACCTCAAAACTAGATATCTCGCCTTCTTGAACCATCTCTATTTTTGCCAATAAATCTTCATCCAACACTTGCGTTCTCTTGAACTAAGGTAGGCTCTACATAAAGCTCGGCTAACAACCCACCATCTTCGATCATCCTCAAACAGACAAACATCACCCTCTAGTCTGACATAGACTTCTGACTCAACGCGTTAGCCACAACATTAGCTTTATTGGGGTGTTACTCTATGATGCAATAATAATCCTTTAGCAACTTAATCCATTCAACTCATTTTAGGTGAGAAGATACTTTAAACTCTTATGTTCGGTGTAGATATAGCACTTTTCTCCAAAAAGATGTCAACGAGAGGAAGATGAAATACTATTCTGGATTTTTATATTGTATTTCTTCAAGAAAATAAGGTAACAATGGAAGGATAGAAAACGACTCAATCGTTTTTATTAGACCATAAATGTAACCCCCTCGTCCCGGTCTGGCCGGATGACCGGTCCGAGTGGGCTACACGGGGAAAACCGAAGCGAAACCCAAAGGGTTCCTCCTCGGTTAGCAACCCTAATTTTTTTTTTTCATTTTTAATCTTGTCATTTTGAACCCAAACCACAAACAAATGCCCAAATTTTAATCTTAACTAAAGGCATATTAAATCCTATGTATTTTTCTCTTTGAACAGGCCAACAACTCAAAACAGTGCAATATTAAGCAGAAGTTTCGAAACCTTGGGGAAGGGTTTCGAAACTTTTGCTGACAGAAACCCCTGGGACCAAAATTCTCCAAAGGTTCCGAAACCTTGGGGAAGGTTTCGGAACCTTTGACCAAAGTTTCGAAACCTCCCCTAAAGTTTCGAAACTTTTGGTTGGCAGAATGCCCTGGAACCAAAATTTCACCAAAGGTTTCGAAACCTTGGGAAGGTTTCGGAACCTTTGGCCAAAGTTTCGAAACCTACCCCAAAGGTTTCGAAACTTTGGGTTGGCAGAATGTCCTGGAACCAAATCCTCTGCAAAGGTTTCGAAACCTTACCCATGGTTTCGAAACCTTAGTGCAGGGGATCACATTCTGCTCAACCTAAGGCCTTCCTAACCTTGCAAAACCCCAAAATCATATATGGACACGTATAGGAGCGTAAAAAGGACCAAAAGCATGCATCAACACACACAAGACCCGCATATATGACCATTTCAACAAGCATACATGAGCCATAGGAAGCATTTAACATAAATCAAGCATTCGAAACATGGCATTCCATCAAATGGGTAAAATTCAGCATTTAGAGACATATATGGAGTTCAAGAGCCCAAAAGGCACAAAACAACACAAGAGGTTTGCACTCAAACATAAAGCAACCTAAGCATCCTAGACATGCCATCACACACCATCAATCAACATAGCATTACATGCTTTACAATCCAAAATATCAATCCGAAACAACATCATCAAAAGAGTCATACAATGCTCGTACAAACACCCTATTGCCACATTGCTTAACTACAAAATTAACCATACTTGAGCAACAACTTGGAAAGCCCTTCTTGCCTTGCCTCGAGCTAACGCCACGCTAATGATCTGCATTGTTGAACATATAGAGCGTAAGCTATAAGCTTAGTGAGGGTGCTCTAAAACGAAAAACAACAACAATGCAGGGTCCAAGCATGTTAATCCTAGTCTACATACATCAAACATAGGCATAATATCAAGTAGACTTAGCTAGTCTTTCAAGTGGCATATATGGTCTCTCAATCCTAACAAGTTCGAATCTCATATATCATCATCATGTAGCGACAAAAATATAACACAACCATATATCACCATCATATATCACAATACATGATTTAAGTTTAATTGGCCACTTTAATTATCCCGATTGTGCGGATATAAACCTTGACAACACTTTACCTCGGTGGGATTCCACTCATCACCGGACCTTGCATGTGCGGGATTCCACTCATCGCCACATGCCCTACGGATGGGATTCCACTCATCATCCCGTAGAAATATATGAAATAGCTTCCGGTGGAATGTTACATCACCGTACTCCTCCTTGATGACTTAACGCCATCAAGGCCACGTACGTTTTGACTCAATTTGTGTGCACACTATCCTAATGATCGATCATTTACAACCGGTAATTTTTAGTGCCAATTATCATACCCACATCATATTTAACCATCATCAACCACAATACATGCTCATCACATATCTACTCATCATGATATATATACATGTATCAATCAACCACAAATCAAGAACATAACTAGTAAGCACAAAGCATTTAAGGATATCAAAGCTAAACTAGCAACTTGAATTAAACGGAAGTGGCCTACCAAGCACACTTTACACACACACACTACACATGCTCGAGCCAAACTTAAAAACAAGTTGAAACCACTCACCACCCTTCCTTAGCAATTCGAACCAATCTTCCTACGAACCCGGATTCGGTCCCAAAGCCCCTTCCGTGTTTCCTCTTGCTTCTAGTCAACAAAAACACATATATTACTTTCCAATTCAATGCTAATTCAACCTTCAACCCACTCTGCAATCACAACCCAAATTCCTCAATTTCTCAAATCACATAACCTCCTAAAAACCCAATTTTCGTGCTCCCCTAAGGACTTGCTGAAAAATCAATTTCCAAACATCCAAATGACTTCCAAATCATTCTAAAACACCCTCATATTATAGGTAGACCAACAGCCCTTCATTTTCAACACAAAACCCACCAAAAACTCAAGTTTTACTACCTTAAAATTTACCTCAAGGACAAGCTACGAATTTTTATCAAAACTCAACCAAATTAAAGTATGTGGTGTATTTCATCATGCTTAAGCAAAACCCCAACATGATTTATCAAAACAAAACAAGAAACCCCTTTAAAAACCCAAATCTTAACATAAACCCTAATTTCCAAAACACCCTATTTTTGAAATTTAAGACAAGGGATAGATAGAGATTGAAGAGGAGATTAAGAAAATGTAATTACCTCTTAAAACGGGGTTGAAATCAAGTGGTAGGATCAATGGAATAGTGACAAAGCTTGAGAGGTTTTTAGAGATGGTGTTTTCTTCACTTTAACGTTGGAAAGGAGATTACAAAGAAGATGACAACTTTTGTTTTAAAGTTGTCTAGCTTTTTAAAAACTTTAGGGTCAAATCGAAATATAGGTCCCTCCCCTTTTTCCAAAACTCAATTAGGCCATTATTTGAAGTTGAAATGTTTTAATTAAGTTTTAATTGACTCGTACTAATACCCGGCTAACTCCTAGGCCCGAAACACGGGTGTTACAATAAAAGTTTTAATTCTCACAAGTGGATTGATGTCATTCAAGAAGAGTATAATTTTATGCAAGACAATAAAGTTTAGGAACTTATCTCATTACCTTAAGGTGCAAACCAATTGGTTGTAAATGGATATTTAAAACTAATATGGATGGAAATGGTAATGTGGATAAGTATAAAGTACGTCTTGTATCTAAAGGATATACTCTAAAAGTAGACATTGATTTTGTAGAGACCTTCTCTCAAGTTTCATTGAAAGACCCTTCTACGATAATCCTGACGCTTATTGCTTATTTTAATCTTAAGTTTCATAAGATGGATGTTAAGCTTGTGTTTTTCAATGGCGACATTTAAGAAAAGAATTATATGGTACAATCATATATTTGTGTCTAATGGTACAAAATCAATGATATGTAAATTAAAGAAATTCATCTATGAGCTTAAGTAGGACTCTCATTAATGAAATTATAAATTTCATGTTGATTATCTCATTCGGTTTTGAGATAAATTTGGTTGACAATTGTATGTACTACTAGTTTAGTGGGGGTAAACCAAGTGATACTCATATTGCTAAAGAAGACAAATTTTGTCTTACTCAATGCCCTATAAGTAACCTTGAAATTTAGAAAAATTCAAAAGATTCTCTATGCATAAGTTATTGAGAATCTAATTTATGCTTAAGTATATATGCGTCCAAAAATTGTGTACATTGTTGGAATGTTAGACATATATTTGAGGAATCATATTATGAACCATTGGATTGAGGTTAAGACCACAACGGTGAATGGTTTAATCCCGTGTGTGAGTCTTGTGTATGTGTCCCGTACTCTCGTTAGTGGAATTATACAACTACCGATGAGTGATGTTGAGGGGTTGTGATTGTGCCATTAATCTCCATCACGGGTGTTGAAGGGTTGTGATTGTGCCATTGATCTCCACCTTGTGTAATCTAGTAGTATGTAAGAAGCGTGTGGGACAATGTTTGTAATCCGCGTATCTGATTGTGTCTTTTGTTGGAATGGTTTATGGATTATCACTTGTAAGCCAATATAATGTTAATGTGAAGCATGAGATGCTTGTTAATGATGCAAGAATGCATGAGATGCTTGGTAAAGCATGAGCAAAGGTTTAATTGATGTTTTAAAATGTTGCATATGAGCATGTGTTTATAAAGTGCATTGATGTCTTGAGAAGACATGTTTTATGAAAATGCATGTGATAAAAAGTGGTGGTTTGGTAAATGTTTTGTTGTTGATCACTTGCAAGCCAATATGATGATGTTGACATAATGATTTAATGAAGAACATTTATTTTGAGAAAGCATGTGATGCTTGAGAATTATGCTAGAATGCATATGATGCTTGGTTTAAGCATGAACAAAGGTTCTTGTTGTTGTAATTAATGATGCTATGAGCATGTGGTTTTGAAAGTGATTTGGTGTTCTAAAGTGCATGTTTTAAAGGAAGGCATATGTTTACAAAGGATGATGTTTTGGTTTTAAAATACATTGATGAATGTTTGGTTTTATAGCGGACCTCACTAAGCTTTATGCTTACGCTCATTTGTTTCATCAATGCAGAGAATTGAGCAATCAAGGCAGCCCAAGAGCAAGGGGATTCCAAGAGTTTTTGGCTAAACAATGTATGTTGTTTTACTTTAGTGTAATAAGAGGCAATGGGAGGGATTTCCACTCATGTGTTGCTTAGTGTTATGTGACACCTTGAACAAGTTTGGTTTATGGTTTGGGACTTGTAAATGGCTATTATGTGGTCTTTGGGTCCTCATTTTGCATTTTGGATATGCTATGGCTTATGTTTTAAAAGCATACTTGAATAGTTAGTGACTCTCCATGAATAGCCATGCTTGATGCTTATTTGGTGAATATTTGTTGATACATAAGTGTTGGTATGTTGATTATTGTATGTATGACTGATTAGGACATGATTAGATGATGTTAAAAGTGTTTTTGGGGCTATTTCTTGAGCATTTCTGGTATGGGTATCGATACTCGGGCACGTGTATCGATACCCTTAAGCTAAAATGGTGCAGGTGTATTGATACAAATATCAGGTGTATTGATACGCCTGTGCAATCTTTGAAGGGTGTATCGATACACTTGGGAAGTGTATCGATACCCTTAAGTTAAAATGGTATATGTGTATTGATACGGGCATCAGGTGTATTGATACACCTGTGCAATTTTAGTAGGGTGTATCGATACACGAGGGAAGTGTATCGATGCCCTTTCTCAACTTCAGCTACTGCCATTTTGCGTATCGATACGGTCTAAGGCGTATCGATACGGGTAGTTGAAATTCAGTTAAAATAATCCTTTTAAGTTTGGAAATGTTGCATTTTGGTCCCTGAATATTGTGTATGCAATTGGATAAGTTTGGATGACCCCTTTGAGCTGAAATTTGGCATGTTGGCATGTTACATGACTAATTGAAGATTGGTAAATTTAAAATCTTGAAAGTCCCTATATTTTATGGAAATTACAGATTAGTCCCTATAAGTCAAATGTATGCAATTGAACCCCAAATTGAACTCCGATCACTTTGCCGTTTTCACCTAATCACTTTGCTGAACATATAGGGTAATAATATGCATCTAGAGAAGATAAAAGAAAAAAAGGTTGTTAATCAAGGTTGACTTTAACGAGTTGACTTTGGTTTTCCCCGTGTAATCTTCTTAGTTCGGGTCGGGCGTCTAGGCCGGGCTAAGGGGGTTACATTTCTGATAGCCACATTCAGACAACCTTATTTTGGGTTATTTCAGAAACTTAAGTGTTATAAAAAAAATTCAGTTTTGATTGTTACAAAATTTTAAATTTGGATATCGGTATATTTATTGTATATATTTTAAAATACTTTAATTGAAACATTAAGTCACCAAAGTGACCTCTATTGTGGAAATTATTTTATTTTAAAATATAGAAGATTTTGTGCATGTAAGTCAGATTATGTTTGTATTAATCAGCCTAAAGGAAGGTTAATAATTAACATTATTACATGTGCAACTGTGGTAATAAATATGTGATAATTATTCAGTTTTATATGTGAGCAATAAATCGGCCCAAAGGAAGATTTTTGTTTGACACGTTCTTATTATCAATGTTTGATTACTGTACCAAGATATCACTTGCAAGTTAATGTTTTGTCCAAAGATTAAACATTAATGGAGTGTTTGGTATCTTGATATGAGGTTTACCTTTATTCAAATTTATTATTATTTTGGTTATCTTTTAAGTTTAATGAAAGATAAAATTAAGACAAATATTTTGAAACAATTAAATTCATATTTTGGCTTCAAATATCTAATATTTTAATAGATTAATTGAAACATAATGTCACCAAAGTGACCGCTTTTGTGTTGATTAGTTTATTTAAAATATCAAGGTATTTATAGGTTTTTGTAATTCATGCATTTATTAATTGGCCCAAAGGAAAGTTAATATTTTACAGAATTACAACGACAATTGTGGCGATAAATGTGTGACAATTATAAGGTATTTTATGTGAGCAATACGTTAGTCCAAAGATTAATCTATTGTTTGACATAGTTTATTGTCAATGTTTGATTTCCACAACAAGAGTACCACTTACAGTTAATATTACTGTCCAAAGACTTGATATTAATGTTGTGCTTGGTATGTTGAGGGGAACTAGTCATTATTTTGAATTTATTTGTTTATTTATGAATATTTATGTGAGCTTATTTTTATTTTCTTTATTTACTTATTTTTGTTCTATATTTAGGTAACTTATTTTTATTGTTACAATATATGTTAAATACATTCTGTCAAATAGTATTTGGTTGTATGAACATATACTTTGCACTAAAGAAAGAACATTTTGCATCTCTCACATCAGTAAACACACATAAAAGGTATTTTGAGAAAGGAGATCGTTCGAATCGCATGAGTCTAATGATCATAAAGTATAACACTCTATATATTTTCTGGAGCACAAATCTAAAGAGAATACTCATACTAAGAATTTCCTTGACGAAATTAATAAATATTTTACTTAAAACATTAAGGTTAATATGACATCACTTATGCCTTTTTTGATGTCTATGAAGTATAAGGGTCAAGGAAATGTGAGAGAGTAGATTATAAAAATTCTTTATATTGCTTCAAAAGTTAAGACACATAAGATCGAACTTTCTAACAATTGTTTGTTCTTATAGTTTTGGCATCGCTTCCTATACAATTTAACCAATTCGAGTTACAATTGTCAAAGGGAGAAATAGACTCTATTTAGGCTCATTTCTCATTGTGTTCAAGAGGAAGAAAAGTTGAAGCATTATAAGTGTACAAGTACTCCTTTGGTTGGTGCTCATTTAGTTTGTGTCTCTAAGAATAAGGGCAATAAAAGAAAATATTAGAATAAAGTTGCTAAGGGTTCTAGCTAACATAAACGACAATAAGTTTTTAAGTGTTGATTCTTTTATATAAGTTAGGACACATGTAAAGAAATTAAATTATAAAAGCGAGCAACTAATTCAGTTATTTTAAGTGATCAATGGGCTGTAAATTTTATAATCCCACAATTAAGATTATTTTAAGGAGAGATTTATAATTTTTTTAGGATGTTGAGTTTGGAGGGAGAAATAAGGTTAGATGCATTGTTATTGACGAGGAATTGAATTATAATTTAATTCATACTATCACTTTTGATGGTGTTTAGGTTTTCACACCTATCACTAATCAAGAAGTGAATCAAGTACCTCAGCAAAATAATGTTGAACAACTCCCATTCAAGATAAGGTAATTGTTTAAGAAGAACAAACTCAACAACCTTAAAAAATAAGTGTCATTAAAGATGTCCATGAGAGGAAGATGAAATATTATTCCGGATTAATATATTGTATTTCTTCAAGAAAATAAGGTAACGATGGAATGATAGAAAATGACTCAATCGTTTTATCAGACCATAAGAGTTTTAACTCTCACAAGTGGATTAATGTCATTCCATAAGAGTATAATTTTATGCAAGACAATAAAGTTTAAGAACTTATCTTATTACCTTAAGGTGCAAACCAATTGGTTATAAATGAATATTTTAAACCAATAGGGATGAAAATGGTAACGTGGATAAGTATAAAGTACGTCTTGTATCTAAAGGATATACTCTAAAAGAAGACATTGATTTTGTAGAGACATTCTCTCAAGTTTCATTGAAAGACTCTTCCAGGATAATCATGACGCTTAGTGCTTATTTTAATCTTAAGTTACATAAGATGGATGTTAAGCTTGTGTTTTTCGATGGAAACATTGAAGAAATGAATTATATGGTACAATCATAGATTTGTTTCTAATGATATAAAATTAATGATATGTAAATTAAAGAAATTCATCTATGAGCTTAAGTAGGACTCTTATTAATGAAATTATAAATTTCATGTTGATTATCTCATTCAATTTTGAGATAAATTTGGTTGACAATTGTATGTACTACTAGTTCAGTGGGGGTAAACCAAGTGATACTCATATTGCTAAAGAAGACAAATTTTGTCTTACTCAATGCCCTATAAGTAACCTTGAAATTTAGAAAAATTCAAAAGATTCTCTATGCATAAGTTATTAAGAATCTAATTTATGCTTAAGTATGTATGCGTTCGGAAATTGTGTACATTGTTGGAATGTTAGACAGATATTTGAGGAATCATATTATGAACCATTGGATAGTAGCCTTGTAACCCCCTCGTCCAGGTCTGGCCGGATGACCGGCCCGAGTGGGCCACATGGGGAAAACCGACACGAAACCCGTTAAGGTCCCACCTCGGTTAGCAACCCTAGAAATTTTCTTTTATTTATCTTGTCTAAATGCATCACCATATCCTATGTGAAACACGTCAGCGGAAACAAGAGCAATACAAAATCAACCATTCAAGACATCACCTTTAATACAGCCTATTTTCTGTAATTAAGCAGGCCGTATCGATACACCTGTTAAGGGTATCGATACACCTCGACCAAAGTCAACACTCAAGGGTCAACACAGGAAGACCGTATCGATGCACCTGTTAAGGGTATCGATACGCCCTTCCCAGTCAACATCTCGTGGTCAACGAGATGAACTCGTACCGATACACTAACTCACCGTATCGATACGGTAACATCTTACCAAAATCTCAGAATTCCAGTGAGCAAAAACCGTATCGATACGCCCCCCGAGTATCGATACGCCCAACCAAAATTGAGCCCTGGAGGCAATAGCGTATCGATACGGCCCTCAGGCGTACCGATACGCCCTGCACTGCAAAACTCCCAAACTCAGCTAAATCATACAAGACTCGAACCTAGATGCAATTTAAGACTTCCCTAACCCTAACCAATCATTCATACAACGTCTATTAACCATAAACTAGTCATACATGACACCCAACATGAGCCCACCTTAATCAACCAAGGAATTCATGCATTCATTCAAAAGAAGGCAAACAAGCACTTAAGGTCTCATGCTTCAACATCCATACACTTAGGCATTCTCACAAGGCACATGACCAACACACATGGCAAGCAATTTAGACATGGTTACAATCCAAACGTGGCATCAACAAGCCAATCAAAAACAACATAATTAAGGAGTCTAAACATGTTCCTAAACAACCAACAATAGCACAAATCAACAACACCTATCCCATTGCTTTACTATTACAATCTTTAAATTTAACTATCATACTTGAGCTAACCGTAAGCAACACTTGGAGACCTTTCCTTGCCCTTTCCACCCACAAGCTATTGATCTGCATTGTCGAACAAAAGAGAGCGTAAGCATAAAAGCTTAGTGAGGGCAAGCTCGTAAAACAAACCTCGACAATGCAGGGTCCAAGCACGAGCTACAACCAAGATAAAATGCATGATCTTACCTCCAGTCCACACGAGCCATAATTATAAATGATGCATGAACATATATTCAATATCATGTCACGCTCAACATGTTTAAATCCACAACATATGAAACGTATATATTAAACCATGTTAGCAATACATCACAAATCACATTGGCTCACAATTAATCACATATTGAAAACATAAACCACAATCCGTATTGGCACCTATCTATGACTCGAATACGCGGATAACCGTTGGAACTCACATCCAACAACACAACCATTACCTGACAGTGGGATTACACTCATCACCGTTCACGCGGAGGGGATTCCACTCATCCTCACGCCTCATTTCACGCGGAGGGGATTCCACTCATCCTCACGCCCGTCGATGGGATTCCACTCATCACCGACATATAAATATATAAGAAGATTTCCGAGCGAACCCGTACTCCATCTTGATGACTACCATCATCAAGACCACGCGCGCATTTTGACTCACGTGTGCACACTAAACATCCTAATGATCGATCATTTGTACCCAAGCATACTAGTGCCAATACTACACATTTCATTAATCTATCACAATATAAATCCATAACAACTTCCGTACTTAGCACGTACTCACCATGACTCACCGTCATGCACAAACCACATTTCCATGCCTAGCATGTACTCACCATGATCCTCGGATCATACAATCACCTCATAACATCATTACACATGTCAACACTACATGCATCTCAATAACACAAATATCACATCATATTTCATAAATATGTATATCTCTATCACATTTATCATCAACATGCATGTAACAATGCATTAAGCCATGCCTCCACATACATGTATAACAACATAAGCATAACCACCATAAGCACGATTAAACATGAGGCATAATTCAACACTTTAAAGATCAACCAAAGTCTCTAACTAAAGTTTGGGATTAGGCCACCGCCCTAATCCCAACTCTAGGTGGGTCTACCAATCTCAACCTAGTTCACATGCTTGAACCAACACTTGAAAACCATTTAGAAAATATTTAACCACTCACCTCTACCTCCAAGCTCAACTACCAAGCAAACATGACCTTCAAGTTTCCGGATTTGTTCCCAAGGCCTCACCAACACAAATTCCCGCTTCTTTCAAAAAGCTCAAAGGATGAGGAAGAAAGGAGGTGGGAGAGTGAGGTGAAGAGAAGCCCTCTTCTCACGTTGGAAATGGAAAATGGGGAGGAGGATGAAGATGAGCACATGCTCATCTTTTGCTTTATTTTAAATTCACCCAAAAACAATGTTTACCACTATGCCCTTAATGAAAGTCTAAAACTCATATCTCTTAAAGTCCATGGATTTTGGACCCAAGAGATAGCCCCAACATAGTTGTAAATATTTTGAAATCCTGAGGCCCGCGAAAATATTTTATTATCTAAATTATAAAACCGAGCCCAAAATAATATTAAAATATTATTTTCACCCGACCCCTAAACCCGGGTGTTACAACTCTTCCCCACTTAAGGAAATTTCATCCCTGAAATTTATCGGACAGGAACCCACTTTCTTTCGCACCACAACACACTAACCAATCTCGGTGGACTTACCACACATCAATAGATATCATATGCTAAGATCTCAACTGATTCTTCGTTGCACGCAATTTTCAAACTCAACTCAATCTCTTCAACAAACATAGCACGACACAGATCTGACTCACATTCCCGAATCACAGATACACAAATCACATCACAAACCCCTTTCTAACTCTGGTGGTAACCGCAACAAATAAACAACTAAACTAGCCCGATTCACAAACTCTTACCACACTGTTTGAACACTTGACTCATAACTTTCTCTGACTAATCCTTTATCTTCAACAAGTAACCAAACATTATGCCGCCGCCTTCAAAAATCTAGTTGAAATCTCGGATCTCTATTACCCACTTCCATTAAGAACCTTCCACGGATGTAACAAATTAGAAGAAAACTGATACTCGGTCTTGACACGCTGGCAATTTACACACTCACTCTCATACTGAACCACATTATTCATCAACTCAATCCAGAAGTACTCATCTTCAACCCACAATACGTCTTCATACCACTCAGATGCAATACAAATGAACTACCGTGTGCTTTGGCCAAAACAATACGTCTCAAAACACTATGTCAATCGATACAACTATTATGCCTCTAAAAATACAAACTCTATCATCTCTGAAACTGTATTCTGACGGTCTTCCTTCCACAATGTCTTGCACGTGAGGTGCCAAGAATTTGTCTTGCAACTGTTTCTTTTCAAGCATTCTGACTCAATGTAGGTTCAACATGAAACTCGGCCACAAGAATACCATCATTCGGTAAACTGAATTCAGCAATTACATCTCGCAGCCCAACTACTAATCTAACAACAACATAGCTCGGAACATCGGTTTCTACGTTGACTATCTTCGGATGGTACTCAATCTTGATATTACAGTCTTCAAGCATTTCTAACACTTTATGCGGTTCAAGTTCAACCCTTCCTAAGTCTTCAAATATTTCGAGTTCTGATGATACGTACATATACACTGTACATTTCTTACTATGCAATCTTTGTCTCTAAGTCTTCGAAGCAAATACAACTGTAATTAACTCTATATCTCATATCAGATAACTCTTCTCACAGTCTTTCAACTATCTTGATGAACAAGCCACAATCTTCTGTCTTGCATAAGCACACAACCTAACCCTACATGTAACACATCACTATGGTTCACAAATTCTTTCATTGACATTGGCCGGATCAAGGTTGAAGCTTTCATCAAAGTTTCCTTCGGTTTCTCAAGGGTTCATTGTCTCGCATCTAACCACACAACTGAACATTCTTCTGTAGCAATCTATCAATGGAGCAACTATCTTCAAAAGACTATTTACAATTCTCTGAAAGTAACAATGCTAGACCTAGGAACTATAGATATTTGCCACAGTCTTCAATTTCTTCCAACTCATATCTTCTTTTGCCTACTTGGGATTTACTCTAATACACTTGGCTGATCTACATGTCCTAGGAGAACATCTTCATTAACTCGGAGTTCACGTTGCACAACTTGGTATACAATTAATTCTCTAATAGGATCTACCACACTAACTTCAAAGCTTGTCGTGATCTTCCTCAGTACGCGAATATACCCATGTATTATCTATGAGGACTACTACAACTGATCAAGGAACTCAGGAATTATTCTGTTCGACATCTCTATAAAAGTAACTAACACACTAGTCAAACGAAACAACATAACTCGGAACTCAAAGCGGTCACATCTTGCCTCAAAAGTTGTCTTCAATACTTCAACTTCTCTCACGTTCAATAGGTAGCAATCGGATCCCAGATTAATCTTTGAAATAGACTGAAGCACACACTAACTGACCAACAAATCACTGACACTCGGAAATGGATACTAATCATTCACTGTCACTTGTTTCAACTGTCTGAAATCTAAGCACATTCTCGTACTGTCACTCTTTCTCCTTCACAAATTGTACTGTTATAATCTAAGATAACGTACTAGGCCTAATGAGTCTAAGGTCCAACTAACCTCGAAGGTATTTCTTCAACATTCTCAATTCTTCCGGGATTCATAAGTTACAGAGCAAACAAAACAGAAGCAACCTCGGAGACGATCTCAATAACGAACTCTTCTTCTCTATCAAGAGACAAATCGGGTAAATCTTCCAAATACTTCTAGGAAAACACAAACTATTTTAGCATTCTGTGGTCTAATCTTCATTCAAAATCAAATTCATCACACTTGCTAAGAAAGCCTGCCAACTAAACTCAATCAATCTTTGACCTCTAAGGCTGGATCAACATTCAATAAGAAGTTCGCCTCCTCACCTACTACTACAGTCACATAGAAATCTGCAACTTCAAGGAAACTCTCTCTTTGTCTCAACGTATACACTAACTCTGTGCTCTTCAATCCAAACCTTGTCAGAAGGTACATCAAAACCGTATGAAGACAATCACTTCACACCTACTAGAAACTAGTAACTCTGAACCACCAACTAACATCTTCTGTACATCTTTCTGATCACTACTATCTCCCAAAGGCTAGTCACATGTGTCCCTACATCTAATGTTTTAACAAAGATATCTAACTTCTTACATGCTCACACAAAAGGAGGTATCCGCGGAAATTACAACTTCACATGTACACAATTGATAGTCTTCGGTCCTCTTGTTTTCAGACTGGTTCTTCAAAAAAATCCAACTCTTCTAAACTGTTCTTTGAGCATCTCGTAACTTAAAGATTCAATTCTGATCACACACAAACAGTCATGCTGGACTTGTTCTACCCCTACCAAACAACCTGGAGTCAAAGCTCAAGACTCCCTTCTCGGCTCAACTATATCGGAAGTGACTTCATCTCTTCCGTCTGCTGGAAGACAACTCAACGTACACTGACCCAATCACACAACTAGCTCCAACTCACGGACACTGACTGGCTGTCTTGCATTAAAATCATAGGTCGAACCCCAACGGTCACCAACTAACACTTCTGAATTTCAGATTACTCACACGAGACCCCTACCTTGATTTCGCTAAAAGAACTAAGGTACTCGCACCTACCTCTAACACTTCACCGGGCATATTCAAACTTGCATACTTACTAACGATATACAAAAGCACAGATTTAGAATCAACTGGAGGAAACAACTTAATACTGTACCAAGGGCTTATCTGTTAAAACATCGACACCACTCTAACTCCCACTCATATGCCTTCACTTCTTCTTACCAACTAATGCCAGAGTTGATCACATCGTCCCTCATCCACAAGAATCAACCCACATACACACCGTCTCAAACGAACAAATTGTACCTCAATTCCGGTACAACCATACCTCCCTAACTAAGGTGATGGACTCCCTCAACATCGTCCACCTTTTCAGAAACTACGACTTCTACTTACCAAAAAGCAATTAAATCAACAACAACATCAACAGTAAAACATACAAGATTGGGTTAGCAAGGCAAGGCTTCCAAGTGGCTCAATTATGTTTCCCTCACTAAAAATCTCTTTTTCGATGTAATAGTAGCAATGGGACTCTACGAAGCATGTTTCAGACAAATCAACACACATACACGCTCAACCAAGCATATAACAAGACTTACTTGCTAAACAAGCAAACATATGCGTACACTGAAACAACATACAACACAACATTCACGGATAACAAGCAACATGCTTACATGGCAAGCAAACACCGTGCATATCAATCATAAAGCACAACTTACCTCACTTACCTGCCCAAGGTCTCGGAAACCTTAGGCTCGAATACCAACAAATGTAACCCCCTCGTCCCGGTCTGGCCGGATGACCAGTCCGAGTGGTCCACACGGGGAAAACCGACGCGAAACCCGTTAAGGTCCCACCTCGGTTAGCAACCCTAGAAAATTTCTTTTATTTATCTTGTCTAAATGCATCACAATATCCTATGTGAAACACGTCAGCGGAAACAAGAGTAATACAAAATCAACCATTCAAGACATCACCTTTAAAACAACACATTTTCTGTAATTAAGCAGGCCGTATCGATACACCTGTTAAGGGTATCGATACACCTCGACCAAAGTCAACACTCAAGGGTCAACACAGGAAGACCGTATCGATACACCTGTTAAGGGTATCGATACGCCCTTCCCAGTCAACATCTCGTGGTCAACGAGATGAACTCGTACCGATACACTAACTCACTGTGTGGATACGGTAACATCTCACCAAAATCTCAGAATTCCAGTGAGCAAAAACCGCATCGATACGCCCCCGAGTATCGATACGCCCAGCCAAAATTGAGCCCTGGAGGCAATAGCGTATCGATATGGCCCTCAGGCGTACCGATACGCCCTGCACTGCAAAACTCCCAAACTCAGCTAAATCATACAAGACTCGAACCTAGATGCAATTTAAGACTTCCCTAACCCCAACCAATCATTCATACAACATATATTAACCATAAACTAGTCATACATGACACCCAACATGAGCCCACCTCAATCAACCAAGGAATTCATGCATTCATTCAAAAGAAGGCAAACAAGCACTTAAGGTCTCATGCTTCAACATCCATACACTTAGGCATTCTCACAAGGCACATGACCAACACACATGGCAAGCAATTTAGACATGGTTACAATCCAAACGTGGCATCAACAAGCCAATCAAAAACAACATAATTAAGGAGTCTAAACATGTTCCTAAACAACCAACAATAGCACAAATCAACAACACCTATCCCATTGCTTTACTATTACAATCTTTAAATTTAACTATCATACTTGAGCTAACCGTAAGCAACACTTGGAGACCTTTCCTTGCCCTTGCCACCCGCAAGCTATTGATCTGCATTGTCGAACAAAAGAGAGCGTAAGCATAAAAGTTTAGTGAGGGCAAGCTTGTAAAACAAACCTCGACAATGCAAGGTCCAAGCACGAGCTACAACCAAGATAAAATGCATGATCTTACCTCCGGTCCACACGAGCCATAATTATAAATGATGCATGAACATATATTCAATATCATGTCACGCTCAACATGTTTAAATGCACAACATATGAAATCGTATATATTAAACCATGTTAGCAACACATCACAAATCACATTGTCTCACAATTAATCACATATTGGCAACATAAACCATAATCCGTATTAGCACCTAGCTATGACTCGAATACGCGGATAACCGTTGGAACTCACATCCAACAACACAACCATTACCTGACAGTGGGATTACACTCATCACCGTTCACGCGGAGGGGATTCTACTCATCCTCACGCCTCATTTCACGCGGAGGGGATTCCACTCATCCTCACGCCCGTCGATGGGATTCCACTCATCACCGACATATAAATATATAAGAAGATTTCCGGGCGAACCCGTACTCCATCTTGATGACTGCCATCATCAAGACCACGCGCGCATTTTGACTCACGTGTTCACACTAAACATCCTAATGATTGATCATTTGTACCCAAGCATACTAGTGCCAATACTACACATTTCATTAATCTATCACAGTATCAATCCATAACAACTTCCGTGCTTAGCACGTACTCACCATGACTCACCGTCATGCACAAACCACATTTCCATGCCTAGCATGTACTCACCATGATCCTCAAATCATACAATCACCTCATAACATCATTACACATGTCAACACTACATGCATCTCAATTACACAAATATCACATCATATTTCATACATATGTATATCTCTATCACATTTATCATCAACATGCATGTAACAATACATTAAGCCATACCTCCACATACATGTATAACAACATAAGCATAACCACCATAAGCATGATTAAGGCATAATTCAACACTTTAAAGATCAACCAAGGTCTCTAACTAAAGTTTGGGATTAGGCTACCACCCTAATCCCAACTCTAGGTGGGTCTACCAATCCCAACCTAGTTCACATGCTTGAACCAACACTTGAAAACCATTTAGAAAATATTTAACCACTCACCTCTACCTCCAAGCTCAACTACCAAGCAAGCATCACCTTCAAGTTTCTGGATTTGTTCCCAAGGCCTCACCAACACAAATTCACGCGTCTTTCAAAAAGCTCAAAGGATGAGGAAGAAAGGAGGTGGGAGAGTGAGGTGAAGAGAAGCCCTCTTCTCACGTTGGAAATGGAAAATGGGGAGGAGGATGAAGATGAGCACATGCTCATCTTTTGCTTTATTTTAAATTCACCCAAAAACAATGTTTACCACTATGCCCTTAATGAAAGTCCAAAACTCATATCTCTTAAAGTCCATGGATTGGACCCAAGAGATAGCCCCAACATAGTTGTAAATATTTTGAAATCCTGAGGCCCACGAAAATATTTTATTATCTAAATTGTAAAATCGAGCCCAAAATAATATTAAAATATTATTTTCACCCGACCCCTAAACCCAGGTGTTACAAGCCTATGGGGTTATGAGATATCTTCAGAGAACAAAAATTACATGCTCACATGTCGAAGTTCTGGTAAGTTAGAGATAATTAGGTTTACAGATTTTGATTCTAATAGAATATTGATGTAAAATAATTTTGTCACTTGAGCTGCTAACTGTAGATTGAATAGAAAGATCACTTTAGTTATTTTGGGACAATAAATATGCACTCATTTATTCTGTAAAGAATATGAACACTTCAAATTTGAAGCGCATAAATATTAAGTTCCTAGTTGTTAAAGAAAATTTAGAGTGGTTGTGTGTCTATAGAGTATGTTGGTACAAACTAAATAATTGTGCGCATATTAAGAAACTATCACCCAGGTCTTTCATGAGCACACTACTCATGTAGGTGTGTGTTATTTAAGGATATTCGGTTTTAGTGGGTGTTTGTAATTTTGAAAAAATTGCTCATTTGGTTTAGACACAATTTCGGTTACTTCAGTTTAAAGTTATTTTAAGATTATTTTCTGTAGAAATAAAGTTCTTTTGGTTTATGCACACTCTGAATTCAGTAAAGTTTGATCTCACTAAGGTTTAGGAGGACCAATTAGAAATAGACATGTTTGGTTCACATTTCATGTAATTTTCCATGCTACGCATCCATGATTGATCTATGTCATTTGATTATATTTGTATATGTGACCATTGATGGGTTCAGTCATGATTGATATGACGAACACCACTTTGATCCTATATGGATATAATTGATGGACGAGATTGTTATAGAATACCTATTATATGATAGCAAATTTTTGAACTCATAAGGTTGTACATTTATCAGGAAACATATGTTGCCCAAGTGGGAGATTGTTGGATTAAAATCCTCAATTGTGGGTACATATGTAAAATGTATGTTGCTATTATAAAGTATGACACAAAATCAAGTGACCAATTATGTTAGGCGTGTCAAAGGTATTAAAGTGTCATAAAAATAAAAGTGTAGATGTCGTAAGATATATTTATAATTCAATGAGGGGCAGAGTTATAAATATTTAATAGTTGATTTAATAATCAACTATATAAAGAGGCAGTGGTCCCCAAGAAATAGGTTAACTTGTATTGCTCTTGTCCCGTCAGAGAGCTTTTACGACAAGGGCTAACCTATCTTCTTGGAAGATCAATGCTAAAGATTTGGGAATTGAACATGAAGATTCAAGGTTTTCAATCTATCGATTAAATTAGGTACGCTTCCGCATTCAGTTTTTTTTTCGGTTTATTGTTCTTGATGATTTGACTTGATAAATCCTAGGTTTAGATTTCATATCTATTAATTTATGTTTTGGTTCTAACACACAGATCTCATCTTCCACAACAATGTAGCCCAAGAACGCTACCTCAGAAAACCAAAATTCACACTTATTGTATTTGTCGTAAAGTTGTATTTCCCTCAAGGTTTGAAGGACAACAAGATGGTGATAGTCGTGCTTATCCTTCGAGCTCGAGTAAACCAAGATATCATCAATGAAGACCACCACAAATTGATCTAGGTAGGGCTGAAAGATCAAGTTCATCAGGTCTATAAAAGCTGCAGGTGCATTGGTAAGCCCTAAAGGCATTACTAAGAACTCGTAATGGTTGTACCGTGTCTTGATAGAGGTTTTATGAACATCCTCTTCTACTAACTTTAACAGGTAATAGCCCGACTTCAAGTCGATCTTTGAGAACACATGTGCTTCCCTTAACTAGTCGAAAAGATCATCAATCCTTGTAAGGGGATAACGGTTCTTCTCCATTACCTTGTTGAGATGACAATAGTCAATGCATATCCTCAATGAACCATCATTTTTCTTGACAAATAAGATTGGTGCACCGCAAGGTGAGATACTCGACCGAATAAATCCTCTTTCCAATAATTCTTGAATATGTTTCTTTAGCTCTCTCAATTTCGTCGGTACCACATGATACAATACAATAGAAACTAGTGACGTACATGGAATCACCTCTATCTGAAACTCTAGCTCACAATCCGAAGGTAGTCCGGGTAACTCTTCCAAAAACACATCAGTAAACTCTTTAACAATTTAAGGGCCCTCAAGCATCGAGCTCTCAACTCTTGTATCCAGAACACGAGCGACGAAGGCCTCACAACCTTGTTGAATCAACCTTTGTGCCGCTAAGGCCGACATAACATTGGAAAGGCAAGGATTCATCTTACCTTTCACCATTAACTTGACCCCATCTAAACCACGAAGCTTAAGTCTCTTCGCTCTACAACCCATACTCTCATCATGCTCAAACAACTAATCCATCCCTAAGACATCATCAAACATTTGAAACGACAATACCATCAGATCAACTGGAAATATTGAACCTTAAACTTGAATCATACACCTCTTAAATACCATATCCACCAAAAGACCGTATCTCAACGGGATAGTCATACAAACTCCAACCTCAAGATTATCGGCAAGAATACCCCACTGCTGAGATATTCCACTATGAATGTAGGAATGAGTAGACCCCCGAGTCCACTAAAACAACAATAGACACTAAAATAGGGTAAATGTACCACCACTATGATGTCCAGACGTATGGGTCGCTCCTTCTCTAGCAAAGCCCCAACCCCTCTAAGCTGGATAAAGGTCCTCTAAGTCTAAATCTGTATGGTGCCAGTAGCTGCCGGGCAATCTCTCACGTAGTGATCTGGTGACCCACAACCATAGCAAACTCTGAATGTCCCCCAACTCTCACCTCGATGATTGTGTCCCAACTGGTCATATATTGGTGCACCTATACTCCCTTGTGAGCCCCTCAGAATCATCATGGACGAAGATTATGAAGGCCTCTTACGACCAACAAATTCCAACCTACGGTATGATCTTGTAGATTGATTCGAAGTTCCCCTACTCTAATTCCAATAACCCATACTCTTTTGGGAGTGAGAATGTGACTTGTTGGAGTGGGTACGATTCCCTCCACTCGAGCCTCCTTGCCCACACGTCTGGCTATAGCTCAAGCATTGAACTTGCTTGAGCGATTTGGCACTAGCGGTCAATTTTGAAAACACTTTTGGTGGGGCAGCAGTCAAGTATATATGAATTTCCTTCCTCAAACCTTTTCGAAACCTCTTGCACACTTTCTTCTCTATAGCGACCAATTCTAGGGTATACATGTTTAGGTGTACGAACTCTTATTCATATTTAAAGACAGACTGATTCCCTTGGACCATATGAGTGAACTGATCTCTAAAACTATCAATGTGGGCTTCACCCACATATTTCCTCTCGAACTCATCCAATAAATTATCCCATGAAGGTCGGTTAGGGTACCAATCCAACTCCACGATTTTCCACCATTCACGAGCATTCTTCTTTAATAGAGAAATGACGCATGTCAGCTTGTCCTCGGGTTCCAACCGCATTTGTCACATGATCAGGCGGGTATCCCTCAACCACTGATCTGCCTTAACCGAGTTGTCTTATCATGTCCCGAGGAAATCTATCGCGCCATGATGACGTATCCTCTCTATCGGCGCCTTACGAGGGGTAGTCGAAGGCCGATGAATGACCCTCACAATACGGTAAAGGGTTCGATAAAAGCAAGTTAAATAATTAGCTTCTTGATCTCTCTCGTCTTTTGACATCTCCTCTATGTCGGGGACATAGTCCTCATCATAGCTCTCCTCACGAGAGCGCCAACTCTCCTCATGATCACGTGCTCTCCTAGGCATGATTAATTTTTATGTACAAGCAAACAAATAAGGTTACATCATCGAATATTCAGCTTAAACGAGTACAAATTCAACTTACGGGTAACGTATTCACTAGACACCTATTTACAACTCTAGACAATCCCCGGGGCTTTTCTAGAACTGGCTAAACCTAGGCTCTAATACCACTAATTGTAAGAACCTCAACCCATATGTCACATTTGGACATCAAGCCCAACCCGCTACCATAAAATTTCAACTTAGTTTAGCCCAAAACACATTTCATTATTCATAAAATCCATTAATTCAAATATTTCAAACATAGATAAGTATCTAAAACGTTACATGGAAGCTCCATTTAAAAATATAATTATAAAAGCATTCAACTCACGATTTAAATACAAAATATGGGTTACAATACAAAAAATATGGTCCTACAAATACATAGCCCAAATAAATCTAAGTACTATACTCTGAACCAGTCGATGCTGAAGTCCTACTCTGATGGTGCTCTACAAATGCACGTGTCACCTACTAACATGAGAACGAAAACAATTCTGAATGCTGAGCCAACAAAGCTCAATGGATACACTTCTACTCAACCATGCTTTATGCAAATCATAAATATGAACATGTAGCTAAAGATGATATCATGACATTACAATAACATATGACACTACCTCTAGCCGCATAAACACATAGCAAACAACAATGGATGCATTAATCTCGTACAAAATAAATACATCATACCACACAAACCTAGAGTGAGGCCTGGTGTCACACATCCTCGGGATCATACACTTTGAGTGAGGCTCAGTGTCATACAGCCTTCGGAACGTACACTCATACTTAGAATCTCTCGCCGAGTATCATCGAATGAGGCCCGGTGTCACACAGCCTCGTGAACATACATCCGACATCTCATCTCATGGTGTTGCAACACACTCTCTGGGTATCCGGATCACAACAACCAAAGGTGACTCAATCAAACAAGTGCACTTACTTGGCACACAACATCGCACAATCCACCAAGGATCCCTACTCTTGCTGTTACAAATAAGTCACCCAAAGTTTACCAAGTTATTACACATTATTCTCATACATGAGGGTTAAATCTCGGTTTCTAAGTTTTATAATTTATTTTACTACATTATAAGCCCATCGGACCATAGTCCTCGAATTATTAGCCTTTCGAACTCAAACTCAAGTTTTTGGGTAGATTGCCAATGGGTACCGGTACATGTCCTTACTTACCGGTACGGTACCTAAGGGTACGGTACTCAAAGTGTACCGATGCAAAATTAGCTCACTAGAATTTTATCCAGCCTTCTTGTACATGTACTGGTCGACCCGTACCGATATCGCTTTACATGGCATATCGATACATGTTAAACATCGTATCGCTACCCCCTTCTTAGTTCATCTTAATGAAATAGTATTCTTAAACCCAAAACACTAGAGTACCGGTACTGGCTCCCCGTATACTGATAATGAAGCCCAAAAATAGCTTTCTAGGCTCGAGAAATCACCTCCCAAGCCCCCAAAATACAACCTTTAGCCTCAAAACTCATTCCTACATCTTATGGAAGTGTTTAGGGTAGTTTGCTACCATTTTTACACGTTATTTACACCAAATTCGATTTTTACCATTAAAGGGTCTCTAAACACCTAAACAACGTATAGCACCCCCTTCCTGGTCTGGTAGAGAATCGGGTCAGAGACGCTATCGGTGAACATTAATGATGTTCAGTATAGTAATTTCGGTGGTTTGAGAGTGCTTTTGATACACTCTAATGACTCAACATTAATTATTTGACATGTTAAAGGCAATAAGTCATCACAAGCAACAACAAATAATTTAAGGGAATATTCTGTAAGTTTTATAAGTTTAAGGACTAATATGTAAATTCTGTAATTACTACATCCTTGTATGTAATTCTACTTACCAATATAAAATTCATTGTGTAATTAACATGCATATCAATTTTCAAAGAATATTGAGTTCATTTACTAGCTTAATTAGCCATTTCTATTTTAATGACCTGATTGTAAAGTCTTAAACCAATTCCAGTATTCTTAACCAACTAACATGTATCAGTATCGGTACTTGATAGGCCATACCGGTCTGCCTGACTGTTACTACTATTGAGATTGAAGGTGGTTATCGGTACGGGCTAGGTCGTATCAATACGCCATTCATAACACAAATTCCAATAGCATTTTTTTGTATCGATACCTGATTTATTGAGCATATAGGGATCGGTACGATCCCCCTTCTTACCGGTAACCTATTTATTTTACAAATTCTAGTAACAAAAATTTGTACCGATATTCCTATATATTTATTGGTACACCTTAACAATTTGGTCCAATAATGCTTACTCGTACCGATACTCCCTTACCCGTACCGGTACGCCCTGTTCTGTAATGTGTGATTTTGTCTGGTTTTTATGTTTTTTAAGAAATCAAATAGTTTTCAAATTCAATGAAATTTTGTAGGCAAGTTATAATCGTCTAAATCTTGTAACTTGACAAGTTTTTATAGTAATATGAATCCATTTACTATGTTTTTACCTTTTTAGGCCTAATACACCATTTCTACTAGTTTCTCAACATCATCATAAGTCCATTTTTATCTTATACATAAACATACACATGGTGATCATTTATACATATCAAAATGGGCCTTTTATGCATGTTTAGACCCTATCCCACCATTCAAGGAGTTTATAAACAAAAGGAACATTACATGGACTTGTAGAGTGACTTGCAAAACTTGTTCCTTCCCTGATCCTCAAAGCTTATGTCCACTAATCTGAAATGCATAGAGATGAGATGCATTAGACTGATATAGCCTAGTGAGGTAGTCTTTAAAAATGCAATGAACATTACAAAGAATGTCGGTAGAGGCCGTAATATCAAATCAACATAGATGCATCTCGAATCATGCTTTAAGAATGACTTTCAATAACTTTAACCCTTGAATCGATATGAGATAGTGGATACGCAAATTCCCAACCAACATCACCAATAAATGAACGGTCAAATCTTCCAACATCTCCAATAGACCAATATCGTAATCATCTCGCTAACATCTCCAATATGAGACTTAGCTCCAGGACCGTTGTCCACTCCGTACCAATGAGCTCATGAATTCTATGACATGCCATTTGTATCCAATCTCTATTTGTATCCAAGGTCCGATAAATTAAGCTAATAACAATATCAACAACAATAACAGTAACAATAGCTATATCAATATTTCAATAACAATGTCCATTGATCAATATAATTTTGTAGGAATGTTTTGAAGATGTCGATGACGATAACAATGGTTCGTTGGACAATAATTTAATGTAATAGACTTACTGATAACTACCAAAAATACCTCCTAAGAGGACTCGATGCAATGGAACCTTGTAACATGTTAGCTATGCAATAAACAATCAAAATGAAATCGGGAAGGCACCTAGCCAATCATGAGACTCTGACTACACTCATCGATATTCTTGAAGCTTTCAAGGCTCCTGGATAGTTATTCCCTTTCCCGTTGATGTGTTAGCCTTCGATGTAGTAAGTGATTCTCGGCCTTCAATGGGTTGAGCTAACACAAAAAACATGGAGAAAGGTTACAATAGCTTTAACGATTTCAATAGCAATACTTAAATTCATAGCAACTTTTAGCTATGAAACAATAAAGATTTAAACTTGGAATCCATAGATAGACTTCTAGGGTTCAAGATCCTTTAACATGAAATCTATCATGTTTTGGCCAAGGAAAACTTCAATAGTTTAACGGATTTTTCTTACCCAAATGTTAACAACAACATATGATTAAGAAGTCGAAAATATACAAGCTTTGGCAAGGTCTCCTATGAAGGTGCTTGCTTGTCTTCCTAAGTTTGAAGTTTAAGTTGATGATGGTTTTTAGCCTCAACTAAGCAACCAAGTAAATTTTCTATACTAGTACGCCTTGTACTATAATGGCAGATTCTATCTAGTTTTTATATATTTTAAGTAATCAAATAGTGTCCATATTCAATGAAATTTTGTAGGCAAGTTATAATCATTTAAATCTTGTAACGCGCCAAGTTTCATAAAATATATGAATACATTTACTATGTTTTTACCTTTTAGGCCTAATACACCATTTCTACTAGTTTCTCAACATCATCCACCATTCTCGGAGTTTATAAATGAAAGGAACATTACATGGACTTGTAGAGTGACTTGGAAAACTTGTTCCTTCCCCGATCCTCAAAGCTTATGTCCACGAACTTGAAATGCATAGAGGTTAGATGCGTTAGAATTATATAGCTTAGTGAGGTAGTCTTTAACAATGCAATGAAAGTTACAATAAATGTCAATAGAGGCCGTAATATCAAATTAACATAGATGCATCTCAAATTATGCTTTAACAATGATTTTCAATAACTTCAACACTTGGATCGATATGAGATAGTGGATACGTGAATTTTCGACCAACATCGCCAATAGAACAATATCGCTCTCATCCCGCCAACATCGCCAATAAGAGCCTTAGCTAAAGGACCGTTGTCCATTCCTTACCAATGAGCTCATGAATTCTATGGCATGCCATTTGTATCCAATGTCCATTTGAATATAAGGTCCAATAAATTAAGCCAATAACAATATCTATGTCAATAGTTTAATAACAATGTCCAATGATCAATATAATTTTGTAGCAATGTTTCGAAGATGTCGATGGCAATAACAATGGTTCGATGGACAATAATTTAATGTAATAGACTTATTGATACTTGCCAATAATACCTCCTAAGAGGACTCGATGCAATGGAACCTTGTAACATGTTAGCTATGCAATAAAAATGGAAATGAAATCGGGAAGGCACCTAGCCAATCCCGAGACTCCTACACTCACCGATATTCCCAAAGCTTTGAAGGAACCTTGCCCGTTGATGTGTTAGCCTTCGATGGAGTAAGTGATTCTCCACCTTCAATGGGTTGAGCTAACACAAAAAACATGGAGAAAGGTTATAATAACTTTAACAATTTCAATAGCAATACTTAAATTCATAGCAACTTTTAGCTATGAAACAATAGAGATTTAAACTTGGAATCCATAGATAGACTTCTAGAGTTCAAGATCCTCTAACATGAAATTGATGCTGAAGAAGTTTAAAATATAAAAGCTTTGGTAAGGTCTCCAATGGAGGTGCTTGCTTGTCTTCCTCATGTTGAAGATGAAGTTGATGGTGGTTTTTAGCCTCAATTAAGCAATCAGGTAAATTTTCTATATGTTCTTTCCATTTTAATTTCTTAAGCCGTCCTTCCTATGAAGGAATTAAATTCCCTCATCCCACGTGGTGGATGACAAGGCTTGAGAGGGGTCAATCACAAGGTTAGTCCTTTATCTTATTATTCTTTGCACTTTTGCCCTAATCGTTTCATTTCCTACAATTTAGCCACCAAACTATGTTTCAATGATTTCAATATAGTCTTTTGTTAATAACAATACTAATTTAGGGTTTGATAGTTGAATAATCGACCACTCGGTCAAAAGTCAATGCAATGATTTGACCTTCTGATGTTGGGTTTCGGTCGCCGAAATCCAATTTCAGCTAAGCCGGTGTTTAGGGTTTTACAATTCTCCCCCTTAAAAAAATTCATCCTCGAAGTTTACCTGAACCAAAAAGATGGTGATACTATTTCTTTATTGTCTCTTTTGGTTCCCATGTAGCTTCTTCAACCTTGTGACTCATCCATAGTACCTTCACTAGAGAGATGTTTTTGTTACGAATTCTTTTGACTTCCCGTGCCAATATTTGCACTCGTTCTTCCTCATAGGTCAAGTTTGGTTAAATCCCCACAAATTATGGTTCAATGATATGTGATAGATCAGATCAGTAATTTTAGAGCATCGATACATGAAAGAAATCGTGAATCTTGCTTAATTCTTGAGGCAACGCCAAACAATAAGCCACGAGACCAATTCTTTCAATAACCTCGAAAGTTATGATGAATCGGGGACTGAGTTTCCCCTTTTTCCAAAATGAAGAATCTTCTTCCATGGGGATACTTTCATAAAAGCTTTCTCTCCCACAGAATACTATATGTCCCATCTTTTGAGATCAACATAAGCCTTTTGTCGATCAAAGGCAGCCTTAAGATAGTCATGGATGATAGTAACTCGTTCTTCAGTTTCCCGAAGTAAATTAGAGCCCAACACCTTGCCTTTATCGAGTTCAGACCAACACAATGGGGTTCTACATTTCCTTCCATACAATGCTTTATATGGTGCCATCTTGAGTGATGCTTGGTAGCTATTATTATAGGAAAATTCAATGAGAGGTAGGGATTTCTACCAGGTTCCTTCAAAAAATATGATACATGAATGAAGCATGTCTTCCAGAATCTGTAAAGAAGGGTTCAATACCGATACATGACTCCGATGATTTTGATGGAAGAAATGTCAATAGTTACCTGAATTACCCTTTCTGAATGGATGTCAGATCTAGGGTGGAAATTTGTACTAAGGTTAACCTTGGCACCCAAAGCTCATTGCAATGTTCTCCAAATTTGAGAAGCAAATCGTGGATCCCGATCGGAGATGATAGATTTAGGTACTTCATGGAGTCTGACAACTTCTTTGATGTACAAGTCAGCTAGTTTGGGAAGACCGTAGTCCATTCTAACCAATACGAAGTGAACTGACTTGGTAAAACAGTCGACAATAACCTAAATGGCATCATGCTTGGGTGGCGTTAACGATATCCCACTAATGAAGTCCATAGTGATTCTTTAACACTTCCACTGAGGTAACTCAATAGATTGCAATAATACAGTGGGCACATGATGCTCAACCTTGACTCGCTAACACGTGAGGCACTTAGACACGAAATCCGTAATAGCCTATTTCATGCCAGACCACTAATAAAGTTCCTAAAGATCCTTGTATATCTTTACTGATCTCGCATGTACAGAAAAAGGGCTACTGTAAGCCTCTTTGAGGATTTAATCTTGAATTCAGAATCAGGACTACTCCGAAGTTTAGAAACAATGGCTTGCAATTTAAGATCTTAATCCTGCAATGGCTTAATCCTCGATCAATGGTAGACTAAATATGGAGTTCAACTACTAGGGGTCGGTGCTTCCTAAGCTTGAAATACACATTAATAGCTTGAGGGGTAGGCGAAGGTTTGTGGCTGAGTGCATCAGCTACAACATTGGCCTTACCCAAGTGATAGTCAATGACAAGGTCATAATCTTTTAGGAGTTCCATCTATCTCCTTTGTTGATGATTCAACTCTTTATGTGTCAATAGGTACTTGAGGCTCTTGTGATCAGTGAAGAGATAACATTTTTCTCCGTAGAGATAATGCCTCTAGATTTTCAATGCAAACACAACTGCAACCAATTCAAGATCATGGGTGGGATAGTTTATTTCATGTGGCTTTAGTTTTCTCAAAGCATACGCAATAACTTTTCCTTCTTGCATCAATATGCATCCTAACCCGATATGTGAAGCATCATTGTACACTGTATAGTCCTTGCTAGACTCTAGTTGGGTTAGGACTAATGCGTGAGTTAATACTTGCTTGAGCAGGTCAAAGCTACGGTTTTGTGTCTCAGTCCATTCAAAGAAATTTTTTTTCGTAGAAGCTTTGTTAATGGTGATGCTATTATAGAGAATCCTTTAACGAATCTCCTATAATAACTAGCAAGGCCGAGAAAACTATGAACCTCTCCAACATTCTTTGATGGTCTCCATTCAATGATAGCTTGAATCTTTTTTTAGTCTACTTGAATAACCATTGTTGACACAATATGACCTAAAAAGGAGACTTCGGTGAGCCAGAACTCACACTTGCTAAACTTAACATAAAGCTGCTTCTCTTGGAGGGTCTAAAGTATAATACGGAGAATTAGAGATGATATTGATGTTCAACTTGGTTCTTGGAGTAGATTAGTATATCATCAATGAACACCAATACGAACTTGTCTAGATAGGGTCTGAAAACTTGTATTACGAGATCTATGAAGGCAATCGGTGCATTGGTTAACCCAAAGGGAATCGCTAAGAATTCATAGTGGTCGGATCTTGTACGAAAACTAGTGTTTGGCATATCACATTCCTCGACTTTCATCTGGTAATATCCAGACCTTAAATCATTCATGGAAAAGACAATGGCATCCTTGAGTTGGTCAAAAAGATCATCGATCCTCGGGAGAGGATACTTGTTCTTGATAGTCAGCTTATTCAATTGTCGGTAGTTGATACAAAGGCACATAGAATCGTCTTTCATCTTGAAAAAAAGAACTGGAGCTCCCTAGGGTGAAGAACTCAGTCGAAAGAAACCCTTACTCATTAAGTCCTAAATTTGTTCTTTAAGCTCCTTAAGCTCTATCAGAGCCATTCAATAGGGTGAAATGGAAATCGAGGTGGTTCCAGGTTGCACTTCAATCCCAAACTTGACTTCACGGGTGGGTGGCAAACCCGAAAGTTCATCAGGAAACACATCGGGAAATTCTTGTACGGTGTCGATGCCTTGCAACTGTGGTTCTTCCTTATTCTTGCCTCCAATAACATACAACAATGGGTTATTGTTGCCATAGTTCATGAGAGTTATACTCTCCTTGCCAAGACATCGGAGATAAAACTTCTTCTTATTACAATCCACCGAGGCTTGGTGCTCACCGAGTCAATCAAGCCCCAATATAACATCAAATTTATGAATAGGAAAGGCCATGAAGTTGGTTGGGAAAGGAATCCCTTGTATCATTAGGGGGTAGTTCTTACATATTAAAATGATTACAACACTATCTCTTACAGGGTTTGTTACTATGATCTTGGTAACTATAGGCTCAAATAGTAACTTAAACTTCTTTATCAATACTGTACTTTTAAAAAGAATGAGTGGATCCAGGATCTATCAATGCATAAATAGGATGAGAATGTAGTTAAATTGTACCTGCAATAATGTTTGGATCATCATCCTCTTCCCTACTCCTCACATGGTACACCTGAGTAGAGGCCTTGGGTTCTTATTTGTTCGGGGTCCTTGTTGAGCCACTAGGTCTCCCTATAGTTCTCGATGCATTTTGTTTATGTCCTTTACCCTTAAAGGATTGAGCATGTGACACAGTGCTAGCTGGTGCAGTGGCTTTGGAGGTATTCATAGGACAATCTCTAATAAAGTGGCCTTGTTCACCACAGTAGTAAGAAGCTCCAGTCTGTTTACGACACTAGTCTACATGATGTCTCCTCTAGCAATAGGTACATGTGGGGTATTGAGATTCTGACCTGAACCTCCATTTTTGTCAATAGAAGTTGTCTTAGCAACAGTCTAAGACATATTCAGTGGCCTTGCAATGTTACCAAAATGAGAAGGATGTTGATAATATTGTGGCTTAGGTCCATGTTGTTTTCCCTTCTTGTACGGGATGACCCACCAGTCCTCTAAGCTCTCTGGGTAGCTTCGGTGGCAATGGCTCGATTCACAAGATCTTTAATATCATTAATACCCAAAGCAGTAAACAAAGGGCGAAGCTCATCACTAAGCCCTACTATGAACATCCTTCCTTTCTCTTCTTCTTTCTTGATGTACTTAGCTCCGTACTTGCAATATTACATAAGTCATGAATGTGCTGCTCTACCGGCCTCCAACCTAGCTTGAGGTGCAAGAAGATGTCACGTCTTTCAGCCAGGTAGAACTCACTGATGTATTTCTTACGAAATTCCCATTAGAAGAACTCCCAGGTAAATGCTTCCTCCAAGACTGTAATGGTGGTCGTCTCCCACCAATGTAACGCCTCAACAACGATCGATGCGGGAGTATACTGAAGATTGTGCTCATCGGAACACTTTAGTTTTTTATTCAATATCCTCAACGTATTATCAAGCCAATACTCGACAATCTCGGGATCAATACTTTCCATATCGGTAAAAGTGTAAGCCCGATACTGAGCGAGTTTGTCAATAGGGGCTCGAGCTGCCAAGGTAGCAGCCACAGAAGTTTATGTAGGCTGCTCAGACTTTAGAGTATCCATGACTTGTTTGGACATCTTAGCCATGTTTTGGTAACACTCAAACTGAGCAATCTGTACCGAGGATTCAACATTCGGTGTTTTTTTATAGAGATCCTTGAGGGTTAGGAGGATCTTTCTATTCTTATCTCCTCGCTATGAGTCGGGGAGCCAGTAGAATGTTCAACATTCTAGTGAGCTTCATTTGACTTAGACATATTTACTATATAAAAGAAAGGATCGGGTTAGTTCTAAGTCACAACACATACACAATATTAACTCCTAGGTGGCATATTCAATGCAAAAACACACAATAGACTTCAATTTATTCCTAGAATCGACTAAACTCTAGCTCTGATACCACAAATGTAGAACCCCTTCCCAGCCAGGTAGAGAACCGGATCAAAGATGCTACTGGTGAACAATAATGATGTTCAGTACAATAATTTAGGTGGTTTGATAGTGCTTTCAGTACACTCCAATGAATTAGCATTATTTATTCGATATGATAAAGGCAATAAGTCATCACCAGCAACAAAAATTAATTTAGGGGACCATTTTGTAAGTTTTATAAGTTTAAGGACTAATATATAAATTCTATAATTACTATGTCCTTATTTGTAATTCTACTTACCAATATAAAATTCAATGCATAATTAATGAGCATATCAATTTTCAAAGAATTTCAAGTTCATTTACCAGCTTAATTAGCCATTTCTATTTTTAATGACCTAATTGTAAAGTCTTAAACAAATTCCAGTATTCTTAACCAACTTACATGTATTGATACCGGTACTCGATAATCCGTACTGGTATTTTCTGGTTGTTATGACCGTTAGGATTGAAGGTGGGTATCGGTACGGGCTAGGCCGTATCGATACGCCATTCATAACATAAATTCTAGTAGCGTTTTTTCGTACCGATACGTGATTAACCATATCGATACCTAATTTTTTTCACCATATGGGGATCGGTATGGTCCCCCTCCATACTGGTACCCTGTTTATTTTACAAATTCTAGTAACGAAAATTCGTACCGATATTCATATACTTGTATTGGTACGCCTTAACAATTTGGTCCGATAATGCTTACTCGCACCGATACTGCCTTACCCGTACTGGTACGCCCTGTTCTATAATGGCAGATTCTATCAAGTTTTTATATATTTTAAGCAATCGCAGTGTCCATATTCAATGAAATTTTGTAGGCAAGTTATAATCATCTAAATCTTGCAACGTGTCAAGTTTTATAGCAATATGAATCCATTTACTATGTTTTTACCTTTTTATGCCTAATACACATTTTCTACTAGTTTTTCAACATCATCCACCATTCTAGGAGTTTATAAACGAAAGGAACATTATATGGACTTGTAAAGTGACTTAGAAAACTTGTTCCTTCTTGATCCTTGAAGCTTATGTCCATTAACCTGAAATGCATAGAGATGAGATGTGTTAGAATTATATAGCCTAGTGAGGTAGTACTTAACAATGCAATCAACATTACAATGAATGTCGATAGAGGCCGTAATATCAAATCAACATAGATGCATCTCAAATCATGCTTTAACAATGATTTTCAATAACTTTAACACTTGGATCAATATGAGATAGTGGATACATGAATTTCCAACCAACATCACCAATCAATGAATGGTCAAATCCTCCAACATCGTCGATAGACCAATATCGCACTCATCCCGCCAACATCACCAATAAGAGACTTAGTTCAAGGATCGTTGTCCACTCCGTACCAATGATCTCATGAATTCTCTAGCATGCCATTTGTATCCAATGTCCATTCGAATCCAAGGTCTAATAAATTAAGCCAATAACAATGTCAATAACAATAATGGTAACAATAGATATGTCAATAGTTCAATAACAATGTCCAATGATCAATATAATTTTGTAGCAATGTTTCGAAGATGTTGATGGCAATAAAAATGGTTCGATGGACAATAATTTAATGTGTTAGCTATGAAATAAACAATGGAAATGAAATCAGGAAGGCACCTAGCCAATCGTGAGACTCCGACTACACTCATCGATATTCCTGAAGCTTTCAAGGAACCTTTCCCGTTGATGTGTTAGCCTTCGATGGAGTAAGTGATTCTCCACCTTCAATGGGTTGAGATAACACAACAATATGGAGAAAGGTTATAATAACTTTAACGATTTCAATAGCAATACTTAAATTCATAGAAACTTTTAGCTATGAAACAATAGAGATTTAAACATGGAATCCATAGATAGACTTTTAGAGTTCAAGATCCTTTAACATGAAATTGATGGTGAAGGAGTCTAAAATATACAAGCTTTGGCAAGGTCTCCAATAGAGGTGCTTGCTTTTCTTCCTAAGGTTGAAGATGAAGTTGATGATGGTTTTTAGCCTCGATTAAGCAATCGGGTAAATTTTCAATACGTTCTTTCCATTTTAATTTCTTAAGCCTTCCTTCCTATGAAGGAATTAAATTCCCTCATCCCATGTGGTGGATGATAAGGCTTGAGAGGGGTCAATCAGAAGGTTTGTCCCCCATCTTATTATTCTTTGCACTTTTGCCCCAGTATTTTCATTTCGTACAATATAGTTACCAAACTATGTTTTAATGATTTCAATATTGTCCTTGGTTAATAACAATATTAATTTAGGGTTCGATAGTTGAATAATCGACCACTCGGTCAAAAGTAAATGCAATTATTTGACCTTCCGATGTTGGGTTTTCGATCATCTGAATCCAATTTCGACTAAGCTGGTTTTTAGGGTGTTACACAACCACAACATCAAATCAAGCAACAAAGCAATCAAATTTATGATGCTCGTGAAGACAAAGGAGTTAGTAGTGCACTAACCTTGATTTCTCAACTAGAAAGAAACTCCAAGGCAAGCTCCTCAAACCATCTTCTTCTCAAGTTCTTTGGAAGAATTTCCAGCTTCTTTCACTCAAAATGTAGATCCTTGAATGCTGATAACAATACTTTCAACCCAAATTCCAAAATTCTTACTCAAAAAGACAAAGATCCAACCTTTACTTGAGTGTGGGGGTTGGGGGAATGGGAATGGGAATGGGAATGATTGAGGGAAGAAGACAAGGGAGACAAATGGTGATATCACCACCACTTTTCTGCAGAGAAAATAAAGACTCTTCCCTTTCCTCTTCAAAAATAAGGTGAAATTACCCCACTACCCTCCCATCATCCTCCTAACTCACCACCAAGCAAAACTCAAGCCCAATCACATTACACAAACCTAACAAAGGTTCTATTGATCCCTCAAAGGCCCAAATTCACGGCCCAAAATGCAAATCCCACGACTTGGTTTAAACCGACCCACGGATTCCGAAACACGGGTCGTTACGTATCAGCTCATTTATTTACTCGTTCATAAGCTCGTTTACTAGGCTCCCTATTTTCTTTTTTACATTTTAAATATTGGTGCACGTAGAGACTAAATTGAACATATGGTGAACTTTGAAGTTCAAACTATGAAGCATGGGGAGCTTAAGGACAAGTGGTGTAATTTTACCATTTTTCTTTGGCTTACAAGTAAAAGGGTTAAAGGAGAGTGTTCTCGAACATTAAATGAACATGTTCGTGAACACTAAACTAACATGTTCACGAACATGTTGGTGAAAATGTAAATGAATATATTCACAAAACGTTAAACAAACATTTTTGCGACCGCTAAATAAACGAACATGAACATCTTCAAAATAAACAAGCGAACATGAACATAGTATTAAAAATTTAAACAAACACGAACCGAACGTGAACACCTTCAAAAATATACAAACAAACACGAACACAACCTTATATGTTCAAGCTCTGTTCATTTACACCCTCTAAAGGTATTTTACATGTCATCATTGTAACACCCAAATCTCGATCCAACCCAACCGAAAGATTTATAATGCCACATTGGGTCACTGAAACGACATACCAAAATTTTCTGTTAAGCCAAGAAATTTTAAAACATGTTCATAGAAAACATAATAAGTAAAAGTTAGGCACATTTTTAAACCAATTTACAAAGCTAGAACTCCGACGTATAAAATATCGTATATCAAAATAGTAAAGATAATAATAGAGTTACATATCAAAATACTGTAAGGTCCTATGAATACATAATCATGATCTAAAAGAAAAGGTATTGTACTATGGAAGAAGCGATGCTGGAATCTCTCGTTGATGTGCTCTTCGTATACGAACTGGGTCTACTAACCTGCAAATGAAAATATCCGAATACTAAGATTTACATGCTCCGTGGTATATTTCTACTCTATTATACTTCATGCATTTCATAAACATAAGCATGCAATGCAAGTATGAGCAATAAGGTAAGAGTATAGCTTAATTGTTTTTAGACTATCCATGCTTGAATAATACCTTGGATTAGGGCCAGCCTCAGGCTTTTGGTGGCCTTGAGTGAACCTAAAAATTGGGCCCTAAATTAGGGATTTAAATTGCAGTTGCAAATTTATTTTCAATCTTGTTGTGTTTATCACTATTGTGGACATAACAGATGCTATTGCGGTCACTGAGAATGTCGCGGTTGTGAAATTAGTTAATAACATATGCTATTATGGACATAGCAGTTGTAGGTATCGTGGTTTCATATGGTGCCACTAACTTCATATAACGATCGTTGTTGTAGTTGCATACCGCTATTTAAATCCTTGTCACTAATAACAATTAATAAAAAAATATTAAATTTTAAAAGTAGGTTCATAGTAACAAGTATTGATAAAATTGGGTCCCTAATAGCAAGTATTGAAAAAATTAAAATTTAAGACTATGCCATAATAACAAATAATGAAAAAAAAATCGAGGCCCTAATAACAAGTATTAGAAAAAAAATGAATATTAAGAATAGACCTCTATAATAAATATTAGAAAGAACTTAGTCCTATTAACAAGTATTAAAAAATAAACATCTAATAACAAATATTAGAAAAAATTTAAATCCTTAATAATAAATATAATTTGAAAAAATATAAATATTCAATTTCCTTAACCGGTGGGCCCTTGGCGGGCGCTTTTAAATCCATTGCCAAGGGTCAAGCCTTCCTTGGATTATATAACAAACTCAACGTCATAAGAAATCACAACATGCTATCAACACAATACATGAGATTATAAATATTATGTATTCCACAACATCAAGTACAACGAATATTATCCAGAATCATACAACATTAAGTAAAGCGCCCTCACAATTACTCAAAGTAATTCAATACAACATACATTGGGTATCCAAATCCTTTAACGATCGAAATTAAATCACAAAGTACCCTCAAGACCAAACAATAACACATTTGTAACCCCCACGACCTGGCCTAGCCACCAGGCCGTATCGAGTGGACTACACGGGACTAATCGAAGAAAGATCCGAAGATTTCCCTCCGATTAGCAACCCTAACACATTGATTATTATCTTTTCTAGATGCTAAGATTTAATCTTAAGTTATCAAACTCGCATAATATAGGGACCAAAATGCAAAACTAGCATAATATAGGGACCTATGATGTAATTAAGGTGATCTTTGTGGAATAAAACCCATTTCATACTTCCATGATGAAATGCAACATAACACATGCACAAAAACATCCACAACTGAAAACAGCATAAACTAGGACCAAAACGAAAGAAAAATAACTTTAAAGATGCCTTTAACTAACTTCAACGACCCCCATTTCGAAACACTAAAGGCCCGTATCGGAACGGTGCTTTATAGCGGCGAAACGTTCCGAAATGGCTTTAGACCGTCCGGCCCTACTTAGCTCGTTCGATACACGTTCCGAAACGCCAAGGCAAAAACAAGGGATGTTCCGAAACGTTCGAGCCCGTTTCGAAACACCCTGCTGCAGAAACAACAAAACTGTAATTTAAGCATCTCTAAGAGTATTTAACTTGGTTCCAATCACCACATACATCAGAGCAATAACAAGGAAGACATACATACACTAAAATCAGCCATCATACATGTCCAAGATCAAGAGAAACATAAACATGCTTTACGTACAATTAAAAGGAAGCTTCAAGATCCAACATATGAAGCACAAGGTCCAAAACCATAACCACAAGACATAAGGTAAGAACAAGCCAACAAGATAATCATCAACATAATCTCAACACAAGAAGTTTACAAACACTCCCAAAGACATAAACAAGGTTCACCCTCATTCCCACACACGATATTATCTAAGCAAGGTCATACTTGAGCTAAGAGCGGACACTTGGGTCACCTCCCTTGCACCGTTGCCTTCCAAAGGGTCTACGGATCTACATTATTGGAAAAAGAGAGTGTAAGCTATATAGCTTAGTGAGTGGAGCTCAAAACCAACTACAACAATGCAGTTTTGAAAACAATCATCATTTAGGAAATCAAAACCGTTTCTTGAAATCTCTTTCCCAAATCATTTCCGAAACCATTTCCTTTTCGACATGCAAACTTGAAACAAGTTTAAGCAATGCAACCACAAATACCATAGGCAATGAACATGCATAAACCATGCATAAACCATATATGAACCATATATGCAAACCAAGCCTACCGGCTCCATAAATATTTCACATGCTTCAAGCACAAATACCTAACCATATGAGTTTACCAAGCTCTTGTGAAACCATGGCGAATGAGTATACCGGCATCATTGACACGTTGCTCGGATAAGCGGACACCTTGATGGCACAACCCCCATCAAGTCACATGGTGAAACAACCCTCACCACAACACACTTCGGTCAGGATGCCACTTCCCGCATTGCCCGTTGGTGATAGCACAACCCCTACAACTCGCATCACAATAGCACAACCCTATTGTGAAACCGAAGAATTTCTCACGCGCGAATTTCATAATTATAGTGCACTTCATATCCTATTGATCGATCAATCTATCTGATATAACCCATGTGTCAATATACTCATCGCAACATCATAATCCACTGATTTTCACCGGGGATAACCACCTCCCCAAAACACATCCAAATAGCCATAATCACAAGCTCATGCATAGCATGAACTCAACCAACATTTAATAAATCACATGGCATTCATATGGGACAATAACAACATGCATTTAATGCATAACAACAGTAGAGGAATTATCATTTAAAATTACATGCACATGATCCAATACATGATCAAATATAAGAAGGCGAAAAGCCGAAACAACACCAAAACTTACCCTTGAGCTTGGATTGGCCTAATGGCTCAACCCAAACCCTTAAAACACTTCTTCAACCTTAATAAAACAGTAAAAATCATTTCCACTCACCAACGATTACCAAAATCAAGTAAAAACCTCTTTCTAGCTTTCTAGTTCGCCCACGATTGAGTTCAACAATTCTGGATCTTCAATCACTACCTCTAACCAACCCAAAATAGAAGATTTAGAGATATTTTCAACACTCTAACTTGCTGGAAACCAGAGATTCAAATACTCAATCAAAACACCTATTGAACATATCCGATACAAGCCGCAAACATCGAAAAACTCAATTCTGACGAACTCCAGCAAAACCCAGCATTACATAACATCAAAACACATAGATAAACATCTAAAAACATCTACCCAACATCAGATTAACACCAGCTATCGATTCACCTCAAAATCCATCCAAAAACTCACTTTTTCCACTTCAACACCCAACCCAATTTCGGGATTCCTACCAATCACCCAACATCTCAACTCAAAAATCACACCAAAACAAAGGTAAGAACATCAACAAACCCATCAATAACAGATCCTACCCGAAAATTTTACCAAAAGCTCATTTTCATCAATTTTTAGCCAAGTTTCATTAAGATTAAGACAAGATTACAAAACCTTAGCATAAAAGAATCAAAGCATGGGAATTTCATTAAAGAAACTTACATTAGAGGAGAATCACGTTGCTCACCCCCAATGCTAGCTATTTCCCCTTGTTTGGCAAAATTCCTTGAGAAAAACAATAAAATAGACTTGGGTTTTAGGAAATCAAAGTAGGAGAACCATTTAGCAACATTAGATTAATAATAAAATACTTTTACCTTGTGAAAATCAAGCTCAAGAGTTGTTTTGCTGAAGAGAGGAGATGAGAAAGCTTGAAAATGGTTTTTAACGTAAAATGAGAAATTTGATAAAACCTTATTTTAATTAAATCATAAAATCTATTTTAAAATATTTGGATTGTCAAAATAAAGGGGATAATAACCATACTGGCCCAGCCAAAATAGCTCCTTAAAGATTTGATGTTTTGACTCTTTTACAAAATGGTCACTAAAACAGATTTTACAAACTTTACAATTTGGTCACTAACAAAAATGTCAAGGTTTGGAAAGCGTTTCTCCAAAATTGTTTTTACCAAAACATTAAACATATTTATTAAGGATTTTATAGATTTATTTCATATTTTTCCCAACCTCTGAGAACCAGTTTCCCTGAACTCACTCACAACTCCCAACACTGGTCTTTCGGAACTTGAAACTTCACCGGATCTTTTAGACCCTAAACCGAGATGTTACAACTCTCCCCCAGTTAAGAAATTTCGTCCTTGAAATTTACCTGATGGAAAAAGATGTCGAAATTGGTGCTTCATGTCGTCTTTCCTCTCCCAAGTGGTTTCTTCAACACCTCAGTGTCGCCACTTCACTTTGACCAGCTGAATAGATCTACCACGCAAAACCTTGATGTCCGTAGCTAAGATCTCAATCGGTTCCACATCATATGACAAATCGGGATTCAGATTGATTTCTTCGACAGGCATTACATGCGATGGATCTGACCTATACTTCTGAAGCATAGAAACATGGAATACATCATGTATCTTCTCTAATTCCGGAAGCGAACTCAATCTATATGCCACATGGCCAACTCATCCAATGATCTCATATGGACCAATGAATCTCAGACTCAGTTCACCTTTTCTACCGAATCTCATCACTTTCTTCCATGGTGATACTTTCAAGAAGACTTTCTCACCCACGTCAAACTCAATCTCCCGATGCTTCAAATCTACATAAGATTTCTGTCGATCAGTTGCTGCTTTCAAGTGATCACATATAAATTTCACCTTCTCAGTAGTGCCCTTAAGCATAGCAGGTAAAGATACCAATTTCTGACCAGCTTCAGCCCAGCAAATAGGAGTTCTACACCTCCTACCATACAAAGCCTCAAACGGTGCCATCTGAATACTAGCCTGATAGCTATTGTTATAATCAAACTCAACTAATGGCAAGTGTTTCTCCCACGAGCCCTAAAAATCAATAATACAACAACGCAATATATCCTCAAGCACTTGTATTGCTCGTTCTAATTGACCGTCTAACTGAGGATGATATGAGGTACTAAAATTCAATCGGCTACCCAAAGCACTATGCAAGAAATCCCAAAACCTTGATGTGAACCTCGGGTCACTATCCGATACAATCGACTTCGTTACACCGTGTAATCTCACTATCTCGCGGATATACAAATCAGCCAACTTATCCAAGGAATCGTTCGTGTTAACAACTAGGAAATGTGCACACTTGGTGAGTCGATAAACTATCACCCAAACTGAATTCTTTCGTGAAGGAGGCAACGGTAAACCTGATACGAAATCCATGGTTATCCTCTCTCATTTCCATTCCAGAATCCGTAAAGGTTGTAGCAATCCTGACGAAAACTAATGTTCGGCCTTCACTCGCTGACAAACCATACATTTACTTACGAACTCAGCCACATCTTTTTTAAACCAACCCAGAAATACTCATTCTTCATGTTACGCCCCAATTTTGGGCTTAGAAGTTTAGGGTCTGAACCGGACCGGTCTGATTTTGGTTCGAATATAAAAGGAGGTTTTAGGGAAAGCCTAGTTCGAGATGCTTTAAAAATATAGAAAAATATCTAAAAATCCTCTTTTAATATATAAAAGAGAGTGGTGAATTCAATTTTACAAAATAAGGTTTGAAAATACTACATTTTGGTGTAGTGACTAAAGTGCGATTTTTGAAAAGTTTAGTGGTGACTGTTTTGTAAGGATTGAAACTTTGAATCTTTAAGGAGCTAATTTACCCAAAAATATTTTCTCCAGATTTTTCCTTAATTTGGGTGATTTAATTAATGTTTTAATTAATTAAAAGAAAAGGGAAACTACTTTTTGGATTTACATAACTACCTTTTCCTAAATTTCTCTCATTCCTTTTTCTCTCAAAATTCCATCATCCAAACACTTTTTCTCTAGCAACTTTTTCATTGATTTTCACTTCAATTGATGAGATTTCTATCATTAATTAATTCCTAATCAATCTTGCATCAAATCCTTTTGATTTCCTCATTGAATTTTCAAGGAAATTGGCTCCAATCAAGGAGAAAACACCATTTAGAGGTAAGATTGTTATTCTCCTCTAAATACTAAGTTCTTAACTGAAATTCCCAAGTTGTCAATCCTTAATTTGAGTTTTATAAATGGTTTTAATGTTAGAAACTTGATTTTTGGCTTAAAACTCAAGATTTGGAAGAAATCTTGAAGAATTTCGTTGAGTTTAATTGGGCTCTATTTTGAGGTGGTTCTTTAATGTATTTGATTATCAAATGATGTTAGAAATGAGGTTTTATCAATGCAATCCCGAATACGTTGTATTTCCTAAGTTTTTGCTTAAGGAAATGGTGGTTTTTGAGGTGTTTTTGGTGTTTTGTTGTAGCTGGAGGTATAAGGACGAGTTTAGGTTTATTTTGGATGTTAATTGATGTTTAGAAATGGTTAGAAGTGATGGATCTTGGCTGGGTTAAGTTTTGGAAGAGTTTGGAGGTGTTTTCGGTTGTGTTTGGTGGCCGAAATGTTGGTTTTGGGTAGAGCAGCGAGTTTAGGTGTGTTGGCTGAAGATTTCAATGCATAATGATGCATTAATCCTCTGCTTTGTTGTGTTTAAAACAGGGGAGACATCTTCGGACACTTTTGGAGTTGATTCGGAGGCTTGATTAGCGTTTCGGCAAGCAAGCGAAACGTAATTGGTGAGTGGAGTTTGGTTTCCAGTTTTGAAACGATTATTTGGAGGTTTTGGGAGCTTAGTTTAAGTCTAAACAACTTAGCTAAGCTCAAGAGTAAGTTTCGGAAAAACTCTCTCGGATGTGCTATGAAATGGTTTGATGCATTGGTTATAATTTGCATGTTTAAATTCTATTTTGGAAGCATGTCTTAGCATGGTTAATGTTGGTTATGAAAGCCATGTATTGAAGGATGCTCAAGGTAAGAGATCCTTGGTTTGACATATTATTAATATGGTTTTGATGCATAGTGATGCATGATGTTAAATGGCTTTGATTAATGCTTTAAAACAGTGAATTGTTGATGGTAAATGAGGTATATTGGCAAGTGATGTAATGGTTTTAAAGTACTTGAATCGGATATAGTTAGCCGGCTATAGGATTGGGTGCACAGTGAATAAAGTCGCCTTGGATGTCTAGGGGTTGTGATTGTACCGTAAACTCCATCCAAGTACCCTAACGAGTGAGGTAAGATCACAACGGTGGTTAAAAGTCTGTGTGTGGATCTTGTGTTAAGTGTCCCTTGCTCTCGTTAGTGGAATTATACAACTGCCGATGAGTGATGTTGAGGGGTTGTGATTGTGCCGTTAAACTTCATCACGGATGTTGAGGGGTTGTGACTGTACCGATAAACTCCACCTTGTGTTGTTCGGTAGTGTGTATGAAGCGTGTGGGACAACGCTTGTAATCCGCGTATCCGATTGTGTTTTGTGTTGTAAATGGTTATGAATTATCACTTGAAAGTCAATATGATGTGTTGAATGTAATGAAGCATGAGATGCTTGTAGAGTATGCAAGGTTGCATGGAAAGAGATGAGCATGTGTCTAAAAGCTTTGTTGAAAGTATTTTTTTAAAATGCATTATTGTGTGGTTTTCTTTAGAGCATGCCTCACTAAGAAATTGTGCTTACGCTCTCTCTCTTGTACCAATAATGCAGATAATTGAAGTGTTTAAGGGCAACAATGAAGCTAAGAGTGTCCAAGGGAAACCAAGCTCATGTATGGTGATGTTTTCATACACGATTAGTTTTGGTAATTTGGCAATGGGAACCTAAGATGTGTTTTGGGAGATGTGTTGAACTCCCTAGGTTGTGGCATGTTGTTTTTGATGGTTTGAATTTGTAAATGGCCTTTTAATGCTTGTTTTGGAGATTGGTTGATTGCTGGTTTTGCATAATAGGAAGCATGCCTATAGACATGTGAAATTTCATGTTTGATGCTACGAATGGGTTTAGGAGTTACAAACATGCTTTATATTTGTATGATGAATTGTTGGTATGTCTAGGAAGTCATTAGGTAGTGGTTGAGTGGATTTTTGTATGAAAAACCAGCAAAATCTGTAGCTTCTGGGCAAACTGTATCGGAACACTCACTGGCGTTTCGAAACGGGGGCCTGTAATGGCCTTCGTGTTTCGAAACGGCTGGAGGCTGTTCCGAAACGTTTTGGCATTTGGAATGCCCTGTTTCGAAACCAATCTCAGAACCAACCCGTGTTTCAGAACGGTCAATGCCGTTTCGAAACAGGTGACCGTTGGGCACTGATTTGAATGGTGTTGAAGTTTGCAAGCTTTACGTTTAGTCCCGAATGTTGTAATTGCAATTGTATGAGTTCGAGATGTCCAATTAAGGTGAAATTTGACAGAGAAGCATGTAATATGACTAATTTCATATTGGTAACTTTAAAATCAGTTATGACCCTCTAATTTACAGAATTTACGTTTTGGTCCCTAACATTTGTATATTGTGCAATTGAATCCCTTTCTGAAATCCGATCGCTGTGCTTTACACATATATGTTTCTCGAATGTTTACTTAGGGTTAACGTGCATCTAGACAAGATTAAAAAGAAAAAAAGGGTCGTTAATCAAGGTTGACTTTCGAGTTGACTTTGGTTTTCCCCGTGTAATCTTCGTAGTTCGGGTCAACCATCTAGGCCGGGCTAAGGGGGTTACACTTCAAATATCGGTACATCTTCGTGCTACCAGGATGTATAGCAAACGGACTAGTGTGTGCTTCACTCAAAATGGTGCGTCTCAAATCAGCATCTTCAGGCACAACAACATTATCTTTGAAACACAAAACATTACTATCACTGAAATTGTACTTGGTCGGTTTACCTTCTGCAATATCTTGAACATGTGAAGCTAAAGAACTATCTTGCAACTGTTTCTCACTGATCAATTGTTCAAGAGAAGGTTTCACTTACAATTTTGCGATCAATCCACCATCATAAGACAAACTCAACCTAGCAAACATCGCTCGAAGTTCAACTGTCACTTTCCTACTTAACGCATTAGCTACCACATTGGCTTTACCTGGATTGTACTCAATAGTGAGATCATAGTCCTTCAATAGCTCGACCCATCTATGCTGTCGGAGATTCAAATCTTTCTGAGACATCAAATACTTCATACTCTTATGATCGGTATACACTGTGCATTTCTCACCATACAAATAGTGTCTCCACACTTTCAAAGCAAACACAACATCGGCTAACTCAATATCATGTGTGGGGTAGTTCTTTTCCTGAGTCTTCAACTATCTCGATGCATATGCAACAACTTTTCCATCTTGCATCAATACACAACTTAGGCTTATATACGAGGCATCACTGTAAATCATATAATCCTTCCATGTTACCGGTTGCACTAACACATGTGCTCTAGTCAAAGCATCTTTCAAACGATCAAAAGCCATATGTCGCGCTTCTGTCCACTCATATCTAACATCATTTTGCAACAATTTCGTCAACGGAGCAACTATCTTAGAAAATCCTTCTACAAACCGGCGATAGTAACCCGCTAAGCCTAGTAAACTACGAACCTCAGTCACAGACTTCAGTTGCTTCCAATTCACAACAGCTTCCATTTTCTTAGGATCAACTCTAATGTTATCCGCTGATACAACATGCCCTAGGAAGACTACTTCTCTAATCCAAAACTCACATTTGCTCAACTTTGCATACAACTGATTATCTAAAAAAGTCTTCAATACAAGTCGCAAATGTCTATCATGGTCTTCCTCTGTGCGCGAATAAATCAGTATATCATTAATGAACACTACAACAAACTGATCTAAGAACTCATGAAAAACACGGTTCATCATTTCCATAAACGTGGCTGGTGCATTGGTCAACCCAAACGGCATTACCAGAAACTCATAATGGCCATAACGTGTACGAAAGGCTGTCTTCGGTATGTCCTGATCCTTCACTTTTCAGCTGATAGTACCCTGATCTCAAGTCTATCTTCGAAAACACTAATGCATCCCGTAACTGATCAAACAAATCATCTATTCTCGGCAACATATATTTATTCTTCACAGTTAACTTATTCAACTGACGGTAATCAATACACATACGCATACTTCCGTCTTTCTTCTTGACAAACAACACTGGTGCACCCCAAGCTGACATACTCGGACGGATAAAACCACGATCTAATAATTCATGAAGCTGAGTCTTCAGCTCTTTCAGCTCTTTCGGAGCCATCCGATACAGAGCAATCGATACAGGAGCTGAATCAGAATACAACTCAATAGCAAACTCGACTTCTCTATCCGCTGGCAAACCAGGCAACTCTTCATGAAACACCTTAGGAAAGTCACAAACCGCTCTAATGTTTTTTGGTCGAACCTTACTCATATCCGGATTCATCACATAAGCTAGGTATACTTGACATCCCTGATCTAACATCCTTTGAGCCTCTAAACCAGAAACTACGTTGGATAAGAATTTAACATTCTCACCAACCACTACCACTTCATAATCATCTAAAAGTATCAAACTCACTCGCTTAGTCTCGAAATCTACATTTGCCTTGTGTTATACTAACCAATCCATCCCTAAAATCACATCAAACTCGTAGAACGGCAATTTCATCACGTCAACTGGGAATACGTAACCCTGAACCATCAACGAACATCTGCGATACATCTTTCTGACCACAACTGTCTCGCCAAACGAACAAGTCACACTCATACCCACATCAAGAATTTCGCACGGTACATCCAACTTCTTGGCATGCTCGCTCAGAATATAAGAATGTGTAGAGCCAGAATCAATCAACGACAGCAATGTCAAAGACTGTAACACGAAATTACCTGCAATAACATTGGTGTCGTTCTTGCCCTCTCTGTGTGCATACACTCTCGCTGGTCTGCCTCCCTCATGTTGAACTGATACTACATGTTCCACATTCCTATGTCCCTCGTTCCATGGTTGAAAGTTCCCTCGACCGCGCCCACGGCTTCACTGGTACTCGACAGCTCATGTCGGTGCCTGACCACCTCTAGCTAGCTGAGGAAAATCTCACTTGAGATGATCCTTCGATCCACACTGCCAGCATGTACCATAGGTTCCCCAACACTCTCCCGGATGAGACCTACCACACTTGGTGCACTCAGGTGCACGATGAGCAAAACCTTGGCCTTGATGGCCACGTCCGAGGTTACCACTCACACGTCTATGATCAAAATGTTGCCTCTTGTCTTTTTGCCCCTTGGCACGATCGCAATTCCACTCTGCAGGTCGTTTCCCTGAACTAGACCCGCCTCCCCTAGTAGACAAACCAAGACTATGCTCTATATCTTTGGCTCGAGCTACTAGCACATCAAAATCTGTATAATCAGTAGCCAACATAAAGGTCTTCACTCCCTCGGTCAAACCATACCGAAATCTCTCACAACGTTCCTTCTCAGTAGGAACTAGCTCAACAGCATACTGACTCAGTCTAACAAATTGAACCTCGTACTCTGAAACGGTCATGCTCCCCTGAACTAAGGCCATGAACTCGCGCTTCTTCTCATCTTGGTACTTCAGCCTCAAATACTTCTCCCGGAAGGCAGTATGGAAGAAATCCCAAGTGATGTCAGCAGTAGACATACTCGCGGTGATAGTAGTCCGCCAGACATACACGTCACCCTGAAGCAGAGATTCCACACAACCAAGCTTACGTGCATCATTGCACTCCATCTGACCAAGAATCATGGTAGTACTAGCTAACTATGCCTCAGCTCCCTTGGGCGATAACCCACGAAACTCTACTCCACCCAGACTACGGAGCCTCTCAAGAGGTAACCCTTCCCTCTGACTATGCTACGGAGCAGCTGCCTGTAACCCAGCTAAAGTAGACTGAAAGCTCCAGTAATAGCCTGAATCAACGGGCTCATATCAGCTCCAGCCTGACCCTGGTCACCACGAGGTTCCTCACCCCGCACATTAGCCCCACCACCTGGAGGAGGAGGAGGAGGAGGTAACTCTCCCTCTTGTGGATGCCCAACACCCTCAACCGGATCCTCACGCGGCTCACCACCCGCCTGACCTCTTCTAGGTCTAGCCATAACAACAAAAGCAATGCTACAACAATACAGATAATACAAAAAGGAAATGATTCGGGTCAGCAACGTCAAGGGTCCAATGTGCTCAAGTATCATATATATGTTTTCCCGATAATAGTATGTGGCAATGGGTACCTTACATAGCAAGCAACCACAACAAACAAGCACACACCACCGTAACACACTTACCTCTCTGGTTGCACGACAACCAACGCAAGCCTTTCCAAAGAAAACCTACGCTCTGATACCAACAGACGTAACCCCATGACCCAGCCTAGCCACCAGACCGTATCGAGTGGACTACACGGGACTAATCGAAAAAAGATTTGAAGATTTCCCTCCTATTAGCAACCCTAACGCGTTGATTATTATCTTTTCTAGATGCTCAGATTTAATCTTAAGTTAACAAACTCACGACGGAAGAAAAACAACAACATGAGCATCGATTCGAACAAAAAGGCAACCAGGGACCGAAATGCAAAACTAGCATAATATAGGGACCTATGATGCAAATAAAGTGATCTTTGTGGAATTAAACCCATTTCATACTTCCATGATGAAATGCAACATGACACGTGCACAAAAACATCTACAACTGAAAACAGCATAAACTAGGACCAAAACGCAAGAAAAATAACTTTAAAGATGCCTTTAACTAACTTCATTGACCCCCGTTTCAAAACACTAAAGGCATGTATCGGGACAGTGGCGAAACGTTCCGAAACGGATTGAGATCGTTCCGGCCCTGCTTAGCTCGTTTCGATACACATTCCGAAACGCCAATACAAAAATAGGGGTTGTTCCGAAACGTTCGAGCCCGTTTCGAAACACCCTACTGCAGAAACAACAAAACTGCAATTTAAGCATCTCTTAGAGTATTTAACTTGGTTCCAATCACCACATACATCAGAGAAATAACAAGAAAGACATACATACACTAAAATCAGCCATCATACTTGTCCAAGATCAAGAGAAACATAAACATGCTTTACGTACAATTAAAAGGAAGCTTCAAGATCCAACATAAGAAGCACAAGGTCCAAAACCATAACCACAAGACATAAGGTAAGAACAAGCCAACAAGATAATCATCAACATAATCTCAACACAAGGAGTTTACAAACACTCCCAAAGACATAAACAAGGTTCACCCTCATTGCCACACACGCTATTATCTAAGCAAGGTCATACTTGAGCTAAGAGCGGACACTTGGATCACCTCCCTTGCACCGTTGCCTTCCAAAGGGTCTATGGATCTGCATTGTTGAAAGAATAGAGCGTAAGCTATATAGCTTAGTGAGTGGAGCTCAAAACCAACTACAACAATACAGTTTTGAAAACAATCATCATTTAGGAAATCAAAATCGTTTCTTGAAATCTCTTTCCCAAATCATTTCTGAAACCATTTCCTTTTCAACATGATAACTTGAAACAAGTTTAAGCAGTGCAACCACACGGGCCATAGGCAATGAACATGCATCAACCATGCATAAACCATATATGAACCATATATGCAAACCAAGCCTATAGGCTCCATAAGTATTCCACATGCTTCAAGCACAAATACCTAACCATATGAGTTTACCAAGCTCATGTGAAACCATGGCGAATGAGTATACCGGCATCATTGACATGTTGCTCAGATAAGCGGACACCTTGATGGCACAACCCCCATCAAGTCACATGGTGAAACAACCCTCACCACAACACACTTCGGCCGGGATGCCACTACTCGCATTGCCCATTGGTGATAGCACAACCCCTACCACTCGCATCACAATAGCACAACCCCTATTGTGAAACCGAAGAATTTCTCACGCGTGAATTTCATAATTATAGTGCACTTCACATCCTATAGATCGATCAATCTATCTGATATAACCCATGTGTCAATATACTCATCGCAACATCATAATCCACTGATTTTCACCGGGGATAACCACCTCCCCAAAACACATCCCAATAACCATAATCACAAGCTCATGCATAGCATGAACTCAATCAACATTTAATAAATCACATGGCATTCATATGGGACAATAACAACATGCATTTAATGTATAACAACAGCAGAGGAAACATCATTTAAAATGACATGCACATGATCCAATACATGATCAAATATAAGAAGGCGAAAAGCCGAAACAACACCAAAACTTACCCTTGAGCTTGGATTGGCCTAATGGCTCAACCCAAACCCTTAAAACACTTCTTCAACCTTGATAAAATAGTAAAAATCATTTCCACTCACCAGGGATTACCAAAATCAAGTCGAAACCCCTTTCTAGCTTTCCGGTTCGCCCACGATTGAGTTCAACAATTCCGGATCTTCAATCCCTACCTCTAACCAACCCAAAATAGAGGATTTAGAGATATTTTCAACACTCTAACTTGCTTGAAAGCAGAGATTCAAATACTCAATCAAAACACCTATCGAACATATCTGATACAAGCCGCAAACATCGAAAAACTCAATTCGGAAGAACTCCAGCAAAACCCAGCATTAGATAACATCAAAACACATAGATACACATCTAAAAACATCTACCCAACATCAGATTAACACCAGCTATCGATTCACTTCAAAATCCATCCAAAAACTCACTTTTTCCACTTCAAACTTCAACACCCAACCCAATTTCGGGATTCCTACCAATCACCCAACATATCAACTCAAAAACCACATCAAAATGAAGGTAATAACATCAACAAACCCAACAATAACAGATCCTACCCGAAAATCTTACCAAAAGCTCATTTTCATCAATTTTTAGCCAAGTTTCATTAAGATTAAGACAAGATTACAAAACCTTAGCATTTAAAAGAATCAAAGCATGGGAATTTCATTAAAGAACCTTACATTAGAGGAGAATTATGTTGCTCGCCCCCAATGCTAGCTATTTCCCCTTGTTTGGCAAAATTCCTTGAGAAAAACAATAAAATAGACTTCGGTTTTAGGAAATCAAAGTAGGAGAACCATTTAGCAACATTAGAATAACAAGAAAATACTTTTACCTTGTGAAAATCAAGCTCAAGAGCTGTTTTGCTTAAGAGAGGAGATGAGAAAGCTTGAAAATGGTTTTTAACGTAAAATGAGAAATTTGATAAAACCTTATTTTAATTAAATCATAAAATCTATTTTGAAATATTTGGATAGTCAAAATAATGGGGATAATAACCATATTGGCCCAGGCAAAATAGCTCCTTAAAGATTCAATGTTTTGACTCTTTTACAAAATGGTCACTAAAACAGATTTTACAAACTTTACAATTTGGTCACTAACAAAAATGCCACGGTTTGAAAAGCGTTTTTCCAAAATTGTTTTTACCAAAACCTTAAACATATTTATTAAGGATTTTATAGATTTATTTCATATTTTTCCCAACCTCTGAGAACCACTTTCCCTGAACTCACTCACAACTCCCAACATCGGTCTTTCGGAACTCGAAACTTCACCGGATCTTCTAGACCCTAAACTGGGATGTTACAACATCATTCATCAATTGTGAAATTTTCTATAATTGAAGTGTTATAAGAGTGTGTTGAACCAATTATCAACTTATGAACATTCACTAAATTCATCAAGTCATTACACTAACTTTTTATAAGGATTAAATCAATTCATCACAGTGTATATCGATACTTATATATGGGTATCGATACTCACTCTTAAGAATTGGTATCAAACTTTCTCTCGATTTTTCTAAATTAAAATCAGCATCCATACCAGCCCTTGCGTATCGATATTGAATCCCTAAATACTGATACTCATACCAGAGTAGCAGTACCAAAATAACATTTTCTTCTCTAAAATCAATTTAGTGTCGATAATACCCTCAAAAGTATTAATATTGGACGAACAATATTGACACCCATGAATGCGGTATTGAAACTCACCCTATAAAAACCTATTTTTCCTTTATGTTCACACAATATTGAAACTAAATAATCCAATACCAATACTCAACCCAGAACATATATGTTAACCACTGGATAATCCAGTACAAATACTCAAGCCCTAGAGATTACTATGACCAATGAATAAATGAATATTCTAGGATTAATTAACACCATATTTAACATCAATTACTCGATTTAGATCATCAAAGCAAGCTTAACATACAACCACCCAACATGCACAATATCAATATGAAAATACCATTATATTTATGATAGACAAGAAACAATTTAAAGTTGGAAATGTACGAACTTGCACAAAATCTCAGATTGTATCTCTTTTATGGCTAATCTTCACCAGTGGTCTCTTTCGTTTAGGGTGTATCTTATTTTGGTCACCAGAATTCAAAAAAGATTATTATGGACACTTACGTTTAGAATCATTTCTATTTTGGTCCATTGGCAGTTAGTCTCCGTTACTTAAAAAATAGTTTCTAATTTAACCCCCAAACTTTCAAAATTTTATTTTTCATCATCTTCCCCAAAAATTATAAAACTAAAACCCCAGGAGTAAACCGCACAAGGCCAAACTCATTTATCATTGTTCCTTTTTCCTCTCCTTCCTTTTCTAGTATGGTGTATACCCGAGTGTGTTTCTAGAAATGGACGATGACCATCTCTGCTATGCTTTGCTTGTAATTTTAAACTAAAAGTTTTATGCTGGTACAATAATACAACTGTCTGAAATGGCAGGTTTCTGGAAAATGTGGAGTTTGTCTCATTTCATCTCATCTTGAAGCAGGTTCGTCATGTCTGGTTTACAATTAGCTCATTTAATGAGATTTAAGGCTCTGGGCAAATTATTTCATGAACTGCTTTTTGTTATCTGTTTTGGGAGCTGAATTTCTATTGAATGTTCTCATTTATTCACACTGCTAATGAAGATAGATTATTTTACATGTTTAACTATTGCCATTTCCCTATTTTCAGGATGAAAGCCTTATCACATTGCGTGATCTAAAAGGTTCTAAACTTTCGGGAAGTGTTTTTAATATCCTTTTCAATCTCAACAAATTCATGGCCTTTGAATCTCGTGATCCGTTCCTCATTCGTTAGGTAAATGTGACACTTTCAATATTGCCTTCGAAAAGGAATTGTATATGTATACCATCACAAGTTTTCACAAGCTTCGGATAACGATCATGTTTATGTTGGATTGAATAGGAGCGTGAGAATCCTACATTGACGGTGTGGGATCGTTTTGCACATAGAGAATATATTCAACTTTCAATGGAAGATGTCGAAGAAGCGTCTAATGGAAGTGCAGAAGTTTAGGATGAATCACTCGAGTCTCCCTTCTAAGTTTTAAGGGCAAGTATGGATTTGCATATGTATCTTATTTGGATTCGGGTGTTAATGTGGGGTATGTTCGAGTTGTTAGAGAGGACCGGATCCCATATGTATACCCATATATGTGTCGGATACGGATGTTGGGAACAGGTACTTGGAGAAGAGTAAAGAGTTGGAGCAACATAGTTACATTCTAGCTATTTGAAAATGCAGTAGATCAAATAATAAAGCTAAAATAACAACATACCATTATAACCAAGCAACCTGGAAATTCATGCAAACTCAAAAAGAAAAGTTTGTTCTTCTATATAAATATTCTCACGATTTTCATGTCTCTACTGGTGCTGAGAGAAGAGCTCAACACATTGCTTCTCTGCTGGGCAACAAAAGGGAATGTTTCCCGGAATGACCAATGAAGATACATGAGAATTCATTGAAGGAAAAGCAATTTACTGCATTTAGTCTTTAAGAGTTAGGAAGTCATCGGTTTGTAGTGTTGGGTTATAGCCATTAATTTAATTTTCTGGGGTTTTAGTTTTATAGTTTTTGGGGAAGATGGTGAAAAATAAAATTTTGAAAGTTTGGAGGTTAAATTAGAAACTAATTTTTTTAAGTAACAGAGACTAATGGCCAAGGGACCAAAATAGAAACGATTCTAAACGTAAGTGACCAGAATAATCTTTTTGAATTATGGTGACCAAAATAGAACACACCCTAAACGAAAGGGACCACTGGTGAAGATTACCCCTATTTTATTCTGCTCTCTAAAATCTTCTCCTCCTTAATTTTGAATGCTCACCATCAACTTTCACTAATCAAACAAGTGAATATTGAATAATTAACACTATTAGCGGATTAGTGGAAGTAAAAAAATGAAAATCCTCTTAAAACCTTAAACAAGCCTCTTACCATCTTTCCAACAAATTGAGGATATTTTCTTGAATCTTTAGAGATTAATAATGAGTAAATTACATTGGAAGCACTCAATAAAATTACGATTGGGTCACTCAATTAAAGTTTTAGTTACAGTTAGGTCAATCATTCCTTTAAATAAAAACAAACACCCAAAAAGGTTTAGTGTAATGACCTATTTTGTCCTCAAAACTTATATATTCTACCAATTGACTCATATTTCAAAATAATTCAATAAATATTACCCTTCATATTTAATATATATATATATATATATATCAATTTAGTCATTTTCCTTCTCTCTAATCTCTTGTATACAGTTGTTAACACTAGAGTACATCATTTAAAATCATTAATTAATCTAACACAAATTTATAAATGTAAATATATTTATAATTATTTTTTAATGTTAGAAATGTAATTAGTATCTACATTAAAATTAAGCTCATTGAAATCTACTTAAAATTATTTATGAAACCTTCATGTTTCAGTTACTGCTACCACGCAATTTTCTACACAAGTGTAGATTTCTTATTCTTATTAATTTTTCTTAGTAATTTCATATTTTTGAATGACTTCATTATTTTTCTTTTTCTTTAAAATAAACTAGTGATTCATTTATGTATTTAGTTATGAACTTTCAATTAAATTTATCAACATATATTTTAAATTTTTATTCTTCTACTCCATGTGTTTGTATGATTTGCTAAATTATATGTTATTAATTATTGATGTTATTATATTTTATAATGTTGTTTATTTTTTGTGAGGTTTTAATTCATTTAAATAATTAAAAACTTTTATTATAAAATAATTAACATGTAAATCTACTTTTATAGTTATAAGCATCTGACATGTATTATTTATTTTTAAGATCCATATACATAATTATTTTTTTAATTTTTTATAATTAAAGTTTTTATTTTATAATATTAACTACTAGATCAAAATTAAACGATAAAAAATATTACCAAAACATGATGATGATGATGATGATGATGATGATGATGATGATGATGATGATGATGATGATGATGATGATGATGATGATGATGATGATGATGATGATGATGATGATGATGATGATGATGATGATGATGATGATGATGATGATGATGATGATGATGATGATGATGATGATGATGATGATGATGATGATGATGATGATGATGATGATGATGATGATGATGATGATGATGATGATGATGATGATGATGATGATGATGATGATGATGATGATGATGATGATGATGATGATGATGATGATGATGATGATGATGATGATGATGATGATGATGATGATGATGATGATGATGATGATGATGATGATGATGATGATGATGATGATGATGATGATGATGATGATGATGATGATGATGATGATGATGATGATGATGATGATGATGATGATGATGATGATGATGATGATGATGATGATGATGATGATGATGATGATGATGATGATGATGATGATGATGATGATGATGATGATGATGATGATGATGATGATGATGATGATGATGATGATGATGATGATGATGATAATGGTTATGCTTGAACATAATAAAGAATCATGTAGTGAGGTGTGAGTAATTAAGATGGAATTTATCCCTCTTAACATAAGAGCGATATCTCTAGGCCCCTCGATTATTGAGAGTGAGAAATGCATGGTCGTGCTCAAATGAATTGATAGAGATCAATGTCATTTTTTAGTCAGTTCAATTGGGCATCGAGAAACTAGAGATATAACGATATAAGGTTAACATTTCCATGCCTTATATTTTATCAATATATCATGAGATAAAAGAATTATAACATAAACTAAATTAAAGGTTGTCTCGAATTATGAGCTTTTCATTTAGGGGTAACTACTGGGATGGTCACTTATGTTTCCCCCAGTACAGAGTTGGTCACCGATTTTTAAAAACGGCCAGTTAGATCACTTACTTTTTCGATCCGTAAACTTTTGGTCAATGGGACGTTTTTTCCCGTTAAACTTTAATGGGAGGCTGATTTGGCACAGTAAAAAATGAATAATTTACCTAGATAGTCCCTAAACTATTAATGCACTTCTATTTTAATCACTGAAATAAATTTTTTTGTATAGTTACACATTTAATCCTCCATATTTACATTTTTTTATTTTTTTCTCTCTCCACCTTCTTCCATATTCTTCTACATCTAACACAATCACTAATTTTCTATTATGTTAATTATTCCCAATTCACACGGTATATTTTATACTATATTAATTCCCAATAATTCAAGAATTTAAACCTTAGCCAATTCACCCATTTCGAACATGCTTTTAATCACATCGGCACCGCCGATGTACTTCCCCTTTATAAAAACCTAGGGCATAGTCTCTTTCTGCACTTTCAAGATGTTCTGAAATTCTTTCTTATAAGCAGCGGGAGGAGCTCGATTTTGAGACTGTTGATTCTTGAGAAAAAGATGAACTTTTGAATGATTTAAATCAACTTTCGCCAGGGCGTGCATTGTAAACGAACGATTTAAGAACTCAAAAGACGAAGACAATGACGATGATTTCGCCTCGTTCTTCCTCATTTTCGCCATAGACCCAGATTTTTTCTTCAGCCAAAAATCAAAATTTTTTGCTTCCACGACGAATGGAATTGAAGATTTTTCGAATTTTAGTATTAATATTTATTGGGGCTTAATGGATTTTTATTTCATTTCTCGTTGTCTTCTGCCTTTGGAGAAAGAAATATGGTTTGAGAAACAAATGGAGGGAAAAGGAAGATGTCTACTTTTTGTAGGAAGAGTGTAGAGAGGAGAATAAATAAAAAATTATAAATATAAAAGATTAAATGTGTAATTATATAAAAAAATATTTTGGTGGTCAAAATAGAAGTAAAGTACTACTTTCGGGACTATGTAGATAATTTATCTTTCTTTTTATTGTGCCAGATCAACCTCCCGTTAAAATTTAATGAGAACAAACGTCTCAGTGACCAAAAGTTTACATATCGAAAACGTAAGTGACCTTACTGGTCGTTTTTTAAAATTGGCGACCAACTCTGTACTGGGGGAAAACATAAGTGATCATCCCAGTAGTTAACCCTTTCATTTAACTTGGGTAGTCATAATGTATTGCTAGAGACCACTTATGACTTGTAGAATAAAATGATTTTATCTACTGCCAGCGTTAATTGAACTTATAGGGTCGCACACCAAGAATGGATAAGAATGGTTGTGGTTATTACTTTCAATAATAAATTTAAGATAATACAATTATTTTAAATTATATTGTTAGAGATTATTTATTCGAATTTAAAGAAGTTAATTCGTATAGAATATTTATTTATTTTAATATTTTTAGAAAATATTATTAAATAAATGATATTATTAAATAATCTTATTATCTAGATTTGATTGAATTTAAATTCTTTATTTGATAAAGGAATTTATTTAAATTATAATTTGTTTAAAAGAGTTTTATTTAAATTATAATGGTGAACTCAATCTAACTATAACCAAGTGGTATATATATATGTCTAGGGTTAGACACACGTGATTTTTGAAAACACCTAAAAACCACATAAACTTAGTTTTTTTCGAAAACTAGAAGGAAACTAGCATTCCAAGAGCCGTTCGTCGTCCATTCGCGTGTCGATACTTGTAGAGGGTGGTCGTCTTTCAAAAAGCCGGCGCCTCAATATAACATGATTACATAATCTTTTATCGAGGTAACCTTTATAATTATGTCTACCATTCGTTAATATAATTGCATGAGATCTTGAAAATTTTTATAGGATTCTTTTCGCTGCAGTTTTCTACATGATTAGATCTGTTTGATCGTCTATGAAACCCTTCATGAATAACAAACAAATTGGGAGAAGAAAAATGACTAATTGATATATTTTTAAATATAAAATGTTAAATTTACTCTATTATTTTGAATTAGAAATCAATTCGGTCCGAAGATGTTCGAAACAATCCAATAATGTTTTTACAATAAAAATGGATTATGTGGACGATTCTTTTAAAAGTTATAAAGTGGTCACTCAATCAACACATTGAGACAACCATGTCACTTAATTAACATATTGTTACAAATACGTCACTCTGCATACATACATGTCATTTTTATTTGGTATAATAACATTTTTAGTCATCAAAACTTATACATTCTATTAATTTTGTCATAATTCGAAACAATTCAATAAATTTAATCTTTCATATTTAAAAATTTTATCATTTTTTTGTAATATTTTCTAAGCAAGCGAGATCCTCCTATTAGATCAATAGTTTGATAATTGCATTCTGCCATAAAGCAACAAGTTACTGTTAAACTGTAATTACACTAGAAAAGTAACAAGAAGGTAGTATAACATTTTCGATAAAGTTCACAAATGCAAACTGAACTTTGGTACATTATTCAATTTGGTAAATGCTAACCAAACTTTCAATTGCTTCAATGTTGCCATTAAACTTATAGTTTTGCTTGAATGTTACCACTAACATGTTGTAACGTCCTAAACCTGGATGTCACATTTGGGCCTCAAGCCCAAACTGCTTCCATAAAATTTAACCTAGTTTATCACTGACCACATCCATTATCATAAAATCCATTAAGCCCAAAATGGTTCAATTAAATTAAGTATTTAAGACGTTTACACGGGAGCTCCAATTGAAAACAAGTATTTAAAACATGGGCTAACTACTGGAATGATCACTTATGTTTCCCCTCAATACAAAGTTGGTCACCGATTTTGAAAAACGACCAGTAAGGTCACTTACATTTTCGGGGCGTAAACTTTTAGTCACTCAGCCGTTTGTTGTCGTTAAATGTTGACGGCTTAATGATTTGGCAGCGAAAAAATAATGGCAAACTATTACAATGGCCACTTATGTTTATCTCATGTACATTTTTTGTCCCCAATTTTATAAATTAAATGTTATGGTCACTACTGAAAAGGTTTATTTCTAATTTCACCCTTAAATTTTAAAAAATTCATTTTTACAGCCAATTGGTTTGGTATCTCGCCAATTTCGTTTTCCAGAAGGGTATTTTCACCGAAAGAGTGAAATTTGAAGATGAAATCGAAGAGTCTCGAAGTAGTTTCGAGCTCTAGGTCCAAAAAGATCCCACCAAAAAAGGGTCTAAAAAACCTTCCGATCATTGAATCGAAAAACCCAATACTCTTCAACAACTAAATGGTCAAAACTTTGTCGGCTTTCAAAATTTCCTCGTCGGATTTACTCAAAACCTGAGCCCTCGTCAAAGCAATAAGCAGCTTATCAAAAACGAATCCAATGGGGTTTCCAAGGGACAAAAGGGAGTTCGAAAAATGGTGCAAAGGATCGGCGATCGTGTGAAAATCGCCGTCGTAGTGAACTTTTGCGTCGGAGTAAAACTTTTGGAGATTCAAATCACCGTAATTTAATAGGCTTTAAGCTTCTGGGTAGACAGTGATGGAGATTTGAAAGCCACGGTCTAAGAGAAAGCCGTTGACGACATCGGTTTGAACGCGATCACCGACCCCATCGGAGGCATCCAAGAGGAGGAAATGGATGTTATCGAAGTTAAGAGGGGTGGAGGTGGCGAGGCCGACCCCGACTAAGATGAAAGGTGAAGTTTTGGTGACGGGCGAAGGGTTGAGAGCGAGTTGGGTGGAGGCGCAGGGAATGGTGAAGAAACGATATTTCAAGACCAATATTATAGTTTACCCTTATTTGTAACACCCCTAACCCAGTTTAGGAGTAAACCGAATTAAGAAGTGTTTCAAACAAACAAGAGATGGCTTAAACACTTGAAACTCTTAAATCGTATAATAAGTTAAGAGCAAACAATTTAACAATTCATAAACATATTTCAGGCAATCAAGATTAGACAGCTCAATTGATGTGAAAGGAGACAACAACAATTCAAAGAATTTATAATTGTTCAACAAAAAATTATATGAGTAAATTATTATTTTTTTCTTTTTTTTTTCTTTTTTGCCTTTCTCTTGTTTAAGAGACAACAACGATTGAACTTAACATAACTTATAAACTATATTTGGAACAAAAACCTAAATTCAAGCAATTACTATCATGCATATAGTTATGCTTAACTAATGCCAATTTTGACTTAAGCTTTAAACTAAGATTGGAAGGTTAGTTCCTTATCATAGCAGCAAAAACAGGACAGAGAGTTTTACTAAATTTCCATTTAGTGATTTAAACAGATTAATTACTCTAATAACAACCAGATTATTCATTACTAGAAACAAACTAAAACTCATGATCAAAAGCCAAAATCATAACTGAGGTACTCACGAATCTTGAACTAGCATATAACAGATATCACAATGACTTAACCGTAGTTTTTTTAATATATATAACAACCTAATCAGGTTGTCAGATTCAAACAATCAAACTAGTCATGACTATGGCCTATAATTATTCATGCCCACAAGCGTTCATATTATATTCTAATAAACAGATCGAGCATAATACGTAGCATAATTAATCATTCAAACACAAACTTCCAACCAACTAACAAACATTCAAGTTATCCACCAAATTAATGATTAAACACATGTTATTATATGGCCCTTTACACCATATGCTACTTCTTATTACACTTTTATACAAATATAATCAAATGGGTAATCAAAATACATTATGTATACAAGTATTTGCGTGCCACCATCTAGGAATTCTAATACAAACTATCAAACATACTATTGGATCCTTGTGATCCTCAACAGAAAACCGAAGGCACGTTTATCCTGAAATGTGACGAAAGGATCGAATAAGCAATCGCTTAGTGAGGTAGTTTATATAATTCAAGCATGAATTAAAAGCTCTATAAATAAATCTTTTCTTTCTTCAAATCTATCGGGGCTTGGTAAGGAGCAAGTTTGATCAAAACAGCTCATCTTGTTCATAGGATTCGAATACAACCTTAACTCTAAGTTTATCAATCCATGCAAATTCTATCCAAGAGGAAGTACCAACTCAACATCCAGTTTCAAATAAAATCATGCTTAGTTCTTAGACAATATGTTCCTTATTAACAACTAAGTGTTTTAATCCTGGATTAAAGATAATCATTCGAACGAGAGGCAGACATGATAACATTCCATAATTAAAACTATAAACCCAAATTTTATTATTATCATAAGATTATTTACTGCACAAGTTATCAAGGTGATACTTTAGTTAGCTTACAGGTTCCCTTAATTTCTTACACATAGACTTACCATATAAATTATCAAACACGACATAAGTGTGAATTTCTCTTATCATGTAAGATATCAATATTAGCATTCCATTACGCGAGTTACTTAGCATACAAGGTACTAAACATATCAAATCTTATTCATGAGTTGCTGACATGTAAGACGCCAAACATATCAGATTACAAATATAGATTACTTATCAGCTCCATTAGATTATAGCATTCGAACCAAATCTGTATCATCGCTCCAAGGAACACAAAGTTTAAATACAAGTTTATCACTTATCCCAAGCATTTGAACAAGCATGTACCACTATCTACTTTTCAAGCAAGTTATCCAACGTAACATATCAGACCATAAATATAGATTACCTAGCATACAAGTTATCAAACATATCAAACCTTAACCATGGATTACTTATAGATTTGAACAAAAACTATCCAATGTGTACACGCACACACACATTCGAACATAACCTATGCCTTCCTTAAAAGGGAAAATTCAAGAATCATATAGATGTATAATACTTGTCTTGCAAGTTTTTATCATGATTTAATAATTTAACTTGTGAGCTTTGATTATTTTACTCTAACTTAGTATATCATGTTCATAGATTTCCTACAAAGCAATTTCTCAACATAACATGCCAGGAGTCACGAATTACCATAAAACATGAGACATCAAAATCATTTGGTTGTTTTATTTACAAATTTCATACTTTTTCTTTAAGTTAGCTTCTCAAGTCGTACTCATAGAGTTCAAACATAGCTACATTTCTAAGTTTATTGAATACAAACAAATAGAAATTTGTTCGGATGCAAGTCATCCCAGTTACGAGTTTGCAAACACGTCAATATTTCTTAGTCCAATTATGCCTAAGTATCATTTAAGCATTTGTTACTTTAGGTGCAAGTTATCAAGGTGATTCAACAGATTAGCTTATGCATTCATCATTCTTCTTAAACATAGTCTTTCATGAGTATGTATTGCTTATCATATATAAATATATATTTCTTGTTATATAAACTATGAAACATAGCATCTTATAGATAAGGGATTACTTATCACATAAGTTATCAAACAAATCATAACATAAACATGAGTTCTTAGTATATACATCAACATACGTAACATATCATAATCATGAGTTTCTTGGTGTATAAAACATTAATATAATCTTTTAATTTTAACTTGAAATTTTTAGTATTTTCTTTTATCATAGCTTTGAGAATCGAATTATAGTCGAGGTACACGAATCCCCAACCAATTGTCGCCAAAGATGGAACACGCAGTACCGGTCAATCCCTCCTATTGTCACCAAGTGACCACAAAACTTCCTTCCTACTGTCGCCAAATAAGGACCGTAGTCCACCCCAAACACAAGCTCTATAGACTCTATGGCATGCCAACTATACCTAAGACTGATCCGAGACCAAGGCTTTCACATTACCATATCTTATAGCACAGAATGAGCATAGCTCTTTATCAAGATATCATATCATCAGGCTTATTGCCCTTTTCATAGTAAACATATATTCACCTCATGTGAATTTCTTATTAGCTCATTTCTCATATTCAAATAGTGTCATAACAAGACTACCATCAATAAGTATCATGTATAGCTTCCATTGTCGGCTTATTTATAAGTTCACATAATCTTATCAAATCAAAATCAGAATTGAACTTAGCTCCACCTTCTTATTGTCACACAAGCAAGACTTATCACTATATTATATGAACCCTATTTATCATATCAAACATGTATACTAAATTCAAATATGATTCTCAATTCCATTTACTCAATTTAATCGAGTGCTTATCATGACAAGAATTTCCTCTACCAACATACATGAACATGTAACGATCTTACTATAAGCATAATAGCAAATCGAGAATTTCATCTTGTAGAATGCTTTCCATATGAGTACTTACCTTGATTCCAAGATTTTGCATGCATAGCGTAAGTTATGAAATTAATCAGCGTAAGTAAAAACAATCAAGAATGCTCGAGAAGGTTGTAAATCTATCCCAAGACTCTAAACTACACTCACAGTTTATTCCCAACTAATTTTGCTCCCGTATTGCAATTCCCTCTTGCTTATTCACTATTTGGTCTACTTTAGCCTTTACTCCTCTTAATCCTTCTTGGTTTAAAAGTATCAAGAGGTAAAATCATATATTAGAACCATTTTTGTAACAACATTCATTTGTAAACTACTCAAAACATCACGTATACACGTAACTTTTACACAAAACAGTCCACTAACATAAGTATACATATTCAAACATACCAAAACAGCCTTTAGCCTATTTGTTTGCTACCAAAATAGCCTTTAGCCTATTTGTTTGCTACCAAAACAGTCCACCAAATATTCATATCATTACGAAACAGTCCAATGTAGGTATAGTCATACATCTAATTTTACAAGATGATTCACCAACTTTCAAAACAAGGTAAAACAGTTTATATATTGGTATTTATGTGCTTGAATGCTTCAAAGCAGCCCCCTATACTCTTATAAATGTTCGGGACAGTCCTTAATACATTTACACGAATGTAAAAATAATCCTTTACACACAAATACACATTCACGTGATCAAAACAGCCCACAAAGGTTCATATAATTGCATTGTTGTCCTCTAAGGTCCATGTAAATAAAATCCTACCCTGTTCTCATATATACACATAAGTACATATTCTAACCAGTCCACATACTTCCCTATATATTCAAAACAGTCCACTTATATAGTTGTATAGCTTCTCCCATGTTTTCTGATCAATAGAACAGTCCTTAACCTTATTTTATTTTCATATATGAAACAACTCAATTCACAAGCATACATATTAATTCATTCAAAACTGTCCAAAATGTTCATTTTACATCAAAACAATCCCTACCACTTGTATACAAGCACCAAGCAACCCTTAACTCAACAATTCACTTCCGAAACATCTTAAACTTCATACAAGCAGACCTTATATATTCCCAAAGCATTCTCCTCTGTTTTAATCGTCCAATTCAGTTCATCATTCATACATATTTTACCAAAAATCATACATGTTTTACCAAAATTGTCCAGCTTACAAGTGTATACTTATACATACCTAAAACAGTCCACAATTCGAATTCTTGTTAACTATGTGATCACAATTCAAAACAAGCAAAATTCACATTACCCACAAGATTATAACTATATTTTCATGCTAACATTTGAATACTAAACCTCTAATAATCCAAAATTCACTAGCAACAGCAGAATCAATTCAACCAATACTCCACAAAACACAAGATATAGCATTTATCATAGGTATCATTCAAGAACATTGAAATTCCTCCTATCATGCATTAATTTCCTAATATCATTATGTGAATCTATTGAGGAATGTAGAGAAAGAACGATGAAATTAGGGATTTGAGAGAAAGGGAAAAACAGAGAGGAATCTCTGTAATTTTATTAAAATGAACTTTATTGTTTAAACAAAACTCATACAATTAACAGCCCAACGTTTTACATTTTATAGCCCAATTATGTAACTACCCTGCTGACTCGGATAAGTTGTTACAAACGGCCCAACAATACTAAACAGCCTCAACAGACTGTAACGTCTCTTAACATTTCCCATGCTTCTTCAGATCTGAAGAACTTCGAACATTCAACTTGTATTGAAAATCTTCAAATTTTCCAGTGGTGATAGACTTTGTGAACAAGTCAGCAATCTGGTTGCAAGCAGGTACATAATTAAACTGCACTTCACGGGACATCACCTTTTCTCGGACGAAAAACAAATCAAGTTCTACATGTTTCGTCTTCGTGTGCATGACTGGATTAGCAGCCATGGCAACAGCACTCGTATTGTCACTCTAGTGTATTGGTATACCTGATGGCACAACACCTATATCCTGAAAAAGAGCCTTCAACCACATAAGCTCAGAAGCAGCATCAGCAAGCTACGAAACTCTGCCTCAACAATTGATCGTGAAACTGAACGTTGCTTGCGAAAACTCCAGGACAACAGATGGTTCCCAAGAAAAACACAATATCCTGATACATAACGTTTGTCATCAGGATCACTTCCCCAATCAACATCAGAAAAGGAAACAAGACCAAGATCATGAGAACAAGAAGGAGAAAACCAAAGGCCAAAATCCAGTGTACCTCGCAAATATCTAAGTATACGCTTTACGGCCAGCCAATGAACATCAGTAGGATGTTGCATAAACTGAGCTACTTTATTCACCGCAAAGCAGATATTAGGACGTGTGTGAAAGATATATTGCAAGGCTCCCACAACACTCCTATACTCATGGGGATCATCAAGAAGCACCCCCAGCATCTTTACTCAGCTTGGGAGTCAAAGCTATAGGAGTAGCAGCAGCATTGAGTTCATGAGAATTAGTCTGAACAAGAAGATCAACTATATACTTTCTTTGAGACAGAAACGGGCCACCATGAATATAGTGGACTTCAATACCAAGAAAAAATTGAAGCACACCCAGATCCTTCAAGGAGAACTGAGAATGAAGCTGTTGAATGACACTATCAACATGCTTAGAACACGAACCTGTGAGCAAGATGTCGTCTACATACACAACAACATAAGTAGTAACAGTTTCAGCCTTGTACACAAATAAAGATACATCAGCCCGAGAAGCCTTAAACCTCAAATGCATCAAGAAATATTTAAGCTTTGTATACAAATTTCTAGGGGCCTGTCGAAGTCCATATAATGCCTTTTTCAACTTACAAACTAAAAGCATATCATTAGCATCCTTGTATTGAAAGCCATCAGGTTGCTGCATAAAGACATCCTCAATAAAGTCACCTTTAAGAAAGGCGTTGCTGACATCAACTTGTCTAACAAGCCAACCCTTGGTGACAGCCAATGAAAGTAAAACATTCACAATAAAAGACTTAACTACTGGGCTAAAAGTATCTGTAAAATCATGTCCAGCCATTTATGAATACCCCTTCGCAACCAGTCAAGCCTTATACCTGTCCACTGACCCATCAAATTTCCTTTTAACCTTGAAAATCCATTTGCAGCCTATGGCTCTCCTGTTTGAAGGTAATGGAACAAGTTCACATGTGTCATTTGCCAACAAGGCATCATATTCTGTCATTACAACATCTTTCCATTCTGGATGCTGCAAAGCTTCTTGTACACCGCATGGTACCTCTTCAAGTTGTAGGTTGTAAATCTTAGGCTTGAAAATTCCCATCTTACTCTTAGTAACCATATGATGGGTATGTGGAACAACAACAGGTTGTTGTTGATCATGTCCAGCATCTTCCTCAAAAACAAAATGATCATGCCCCTCAGCTAACTCAATCCCTTCTAACACGCCATCATCATGGAATTGATCTTCAACAGTCTCAACAGAAACATACACATCATCTGCGGCCAAAACTGGATCCTTCTCAGTCACAAAAGAAGCCTCAAATGCCTCATCCACTTCATGTGTTGAAGCAACAGATGGTGTAGCAGGTGAACCAGGGGGAGCAATCTCCACCGAGACACCAGTATCATTTTGAGGACCATCAGAATGTTCATTAACCAAATGACCAGGTGCACCAAGTGTGAAGAGGAAGCAGAGAGTATGTGATTAGTAGATACAGAAGTAGTCCTTGAGGTTGAAATATTCTCTTCAACAAAAAGTTCAAGGGACCAAAAACATCCATATTGGGAGAAGAATCAGATGAAGCATCTTTAAAACCAAGGAACACCCCCTCATCAAATACTACATGTCTAGAAATATACATACGACCAGTGGAAGTATCTAAACATTGATAACCATGGTGTCTAGGAGAGTATCCTAAAAAGAGACAAGGTTTCGATCTAAAATCCAACTTATGATGATTGTAGGATCTTAAAAAAGGATAACACAAGCTCCCAAACACTTTAAGAAATTTATAATTAGGAGTTTTGTTGAAAAGAACTTGGAAAGGAGACTTATTATCAAGAATCTTTGAAGGAATTCTATTGATTAGATATACAGCACTAAGAACAGCAAAAGACTAGAATTTTAAGGCTAAAGAAGCATGTGCAAGAAAAGTTAAAGCAGTCTCTACTATATGTCTATGTTTTCTTTCAACAATGCCATTTTGTTGAGAGGTTCTAGGACATGTCACTCTATGTTGAACACTTAATTGTTGTAACATACCCTCAAGAAAGCGAAACTCTCCCCCACCATCAGTTTGAACAGCAAGCAATTTATTAGAGAATTGAGTTTGCACAAGATTATAAAACAAACTAAAGGCCACTGAAGCATCATATTTATTTTTCAGTAGGTAAACCCAAGTATTCCTACTAAATAGATCAACAAAGGATATGTAATAGCGATAACCATCAGAAGCAACAGACGATGGACCCCAAACATCTACTTTTCTACCAATTGAAAAGGCTGAGTGTATACAGTAGTAGAATCCCTAAATGGCAGAGCATGACTTTTACCAAGTTGGCATACATTACAAACAGAGTTTCTATCTACTGACACTTGCTTATTTAAAACAAAACTCACAACATCCGGTGCAGGGTGCCCCAACCTCCTGTGCCAAAGCCAGAAATCAGAGTAGTTCTGCCTCGAAGCTGTGCAAACCAATGTTGAACACGAACCAAACGGAGCATGAAACTGATACAACCCTTGTTCCTGGGACCCCTCAAGCAGAATGGAACATGTTTTCCCATCCTTCACATAACAGCAAGTAGCATGAAATTCAAAATAAATAGAATTATCAGCAGTAAACTTGGACACAGACAACAAATTCCTGGTAATCTTAGGCACATAAAGTAACTGATCAAGAACTAGATTTCTAGACTCAGTGAGCAAAGAGGTGTGACCAACTTGAGTAATATCAAGAGTAGAACTGTCACCTATATAGACCTTGCCTTGTCTATTGTAAGCTTTGCCAGTCTGAACACAACCTTGATCACTGGTAACATGATGTGTAGCTCCCGAATCTGGGAACCACTTGGCAGAAGGCACATCATAAAGAATGTTGACCTGAGGATTCTCAACCAGAGGAGCAGATGAGTCTGAAACAGGAGAGTCGGATGAGATAAACGGAGTGTACGTATCCTCGTAAGTATCATGAGGACAGCAACAAGTATGATCTTGAACATCAAGTGCCTTAGCCAAACCCCCTTTGAAGCTGTGGTCAAACCGATACCAACAACAGTCAACCAAGTGACCATTCTTGCCACAGAGCTGGCATTGTGGACGGGAATGCCCCTTAAACCGTCCACCAGCAAAATTAGCAGGAGGACGTCCCCCACCATGATGAGAATGAGCACGTCGAGACAAGTCTGAAGACTCTTAACTGGATTCCTTAGAAGACTGAAAAGCAGTGTTGTGGATCCCGATCGGAAGACGAATTGGATTATTGAGTTGAGTCTAAGCATCAATAAGAAGAGAGACAGCTGCATAATACGTATAAGGCTTCTCACTTACTGAAATCACAGCCACAGTCGGTTCGTACTCCACTAGAAGTCCATTGAGCACCGAAGCCACTTGTTCAAGCTCCGAAATCGGATTGCCACAAGTAGTAAGCATATCACATATATCTTGAACCTGAGAAGTAAACTCGACCATAGAAAGATTACCTTTCTTCATAGATCTCAGCCGACAGTGAAGACGCATTAGATGAGTCGTGGAGAGCTTGGAGTATCGACGAACAACAGAACTCCAAATGGCAGCAAAACTCTCCGATCGAACCAGACGAGATAGAATTCGAAGGCTGAAGGTGGATAACAGCTACGAAGCAAGTGAGATGTCTTGCTTAATGAACTTGAGATAAATGGGATTAACAATGCGCTCACCATCACTGCCAGTAACGAGCTTAGCCGTAATCGGAGTTTCTTCATCAAGAAAATGCTCAAGTCCGAGACCACGAACCATCAATTTGACTTGTTCTTGCCACAACAAGAAATTGTCATCATCAGGACGCACACTAATCTGTTTGTTGGCAAAAGTATGAGCAGAGACACCGTCATCGCTGGAGAAGGAAACGGAACGATCGGCCGCAAAATCTGATGAAGCCTCTGGCATGATCACAAATCGGAAGAACAACTGTCACAGGACCAAGAAATCAAACCAAAGTGACTGATACCATGTGAATCTATTGAGAAATGTAGAGAAAGAACGATGAAATTAGAGATTTGAGAGAAAAGGGGAAAATAGAGAGGAATCTCTGTAATTTTATTAAAATGAACTTTATTGTTTAAACAAAACCCATACAATTAACAGCCCAACGTTTTACATTTTATAGCCCAATTATATAACTACCCTGCTGACTCAGATAAGTTGTTACAAACGGCCCAACAATATTAAACAGCCTCAACAGACTGTAACGTCTCTTAACACATTACAACCTAAACTTACAATTCACTTGATCAAGAAGTAAAATAAGATAATTACCTTTTTTTAATTTAGCCTCTCCTTCGATCCACTCATGAATTTGGAACTAGAATTATCGAATTTCCCATTCTCTCTCACTAACTCTTAAGATCGATTATGGAGATAATGGGAAGGATGAAGAAGATGATAATTTTCTCATCTTTTCCCTGCAATGCTTTAACCGAGACAACCACCCCCAAGTGTGGCATTGATCCTAGTTGGACAAGTGTCCAAGTCCCTCATTTATTTAAAATTTTACATGCAAATTAATATTTTTATCAATAATTCTTTTGAGTCCTTATAAAATAGGCTTAACATTATTTTCTAATTTTCATTTGAGTCCTAAATATCATAATTGATTATTCTAAAGGACATTTTCATCAATTCAAACCATATTCAAATCACATCAAGAATTCTAAGTCATATTTGGGGTATTACATTATTTTTTTCATTGCTAGGTCAGCAAGCCATCAACATTTAACGGCAACAAACGGCTAAGTGACCAAAATTTTATGCCCAAAAAACGTGACCTTACTGGTCGTTTTTCAGAATTGGTGACCAACTTTGTACTGGAGGGAAACATAAGTGACCATTCCAGTAGTTAACCCTTAAAACATTCGATTTATACAACATAAATCCAAAATACGAGTTATAATACAAAACATAGGGTCCTACGAGTACATTTCCCATTGCATCTAAGAATTATACTCTGAAAAAATTTTGATGTTGAAATCTGACATCCGATTATGCTCTTCCAGTTCAACGAGCAACCTACTAACCTACGAATGGAAACAACGATTCCAAACGTTGAGCTAACATAGCTTAGTGGATACACTTCCACTCAACCATGCTTCATAAAAATCATAAACAAGAGCATACAGCTAGATATGATATCATGGCATATAAATACAAGTGGCGCTACCATAATCTCTCAAACACATAGAATTCAACAAGTACATATATTCACAAAGCATCATATGTACAACCACAAACCTGGAGTGAGTCGCGGTGTAACATAGCCTCAGGGCCATACACTCTGGGTAAGATCCAGTATCACATAGCCTCAAATTACACACCCATACTCGGAATCTCTCATCAAGTATCAATGAATGAGGCCCGGTGTCACATAGCCTTCGAGGTGGAAAATGAGTCATTCGGTTAGAGTTCGGTTCGGTTCATTTCTGTTCAGGTCATTTTGGATCTAACTAGATTCGGTTTAAATTTGGTTCAGGTCGGGTCAGTTTACGTTCGATTCTATGGTGACTTCAGGTCGGGTATCGGGTGGATTTAGTTAATTTTTAGGTCGATTGAATTTTGATTCAGTTTATATCGAGTCGGTTATTTTTGGATTGGGTGATTTTGAGACGAGCTAAATTTAGGTTAATGGGAGATCGATCGGTTTCAGTCAGGTTTTTAGGTTGAGTTAGGTTTTTACATCCCTTATATGGCTTTATATAGCTCGTATATTTAGCTTTTTGGTGATTTTTGCGGCAGTTCACTTCTTATCTTTTCTTTATTTAGGGTTGCTTTCGGTTCGGGTTGTTTTCAGTTAGGGTGAAATCGGTTCAGGTCTATTCGATTTGGTTGAAAATCGATTCTGGTCCATTCGGTTCGGTTGAAAATCTATTTGGGTCTATTTTCAGTTCATCTAAAATTTGGTTCATTGTCGGGATGGTTTGGCTTATTTCAGATTTCGGATCAAGTTCAAGTCAGCATGTTCGGGTCAATTTCGAGTCTCGAGTCGGGTAAATCGGTTTGAGTCTTGGTTCTCGGGCCAAGTTTGTCAGGTCTGCATAGCCTCGGGGTCATACATTCGATACCACTTACCATGGTATTACAACACGCTCACTAGGTATCTAGATCCCATCAACTAAGAGTAACTCCACCAACTAATTGTCCAGTACAGCACACAACGTAGACACGACTACCAAACAGCACATAACATCACTCAATCCATCAAGGATCTCCTATGGTCGCTACTATAAAAAGTCACCCCATTTAAATTACCAATTTGTTACACATTATGTTTATATAAAGGGGGTAAATTCTTGATTCTCGGTTCTATAGTTTGTTTTACCTCATAACAAGTCCATAGGATCATATAATAGAATTTTCTAGCCCTTCTAGCTCAAAATCGCATTTCTTGGGCAGACTGCCTAGTCGGTATCGATACTCGACTTTGCGTACCGATACGGCACGTTGGGTATCAGTACCTCCTTTTGTATACCGATATGTGTGCTTCACGGGAGAGAGGTTAACCGATAACCATGTACCGGTACATGGCTCATGTATACCGATACCCATTTAATACCAATACGCCCCCAAATGTACTGGTACAAAACTTTTCTACTAGAATTTTAGTAAACATGGGGTACTGGTACAACTTGAAGCTCGTACCGATACACCCTTCAACACAAAGGAGCTAGTAGTGTACTAACCTTGATTTCACAACTGGAAAAGAAGCTCCTAGTCAAGCTCCTCAATCTTTCTTCTTCTCAAGCTCCTTGGAAGAATTCCCAACCTCTTTCACTACACAAGAAAGTTGTAAAACGAGTTATAATTTATAGGAGATGAAAAGGGAATTCAAAATACCCATCTAGGGCTGAAAAACGAGATTTGATCATCTCCTAACCAAACTTCTCTAAAACCCCCTACAAAACCAATAAACTCATCCCTCTTCCATTTTTTATGATCCTTACTTCTCCTTGTAGATCTTTAGATGCTAAACAACTTATCTCAAACCTTAATTCTAAAATTTTGCTTCAATATAACAAAGAATAAGCCTTTTTTTCTTGGGATGAATGGTGAAAGGAAGAAAGAGGAGTTAGGGAAAAGCAATAAGAGACAAGGTGATCTCACCCTCCTTTTCTCAGCATAATATTAATGCCACCAGCCTTTCTCTCTTTGAAAAGGGAGTAGATTACCACAATGCCCCTCTACCTTCTTCTTTTCTTACCCACATGAGCCAACTCAAGCCCATCAGTAAGGAAGCTTATGAAAAAGACTTTTGGGGTCTCATGTGGGCCCAACATCTTGTCCCAAACACGCGAGGCCCGCGGTCTGAGTTAAGCTAACCCACATATTTCAAAACCCATATTGTTACAATGGTTAACAGACGTTAACAACAGTTAAAATATTTTGTATAATAATACATTTAGTCATTCATGTTTGTACATTCAAACAATTTAGTCATAATTCAAAAATAATAATAAATCTAACCTTTATTATTTTAATTTGGCCATATATTTTTTATTAAAAATAATTTAACCCTAAACTCAAAACTCTAAGCCATAAATCATAAACCTAAACTTGAAAACAGGGCTCCGTGAAATTTAGAAAGAGAAGGTCAACTTCCCCTTTTTATGTCTTTATTGTTTCCACCTCTTGAAACTATAACCATTTTCTCACTAATCGGCCTCTCTCTTGTGTAGATTAATCGCCTGAAGCACGTTGAACTCACTCTACTATGTAAGGGTGAGCAAAAATCGACTCGAAAAAACTAAAATTTTCGACTCGACTCGAGGCAAAAAAGCTGACTCGTTTTGACTCAACTCGAAATTACATAAACTCGACTTGACTCGGAAAAAAATTCAAATAAAGTTTGAGTTGTAAAATGGAAATTCTAATAACTCGAAATTTTTAGTAATTAGTGGATTGATTTTTAAGTTCGAGTCAAACTCCTCAATTTTTTCTGATATATATACATATCAATATAAAAAAATATGAAGAAATATATGCCACATATGAAAAAATATGATGAAATATATGTGTCTATCTTATATGATTAGAGAGAGTCGCTTAAATTAGAATCAAAGTGTAATATAATATGATAAATAATTACAGTTAAATTTGTATAGGAACTCGAAAAGTCGACTCGAATTTCATAAAGTCGAATCGAAAATATTTCAAATAAAGTTTGAGCTGTAAAATATGATGTGTCAACTCGAATAGCTCGAAATTTTTTGACTCGACTCGACTTTACTCGATCGAACACTCACCCCTACTACTATGTGATGGGTATGGAATTCAAGCTAACAGAGATCGATCCTAGTTTAGGTGACCCCAAAGAATTTTGGGTTTTGAATTTAGAGTTTAATGTTAAATTTTTAATAAAAAAATGGAGTCAAATTAAAATAATATTTAAATAATGAAGATTAAATTTATTATATTTTTTTGAATTATGGCTAAATTGTATGAATGTACAAACGTGAAGGACTAAATATGTTATTATAAAAAATAATTTAACTAATATTAACGTATATTAACGGTTCAGTAGTAACATTGAAGCAAAACTAAAAGTTTAATGGTAACACTGAAGTAATTGAAAATTTAGTTACCATTTACCAAATCGAATAATATACTAAAGTTCAGATAACATTAGTGAACTTTTGTAACCCCCTCGTCTCAGTCCGGACGACTGACCGGTCTGAGCGGGCTACACGGGGATAACCGAGGCGAAACCCGTTAAGGATCCACTTCAGTTAACAACCCGAGAAAACTTTTTCATTTATTATCTTGTCTAGATGGATTTAATTAGACCTATGTGTGAAGCGATAGCAGAAAACAAGACTCACAAGAAGCCTAACAGCAAACAGGGCCTAAGCCTAACCCTTGAAACCCTTTAGAGATGTTAAAAGCCCATGTTCAGGCATGTGTTTCGAAACTGGTTTTTCCCGTTTCGAAACACGGGCTCCAGTTTAAAAAGCCAGACACCCGTACCGAAACGCATCCACCCTGTTTCGGAATAGGGGCCCATTTCGCCTAGATGTTCCGAAACTTGTTCCAGAACAGGCATTCACAGTAGTCAAAGTGTTTTGAAACTCGTATCGGAACAGGGGCTCACAGTAGCCAAATTGTACCGGAACGCGTTCCGATACGGGTGACCCTGGAACCACACATGTTCCGAAACAGTCCAACCCATTCCGAAACACATGCAGTCTATGAGTTTCCAAAACCAGCTTTAATCATCTCTAAACGATCCCAAACGCCCTCGACGACTTCAAGAAACAAACACAACATGCACACATAAACTCTAGAGGCATACACCCTATTACATACGTGCTCGAAATACATAAAGATACACGATAAGGGTAGACATTTAAAAGATCATGCATTCACCACAAAAGAGTCATACATAGCATTTTAAGGTTTCATGCCTTAGAGCCAAACATTCACATAAGCATTCAAGGTAAGCAATAAAGCATGGTTTACAATTCAAAACATGGCATCAACAAGCCACACAAACATCAACATTTTAAGGAGTCTAAACAAGCTCCTACACCAACAACAACCTAGATCCCCATTGCTTAACTATTACATCATTAACTTAAAAATCATACTTGAGGATAGCAAAAGCTCAACTAGCACACTTGGAGGCCCTCTCCTTGCACAAGCAACCCACGAACTACGGATCTGCATTGTCGAATAAAAGAGAGCGTAAGCATAAAGCTTAGTGAGGGTAAGCTTATAAAACAAACCTCGACAATGCAGGGTCCAAGCACGAACAACACAACCAAGGAAGAATGCATGCTTTCTTACCTTCGAAGCCACAAGGGTCAAATATAAATGATGCATAAACATAATCTCAATTTCATGACATGCTCAACATGTCCATAAACACAACCATATGGAAACACATTATCAAACATATTGGCACCTAGCTATGACCCGAATACGCGGATAATTGTTGGAACTCACATCCAACATCACAACCTTTACCTTACGGTGCGATTACATTCATCACCGTTTCACGCGGAGGGGATTCCACTCATCCTCACGCCCCGTTGATGGGATTCCACTCATCATCGACTAACATATATAAGAAGGTTTTTGGGCGTACCCATACTCCATCTTGATTAGGGGTGGGCAAAAAACCCGATTACCCGGTCCCGGTCTCGGACCCGGTCGGACCCAGTGGATTTTTACCCGGTATTGGTTCCGGTGGGACCGGGACTGGATCCAAAATTTAGGTCCTGATTGCAACCGGGACCGGGACTGGATCTTGCTTTTTTGGACCCGGTACTGGTCTGGTACCGAATGGCGTTGAAGAGGTTGAAAGCAACTGAAGGCGCTCCTTTATTTCTCTTTGTGTATGAATATTATGAGTATGACTCGTTTTAAGACTTCAACCTTCAAGCCTACAATATTCTGACTTTGTTATTTAATATTATTATTAATGGTTAGAATTTTTTCCCCTGCTGCTCAAATTTTATTAATAATAGACTAATTGACCGGGTACCCGGTATTGGTACCAGTTCCCACCAGTACCGGGACCGGTTCCTGAAATCTTAGACTCGGTCTAACCGGGACCGGGACTGGTTCTAATTTTCAGGAACCGGTAGTTATCGGGACCGGGACCAATTCTAAGCAAATTGGTCGGGTACCCGGTCTTGCCCACCCCTAATCTTGATGACTACCATCACCAAGACCACGCGCGCATTTCGACTCTCGTGTGCACACTAAACATCCTAATGATCGATCATTGTACCCAAGCATACTAGTGCCAATACTTACCTCATTTCATTTGACAACCTCTCAACTTTCTTACCATTATTCGTGCTTAGCACGTAGTCACCGTGATTTACCATCATGCACAAACCACATTCCACAACCACATGCATATAACAATGTATCAAATATCATGCCTCAACACACATGTATATTACAATATGGGTAAACTACTGCAATGGTCACTTATGTTTTCGCCTAGTATAGTTTTAGTCGGATTTTCAAATTCCACCGATAAGGTCACTTACGTTTTCGATCTGTAAACTTCTGGTCACTCGAAGTTAAGTGTCGTGTTGGCACCTAATTGAGTGATTAATTTATTTAATTAAATTAAAATTAGGATCAAATTGATATAATATGTAACTAACATGGACTAATGTGTAATTATATAAATTTCCCTTAACAGCCACGTCACCCATTTAACGACACTTAACAGAAATTAGCGTTCGAGTGACCAGAAGTTTACAGATCAAAAACGTAAGTGATCTTATTGGTCGAATTTGAAAATCGGTGACCAAAACTGTACTGAGGGAAAACGTAAGTGACCATTGTAGTAGCTTACCCATTACAATATACATAACCACATTAATCACAATTAATATGAAACAAGAGGCATAACAAGCATTTAGAAGTTCAACCAAAGGTCTCATATACTAAGCTTGAGATTAGGCTACCACTCTAATCCCAACTCTAGGTGGGTTTACCAAGCCCAACCTAGGTCCACATGCTTGAACCAACGTTTGAAACCAATTTAAACCAAGTTGAAATCATTAACCACTCACCGACTATTCCAAGCTCAACAACTCTAGCCGATCAAGCTCTCAACGGTTCTGGATTCGATCCCGAGGCTTCACCAACACAATTCCTTGTCTCTAAACAATCAAACACACTCTATTAATCACCAAAACAACCACAAACCATTGTTGTAACTTATAACACCAATTAAGCATCAAATCAAGCCAATAACACCCACAAAACTCTCATTCTCGAGCAGCTCATAAGCACAACCAAAAACCATCGATTACAACACTTGTAACACACCTAAAAGCTTCCAAAACAGCCCCTAACTATCAACCAACCATCAGCTAACAAGTTCTCACCCAAAACAGCCCCAAAATCAACCTTAAACCCTTCTAAAACCCCCCAACAAAACCCAAATCCGTGAATCATCATAAAACAAAGTAAAAATCAAGTATGTTGGACCTTTTGGATAGTAAACAACTTATCTAACATCAACAAATCGAAAACTAAACTAAAAGTTAACAAAGTTAACATTTTTAATCCAAAACCTCAAAACATCAAAATGAAAAATCATGGATTTTAATGAAAACTAAAGGTATAGATATGTAGAGAATAACGAGGACAACTCAAAAATACGTTTACCTTTCAAAAACCTTCAAGGATGAGGAAGAAGGGTGATGAAATAGTGAACCGCAATGGGGAAGGGATGTTGTCGTGAAAATGGAAGAGAAGGGGGGGAAGAAGATGAGTGTAAAAGTGATTTTTATGTTTTGTTTTAATTTAAAAGCCAAATACCATTTTACCCTTAATGAAATGGGATATCCACAAGAGCATGACATCCATGGCTAAATGGGCTTGATTTAAAATAAGTCCAATATAATTTATTTGTTTTGAAAACACGAGGCCCAAAATAATATTTTATTATTTTAATTCACCCGACCCCCAAACCCGGGTGTTACAACTTTAATATATTTTTTGGATAACAACAAAAAATTTAAGAGAAGAGTAAAGATTAAAATAATAATTGTTTTCAATTTTTTTTGGGGGGGATTTCTCTGCTTTTTTTTCTGAGGCATCAACGTTGTCCAAGACTCTTGGGCTCCCCTTCGAAGCTTATATATGGGGAGATGGCTCGTTTAGGTTTTTGGATAATGGTCTCTAAATTGGACCTACTAATGGCTTAAGTTATTGGGCAATGTAAATGGATATGGTAATGTAATTATATATTGGGTCTTATAAATGAGTTTGGACCAGTTTGAATAAAATTAGTGATAACAAAGATAATATGCGGAGATTTTTTTTTGAGAATGTCAACTGAATTTTATTAAAAAAAAATTATAAAAGATATTACAAATACAACACATTTAAAAGAGAGAATAATGGGATTAGTCTACTAAAATTTCATAAAAAATTCAAAAGTGTAAAAAAAGTAAATACTTATATAGAGATTAAGCATACCGTCAAAATTTAGAAACTTTCTTGAATTTTGTTATTTCTATCCAAACAAGACGTGTTACGAGCTAAAAAAAGTGAGCGAGTCAAGCTATGCGAAGAGACTATTTTCAATATAATAAACTCATGGTTTACATGGTTTGTCAATGTAGTTCCCATTTTTATTGAATACTACAAACTCCACCCTCTAATAATAATTCCATTAGGTATACTTCATTTTCAGGTTCAATTGGGGGATCTTATGGTTCCTATTGAATTTGTTATGTCTTTTTTTTCAAAATTCGAATATATATTTTTTGGTTTAATTGTCGATATCTAACTTATCGAGTGACTAATTCATATGGAGTATTGCAAATGACCATTATAGAATAGATTTTTTTAACCCAATTTTCTACACTCACAACATCAAGACTCAATCCTCTGACATTATTTAAAAAATCTAGTGTCTTATCCCACTAGAACAATTGATTGTTGGTATACTTTTTCTTTCTTTGAAAAAAAATCGTTGGACATATGGATCATTCCAACAAATAAAAATAATTCGTTGTCAAATGATATAATAATGCAGCAATTGTATTAATTTCGTTTAAATTTCTTATAAATACTCTTCTAATAAAAAATATATTTTAAAATATGCTCGTTGTATTGAAAATTATTGGCTAAAGGGGTATTTTTGCCCTCAAGTTCGACCCAAATAAACAATTTAGCCCTTCACACGGAAATACAATCAACTAGGTCTTTCATTTTGCGAATTGTAGCAAATTAGCTCATTGACCAACGTTGACCGTTATCGTGCTGACGCGATAGTTAACGGTGCTGGCGTGGCAATCCATTGTGCTAATGTGGTAGTACACGTGTGATGATGATGTGGCAGAGGGTCTGAATTGATTTTTTAACCGGATTTGAGGGAATAATTGATTTTTTGCGAGGCATAAATTTATTTCAATTGAAAGTTTGATAAATTAATTAATCTTTAAGCTAAAAATAATATTTAAAAATATTTTTATAAAATATTTTAAAAAATAAAAACACTATAATAAATTTAAAAAATTAAGTAAAAATATGAAAATTTATAAATATAAATACACAAAATTTTAAAATATTTATTAACTATCGGAAAAGTTTTCGACTGTTTCTGGCTATGCTAAGTCTACTAATACCAATATATTTTCAATGAATCATCCTTATATTAAAGTAGTAAAAACCAAAATTCTCCTTCGTTTTTCTACATCAAATATTAATGAGCATCAATTTGATGTAGAAAAGCGAAAGAAAATTTGAGTTTTATTTTTACTTTAATACAAGCTTGATTCCACTGAAATTTTGTTTGACGAAAGGTAATAATCAGGCTGACGAAGTCGAAGTCTTTTTTGATGAAAGTGATCAAATTTTAATATTTTATAAATATTTTTAATGTTTATTTTTATATTTTATCATTTTTAATATATAATACATTTTAATTTTTTATATTAGTTTTATTTTTATTAAGTTTATGAATTTAAACAATGAAGAATATTTTGATTTTTTGTGAGAGTTATCACTTTGCTTGTTTTTAAAGTTATCAGTGACCCGAAGGATATTTACATCAATTTGTTAATCGATTTTTCATATATTTAATTTGTGAAAGTTCAACTTGAAAAACCAAATTATTTGTCCAATTTTATTTAAAAACTAAATAAATTGATTAAATTAACTTGAAATTTAAACAAATTATTTATAGTTTTTAACAATTTTCAAATTTTGATAATTACTTAAATTCTTATTTTTTTTAGCTTAAATATTAAATAAGTTATCGAACTCTCAATTAAAATGAAGTATGCCTCTGAACTCGGCAGCGAATTCAATTACGCCATCGAATTCAGTTAAAAAAATCCATTAAGCCCTTTTGTCATGTCATCATCACACGTGTACTACCATGTCAACATCATGGACTGCCACATCAGCACTGTAACGATCAACGTTGGTCAAAGCGCTAATTTGTCGCAATTAGCGAACTGGGTGACCTAATTGACTCTGTTTTCGCGCGAAATGCTAAATTACTAATTTGGGTCAAACTTGAAGGTAAAAATATCCATTTAGCCAAAATTGTTTAATGTATTTTTCGGACCAAGCAAAGTTTAAATTTTAAAAATATAATATATTGAAATACTATTTTCAATACGATAAAGTCATGGTCAAGAATGGTTTTGCCTTCATAAAAAGGATAGTCTTAAAATAAGTTAAGTTAAATATTTATTATGAAAAACAAAAGATTAATTATCAACTTGTAGTAAAGAACATGAGAAAAATAAATGTTGTTGTACCTCATATATTTTGAGTCATATTATACTTATTTTTATTCAAAAGTTAGCCTATAGCGCACACAATATGTCAACAAATATATATATATATATATATATATATATATATATATATATATATATATATTTAACTTGTGGCCCGAGAGTCCATTTTGATAAATTGCACATGACTTTAAAAATTTTCCGAGTTGTCTCTAGTCATAATTTGACTTGTAGTCCCATTTTTATTTAATACTTCAAACTCCACCCCTAATAATTCCATTGGTTATACTTCCTTTTCAGGTATAATTAGGGGGGGGGGGGGGGGGGGGGGATCTTATGGTTCCAATTGAATTTGTAATGTCTTTCATTTTGTATTTTGGTGCAAGACATTCCTTTGACAATGTTGTGGTCTTTAATCTATCTAATCTTAACTCATTTCCGGTGTTTTTTTTTAAAAAAAAATATTGAATGATTAATGAAGTGATTCTGCACTTGTTGATTTCAAAGGCTCAATAAATCAGTGGATGAGCTTGTTTTAGATATGTAATATACCCTTCAATTATAAATATAGTTGCCTGTTGTATGTGGTCCATGCCAAGTATTTAGTTTTCAGCCTCCATAATTTCCATTGCCAGCTTGTGGCTTAATGTGTGTGATTTAAAGAACCATTAGGATTTCTTGTATGATTCTGATTCAACCTTCATGGTCGGAGTCATGATTGAATTACGAGGGAGTAAATTGATCAACTTTAAGATTAGTAGGGTTTTAAAAAATAATTAAATCATACAAATTAAGGTTTAATTTCACTATTTTTTTTAAATTGAAAGGTCTTAAAAAGTGACTAGACAAGAAAAAAAAAATAGGGGTCAAGGCTTAATTTCATTAATTTTAACTTAAAAGATCTTAAAAATAATAAACTAAAATTTTTTGAAGGACAATAACTTAATTGCAATGATTTTAAATTATTAATGATCTAAAAAATATTAAACCATTCGAATTTAGAGGGGACAATTGTCCCTTACACCCACATGTAGTTCCGTCCCTGAAAACCTAACCTTTCCTTCCTTCAGTCCGGAGATAAGGATGCTCGTCCACTCCTCGTTTTTATGCATATCAATCTTAATTTAATGAGATATTTTTAATTGATAAGAGTGATAAAAAAAATGTTTATCCACTTACGTTATTCTATAAGAAGAAAGGGAGAGAAGAGAGCATGGGATCCAGTCCAACATCAACCATTTAATTATAGAATTTATTGCACCTAGCCACTTGCAGCAGCATATAATCTCATCTCGACTTAGATGAATGCTAGATACGAATATATGTATTTTTGTATATTTTTATAATTAGATTTTTATATCTATATTGACCCTGTTTGACAATTAGCGGATAGCTGATAGCAGATTATATTAGCTGATAACTGATAGCGGGTTACATTAACTGATTTGATTAGCAGAATGTAACAGCTGATTGTATAAAAGTGTTTGGTAAAATTAACTGATAGCTGATAGTTGTTTGGTTATTTAAACAAGCCAATTGACATATAATGACATGACTATATTCGATATTTGTTTGAATAGTTTATTAATTAACAATATTTTGTATATTAATTAGATTGCAAAATAATTTTTTAATATAACATTACTAAGCATAATTGAAGAATCTATACATTAATTTACTATTTATATAATTATTTTTAATACAATTTAATTAATTATTAAATTTAAATGCAAATATAAATGTGTGAGAATACAAAAAAATATTAATTTATAAATGTCACAATGTAAATACGTGAAGGTGAAGAATATAAATAGAAAATGTTAAATTTAGGTTATTTAGAGATTTTTTATAGTTGCTAAGGGTAAAAGGGTCTTTACAGCTCTTATGTCAAAACATCTAATTTCAAAAAGCTTAAGCCCTAGTTGGCAATTAGCGGATAGCAGATTACATTAGCTGATAGTTGACTACATTAGCTGATTTGACTAGCGAATTGTATTAGCTGATTGTATAAAAGTGTTTGGTAAAATTAACTGATAGCTGATAGCTGTTAGATTATTTAAACAAACAAAATGACATATAAGGACATAATAATATTCAATACTTGTTTGAATAGTTTATTAGTTATCAATATTTTGTATCTAATCAATATTAATTAGATCTATAAATTTATTTTTAATTTAACTTTTCTAAACATATACAAATGATTTATATATTAATTTATTATTTATATAATTATTTTAATATAATTTAGTTTATTAATAAATTTAAATACATATAAATATGTGATAATAAAAAGAAAAAAAGTAAATGGGATTAACTTATAAATAGGGTGAAAAAATATTTATTTTGAGTTATTTTGAGATTTTTAGTAATTGATAAGGGTAAAAGAGTCTTTACAACTCTAATATCAAACTTCTAATATCAAAAAGCTCATATTATGAGCTTTTTCAAAATTAGTGGTTTCACTCCAATCCGCTCTTTCATTCCGCTATTCACTAAACAACAATACTAGCGGATTTGACTAGTCAAACATCTAATTATACCTCAAACCTTTAATTTTTGCTCAAACCTCTCTTTACCAAACAAAGCTTATATAATTATATTAGCAGCTTTTTTAAAATTAGAAGTTTCACTCTAATCTACTATTTCAATCTACTATTTAACAAACATTCAAATTAACAAATTTAACAGTCAAAATTTTAATATTAATTCAAATCTTTAATTTTAGCTCAAACTACTATTTACTATCGTCATTCTAATATATAGAGAAATAAAATAAGTCCCAATAGGACAGCCTGTGAACAATCGAACATGTCATTCAGGGCAACATTCTCAGTAGTTTTCATCATTAAATTCAATGCAAAATGTGTTGGCACTTTTTCATCCAATTGTTTGCATTTGCATGTGTACATTATCATACATGAAATCTGGGAAAAGTAGAACAGTAAATCTGTGTTTACCGACATACTAATAAATGGACGATGTTATATCGAGTTAATTGTACCACACGTTTTCAAATTATGACGTTCATTTTAAATTAATCTTTAAATTTTAAATTTTTTAATTATTTTCTTAAACTGTGATTTTTATTCTGAATTAGTCCACAAACTTTTAAATGTTCCATTTGATCCTCAAACTATGACCCTCATTCAAAATTGGTCTCCAAACTTTTTTAATATTCTAATTCCATCGTCAAATCATTGTTTACACCACATCATATTATTATATAATACACATAAGTTTATTAACAATTTTTATAACGGTTTTATTAACATAAGATAGAATTAACATGTATTGATAATGGGGATGAAATTAGAATGCTCAAAAAGTTTGAGAACCAATTTAAAATGATAGTCATAATTTGAGGATGAAACTAGAATGCTCAAAAGCTTGGGCATAAATTTAGAATGATTGTTATAGTTTCGGGACAGTTTATGCTTTCTGTTTCCGGGCTGTTGTGCATTTCAGTTAAAAAAAAAGTGTTACTTGAAGATTATTTGTAATATTTCTGGAGAAATGACAGATAAAAAAAGAAAAATTGTCACATGGGAAAGTTTCCATCAAACATCTTTCATTCTAGTTTTGGAAGGTGGTGCAATTGTGTAGGCTTTGATCCGTCATCCCTTGTATATGCAGTTTCATCAACCATGACTGCTTTCTGACTCTTGCACCCTAATATTCCACCGGACCGGCTTCGTCGCGCTTCTTTTGTGTTGATCACTGGCCTACCAGCGGTTTTTGATCCCGGAACTCTAATGTTTCTGGGTGATTTCTTCTCGTCGTAATCTGAAACAAATGAGCAGTCGGCTGCTGCACTGGCAGTGACAACACTCCATTCGATGCTGGTCTCACTTGGTGCATAAGGGGTCATGCAGCTAGACATGCCATCCGAAGCTTGCCTTGTGAACAAGGCCTGACCACTGCCTGATATGTTATCAATCTCGAAGAGATCCGAGCTTGCATCACTCTCGATATCATCCACTAACTGGCTGCCTCGAGAGACGGATGAAATGGTTGGGGCATTCGGAATGGCGTCCCATGTTAACATGGACAGTCTCCTCTCAAGGTTCTTGCTTATATCTCCCTTCTTAATTGCAGTTGAACCAAACACTTCCAGGGATTTCCTTGGATCATCATCTAATTGTGGTTTAAGAACAGGGGGTCGATAGTAACACGCTTCTCTGTTCGATCCCACGCTCATCTGATCGAAACTCTGGTTGTAAGACTCTTCTTTCATCTGCAATTTCGCCTGAGACCGCTTCCTTTGATCGATACCGCTAGGCCTATGATTGATTTGAATGTGTTCTTTTCTACACTCCTTTCCATGAACCCTTCCATTTTGATTCACATAAACAGATTTCCCATCCGAACAAGCCCCAGTGCAGCTAAGATTTGAGAAAAAGCTCCTCCCATCTACCCTCTTTAGCCTGTTTTCGGATCGATTCCTCGTAAAACTCCGCAAGAAAACAGTTTGGCTGTTCCAACTTGCTTCCGAGCTTGCACTAGGAGTTCCAGGCCATCGTCTCGGACTCATCTGATGTGGAGCAACTCGGCTAGGCTGATCCAAATTTTCGTCATCATCCAATTTCATGTTGAAGTAATTATCAGCACCAAAGACGCCGATTTCACCCTCTTCAACGATCTTGTTCTGGTCTAACCGTGCAGGAGTACGAATTCGGACACCGGGAGCAATTGCAGGCTCTGCAAGCTTATGCACAAAGATCTCTTCTGCAGTGCTAACGTAAGAAGAAAATGAGACCTCACCAACACTAGGATTTTTCCTCTTATCACCTTCCATTATGAAAACTATGCCTTTGAAGTTTTTCGGAACTCTATAAATCCAAGTCTGGAACTGCAACTTTCCCAGTTTTAAATTGAGGCCCCACTTGTTATTTTCATTCTCCAACTAATTTCATGATATGGGGAATATCTTCATTACAGCACATTTATGTTATTCAAACTTTGGCATGAATGTTAGATAAAGATTTATGTTCAACACAGGTATGTTTAGTTACCTTTCGAAAGTCGTATTTTTTCCATGTATTTAGAAGATTATATTTTCATATCCATGACCGAATATGCATCAAATACCGATGTCAGATACAAATACTTCAAAAAATAATAATCGAAATAACATAGATGTAGCACCTTTGAAGTGTGGTCACAGATGGCACATGGTTGCACCTTCAAGGTCTACTTCCTCAGTGTAAGGGACTGAACATGGACAAACACAGGTTGAATCCTAACATGATATTTCGATTCTTTGTTTTTTCTAAAATATTCGAGTTCTACACTTGTATTCTACACATGTGCATGGGGATATGAAGCAATAAATTAATTAACAAAAATATGATATTCAACAATATGAAGCTTTCTGAAAGAGTGTCCTAATCTAGTTTTCTCTCTTTTTTCCGGTTTTGAGAAGAAGAAAGACTAATTGATAACAGAGAATGCGGATATGCATATAGGTGATGTTCACCAGTTTCTTGTGTTAATGAGAAGTAGTTACATTCCGAGATAAGATTAATCTCGAACGTTGTTTTTCTTGTTACCCGTCGTGTTATTATCTCCGACAACCCAGTATTTTTTTACTGCAAACAGTACCTTTTCGGATACAAGAGGACCATCTTCATGATCCACCATTCTTGTATTCCATCTCATTCCTCCCACAATTTGCTTTACCTTGATTAACACGCTAACTTGATCACGAATTATGACGGACCCTTCTGGCCGTAAAATTCGATCCATCTCCAGAAGAATGTCTTCAGCTTTACATCTGCAACAATAAATCACAAGTGTATAAGATTACACAGTTGTTATAAGTACTTCTGCTGTCACCAAACATGGTGCAAGATGTGCAAAGGTGAACTCAATCTATAGAAAATCCGGACAAACTATGCTTCCAAGGCAAGTCATTTTAACACTAACTCAATTTACAGCTCAAGCTGCTGAGTTCTTCAATTGAAACTAAAAAAGTATAAACACGGTTAAAGCGAATATAGAGCAGACTTACTTATTCATATACAACCTGAAGATACCATTCGCATGAATGAGGTCGTATGTCCTAGGATACGTAGAGAAAGCTTCGCACCTGGCATAAGGAGAGTGTAAAGTAATGATTAAACTCAATATATCCTTTTCAGTCCCGAAATCTTCCATAAAGGAATCAACACAGAAACCTAGAAGGATGGGATCTGTTACAAAATACTAACGAAAGACACTTAAAAAGGAAAATAAAATACACAAATGAGCAATCGGAAAATGAAAGAGTAATGCCACAGTTACCAGTCATGATATATGCCGATCAATCCACGTTCATAAATAACCCCCAGTGTGTCTTTCTCAGCTATTGTAGGCATAACATTCATGACCCACAATTTCGGAGATTCAAGAGCAGCAGCAAAACTTCCTAGACCAGCATTCATGTCCATGATGTTGCGAAACCTCCCGGAGTCAATGATATTGTTGATACTCTTATATGCTTTCACATGCTTCTCCCATATTCGAACATCCTCTTGATACATATTGACAGATACTCCAATAACAGATCCACTAGATATTCTGAAAGGGATAGCATTAAGCCTATTCGGAAATGGCTTCCATTCCCCACCAGCAACTCCATCTTGCTCGGTTTTCTCAGGATAAGGAGTTGTGCATGCTTCCATTTTCTTGTACCTATGTTCCAGGAAAACAATACAAGGATTCTTTTCCTTGTTAGAAAATGTCATTTCTGTGACAATAAGCATATGAACAATCTGCTTGAAGGTGAATCGAGTAAATGGAATGAATACTATACCAAACATCATCCGCATAGCTTGATTCACATAGAGTCGGTTTATCTTGCTGGCGGCATGAATCGTAACTTGTTCTTTTCCTCCAAACTGCAATCTCGCCCATCTCATGCTCCTTTTCCCAGCAAAGGAGTTTTGCAATCTCTTCAATTTTCCTTTGCTCCTCTTCAAGTTCTTTCCTAGGGCGCTGCCATGCTTGGTAATGCATCCTCCAGTTGATTGGAGGACCAGAAAGAACCCAGTAACCACCAGGTCTAAGAACTCTATCGACTTCCATCATGTACATTCCATCTGCAGAAAGATGTTCAATAACAATGTTATAAATATATTTATATATGTTAGTCGAATTTCGAGGTGAGGTGAGAACTAGAAAATGACATACGTCCAAAAAGACACAAAACCAGTAGCTTTTAAACTAAAAATGTTGTCATGAGCATAAATTATCCCACATATGGAGCCAACCTTAGGCACCTTAAAAACCTAGGTAAATATAATAAGTCAGTATCTCTTTATAGTTTTCATCCTCACCATTTTCACCCCACGGAATCAAACAACGAGAACAGTGAACCATGTCAAAGGCTCTTGAAGGAAATGGCATCTTTATTGTCCCAAGAACTCCGATAAAAGCCGGCACACCTCTTTCCAGAGCAAATTGAACTTGTGCTTCATGAGAGTCTCTTGGTGCAAATGACATTGTTATAACATTCTTTTCGAATAGATACGCACCGAGGCTAGCAACCTAAACACCGTACAAGGAAAATAAATCAACATAGAATACCTTGAAACTACATCAAATAGCATGTTAGAAACCAGATGTAAAGTTTAACTTACCCCACATCCAGTATCTAATGCCGTTCTGACCATGCCATTGTCCATTGGAATCATAGATGCAAGTTGATTGATATATGTATCGGCTCCCTGTGGAAACTGAGTGCCTCCACCTGGGAACCTAAACACGTTCCCCTCATACTGAATCCAGTTTTGTACAGCTTTCTCGACCGTCAAGCTCTTATAAGGCGCGTTTGCAAAGGGCACATAGTCCCTGCTCTTTGGCCATGGAAATGGAGTTGCATACCCTTTAGGTGCCGGAATTAGACATTGCAGCTTCTCTTCTTCAGGCGGGCAGTGCCGTTCCCTGTAGATCATATTGTCTCGAGGGAATGTCATCGCCCTCATTTGATCATGACAAGGTGTGTAATCAATGTACTTTTCACCACAAGGTAGGAACTCCTTGGCTGTTGTGTCTGAACCATCAGCCATCACAACATCATCACCATGATGAGTCTCGTAGTTAAGGTTCAAAAGCACGCCGCAATCGGTTTGTTTGGTGATAGCCGAGGCTATTTTATCGCCCTTGCCGAACCCGCTTCGCTGCCAAGCACCCAATATATAGAAGAAACAACATAAACCAATCACTATAAAGATAGATACCGAGCTCCTCGTCTTCAGCTCGCCGGAGTTCCCTTTAATTGCCATAATTCACCTTCAAACTGTTAACTAGAATGTTAAACAAAAATGAAAAAACTTCAATTAATGCTGCAAAACTATATCTAAACATGAAATTAATACAATTAAAGCCAGGTTATGGCACATTTCAAATTGAAATACAACTAGACTCATATTGTTAAAGATATAAACAAGATTGAACAAGCAAAAACAATCAACTTTATCAAAATCAAAGAACAAAGCAATGAATCAAACAAGAAAATCTACTCAAAAAGTATAATTATTTCGAAAAAAACATCAAAGTATTAAAAGGTTTGGGAAAATACAATGAAAAGCCAAAACTTGAATGAGATTCAAACGTTGAAGCTTTTTCAATGAATTCAACAATGCATTAAAAAGAAACGAACCAATTTTCTTAGGGAAAAAAACCATAAAGAAGATGATAAATCAAAAGTGTAAAGAGAAGAACAAGAACAAAAACCCAAAGTTCTTACAGTATGGAGGAGATTTCAAAGAAGGAAAACAAGGTAGGTTTTTTTGGGGGGTTATGAAATGTGGTTTTTGTTTGTAGTTTTTTGAGTTTTCTCGGAGGAAACTATGAACTTGCTCTGTTCTTCTATAATTCCAATGAGAATAGCCCTCTTTTTACGGTTTGAAATAACAAATTAATAACTTCAAATATGATAGTACTATATTTTTTTTTTCTCTTGAGCATTTGGGGTTAGCATTCAAGTTTATGTTCAAATTTAATTGTAAATATTTATAATATTATGGTACTAATTGACTTTAATTTAAATGACTTTTTATAGTTGAGTATGAAATTATGATTCAAGTTAAGTCGAGTTTTTGCATGGAATCGAATTAAAAATTTTGATTATTTTGAGTCAAGTTGAGTTTTACCCCTATACCTAGAGATGGGCACAAGTCGAGTTTTTGGCCCACCCGAACTCGATCCGAAAATAAATACCCTATACCCACACTCGGCCCGACCCGAACATATTCTTTAAAAAACACAATCCGACTCGAAAATAAATACACTAAACCCGACCCGACTCGACCTGGCCTATAAAAAATAATTTTTAAGGACATAATTGTAAAAAAATAACTTTAGGGACATAATTATAAAAAATTATAAATTTAAGGACTAAATTATAAATAAAAATTCAATTTTAAGGACCTAGTTATAAAAAAATATAAAGAGTGAGTATTATTATAAATATTTTTAAAAAATTTAAGGAGAAATTACACAATTAATCCCAGGTCGGGTCGAGTAGGGTATTTTCACCCCAAACTCAACCCGACCTCACCCTTAATAAAAATCCGACCCGACTCAAACTTATTTTTTTTATTAAAAAAATTCGACCCGACCGGTCGGTCATCCCTACCTATACCTACATTCAATTTTATTAATAGACGTTGGCGTGATAGTTATATAAAAATTATTTTTTAAGTTTTATATTTGTAATTTTATTAGCTTAACTCTTAATTTAGAAGTACATAAAAATTATATTTTAAATAAAAATCCTAAAACTTAAAAAAAAGTTTAAAAATGTTTTCTCTAGTGAATACGTACAGTATGGAACCTTACCAAGTCGGGTTTGTAAACCATTTGAATTGTGATTTTTTATTCAAAATAAATTAACGAAGCTTCGATTTTGTGTCAGATAATTATTTGAAGATTTTTTTTTCAAAAGATAACTGATATTCATTAATCCGAAAAGTAAAAAAACAGATTGGGTCCGTGGGACCCATAAACACGGAGACCATGCAAACAGCATGGAGTGAACATGCAAGACGTGCATGGGCAAACAGTTCGCAACAAAAGACAGAAAAGAAACGATCCACAAAACAGACACAGGATCGAAAACAACTCAAGGCCAACAAGGAAGCCTGAGAAATCCGAAAAACACCTAAGCAACATAAAAGCTGGGAAGGAAGATTCCCTAATAACAGAATCATGGGCAGAACCATGTTGACTGTTTTCCAAAGCGAGCAAGCTTGACTGATGCTGGGCAAAGCTAAAAAATGAGACCCCTCGACACCTCCCTGGGTTTCCGACGATGACAATGCCTGAGAGCTCTATCCAGAGGCAGGCTTCCGACGCATGTGCGTTGGTCCTTATCAAGGCAGCAACCATTATCACCCGGTTGAAAGGAGGCAGGGTGTTCATCGAGCCTCTCCCCAGTCCACGCTTCTCGTTACCAACAGAAACCGAACAAGCAAAGAAAAATAACCTAGACGACAAAGACCAAGGATCATTCGACAGCATTGAGGAGGACAAAATCCAAGGGGAAGGACAGAGTCGTAAGATAAGCCTACGTTCCTTCCAGCCATAGGCTGCGGCTCGAGTGAGACTCACGTTGACTCCGGATAACTCCCATTGGAGTTATCCGATTCCATGGCAGATTCGGCAAAGGGATTAGGATAGTGCAGCTTTGGTGCTTGAGAGATTACATCCTCGCCGTCATTGATCTGTATTTCCTCGTTGAGTGAGAATTCATCGTCGATGCACATTGAAGGGACCCTGGTGATGTTTTTACCGAAAGAATCAATGTCAAGTTCGATTAAACCTGCTTCATCGATCATAATACGCGTACACTCCATAGCATATTTGTGCCTCGCTGCTTTCTTAATCAAAGTAAGTCTACGTGTTCCAAATGTTTTCCCTCTTTTCTTTCGTTCAATACTGTGAATGATTGTTGAGCAATTGAAAACTGAAGACGGAAAAGGTGCTGCAGTAAGAAAAGCATCGATTGCAGCCGGGTTCCTTTCTGAGATGGCCCAATTGTTTGGGCTGATTTGAACTATGGCCTTCGATACTTGATCCAATAATTCTCTCCTCTTAGCTAGACCAAAAAGAACCAGGTCATCTTCCTCCCGTTTCCTTTTCCTATTAGCTGTCACCTCCATTTTGTCAAGCCCGACGACAAGCAAATTGCCCCAAGATCTTGAAGGATTATCGGCTACTTTATCAGGAGAAAGGAAAGATTTGGACCCTGAGGCAGGGATATCAGCAGGGTCAATTCTTGATAACTCACCATACGAGGAAACCTTTGACACTTTTGCGTCATACGTATGGTTCGGCAAGGTTCCTTGTACAGACCCTATTTCCATGTTGAGACCTATAGGAGATTCTTGCCAGTTGTTCCCTTCTATATCTGAAAAGGGAAAACCCAAGTTGACTTTACCTTTTGCTGAGGGGACATTATTGGCAACCTTTGATGACAAGCCTTTGTTCTGCATATCTGTAGAAGATTTGGATTGGGGAGTGTGCCATTTGTTTTTTCCTTTCCCACGTTCAATTTGTCATGTAGCGAACTTAGGGCTTCACCGACGCGGCTGGGATTTTTTGAGTTTGGTAGCTTATGTTTTGCTCCGATTGGGGCTCGCAGCCAAGGGCCGTACCTACCAGCAAGCTTTACCTTTACCAAGTTGGAGTTGCAGTCCCTCTCAATGTGTCCTAGACGGCCACAGCGGAAGCAGAACTTCGACAAGCCTTCATACTTGAAACCTATCTCTAATGGCTTGTCTTTCTTGCGGTTAAGGACGAAGCCCGTTTTGAAGGGATCCTCAACTCGAATGGCCACTCGGATACTTATAGGGACATGCCACACTGCCTTGCTCTCTTCATCCATCGTCGATCCGTAAAAGAAGGAAAATAGTTTACCAATTCTTCGAATATTTCCTGGAGTGATCAGTCCGATTGGAAGGTGGTGGATTTGTACCCAGAACTCTTCCATGAAGAAATCTACTTCTTCCAAGGCTTTGTCCGGCTGCCACTCCTTTAAAACCAGTAAGGAATCCTGCACCGACCACGGTTTGCACCTCAGAACCCGATGTCGTTCTTCTATCGACTTGAACAGAAAAAGTAAGAAGTTTCTTCCAAGGTCGTGGCATTCTAAAGAGACACATTTCCAAGCCTTCCTCAATATTGTCGTGATTGCTAAAAGTTTGATTGGATTAGGGGACAACAACTTACCTAATAACACCATGTTCTTCAAGGAGAAGTTGACGTCGTTGTCTTCATTGAGTTCCACCTCATCTAGGAACTCCTGACTCGGCAGCTTTGAGTCAGAGAGGTTGGTGGGGAAGTCACTGTCTACAACTCCCAAACTAAGTCCTTGACTATGCTGCATCTGAAGTAAATGCAAGGGGCCAAGAGTAAAACGAGTCGAAGGGAGAGTTTAATGGGTAACCTATAAAAGGTTGACGGGGGACGCGAAGAAAACAAGCTCTAGATTTTCAGGCACACAGGAAAAGGAAAAAAAACCACAAAGATCCCAACTTAGCAGTGGCTCCAAGCCACCACCCTACCAAGGAAGTCCACACCAACAAGACCAAACCCTAAACTTGGAAACCAGCTAGGGTGAAGGTTCAAAGAAGAGGAAAACATATGGACGGGAGAGAGAGCTTACTGACTGGGAACGGGAGACTTCTATGTTTTCTTTGTGTTGAAATTATTTGAAGATTTTGAAAAGCGAATGAATAATTTTAAATAGACCGTTTCGTTGATTTGATATGATATTTTAAATTTTTCGAATTCATCATATTGAAATTGAAATATCATAAATACAGTTATTTCTCTATTCAAGAATTAACTTACTTCGATTCAAAATAAGATATCTCTCTTATTAGTACTTTAAACTAGGAATGACAATGGATCGGATTGTATAAAATTTAAGTCCAAATCCGTTATAATCGAACTTGGATTTTTTTTCGGATTTTTTTCCAAATGGATTTGAATCAGATTGTTTTTGGATCGGATTTTCGGATCGAATTCGGTTTTGTTTCAACCGCATTTAGATCAGAGTTTTTAGATTCGGATTAAATTGTCATCCCTATCTTGACCCAAGTTTGAGGGGTAGATTCGCGAATTTTAGCGTCTTTAGGGTATATTGTTTTGGCCCTCTAATAATTTTATTTTAGTGCAAATCACTCCATAATTTTGTATATTTAATTTCTTACGCATTTCATTTATGCTATTTAGTTCTACACTTGTTCATTTTTATCCCTTATTTGTTGACTACATTTTTTTTTTTTGTGTTTATTGTTTATGCTTTTAATTTGCTTTCTATTTTAATTCATAATTTTAGCATAATATATCATAACTTTATCTATCGATTGCACATTACTTACTATTTCATTCACTAACTTCCTTAATTTTTAGTAATTCATTGATATTTACATTTATTTGTTTCTCCATTGTATTTATTTTATCGTTTGTTTATCTATGACTTGTTCTTGTATTTATTTTTTTATATTTATTTATACATGCATATAGTATAAATAGATATATTACACTATATTAAAGTTAATTAATATATGTAAATCATAATAAATATTATTATTATTTAACTTACATTCTTAAGACGTTTATATTTTTATTATCACTTTTAATATATATATATATATATATATATATATATATATATATATATAGATAGATAGATATATAAAGTTAATTTTGTTTTTACCATTATTCCAAATTACCTAATATATACATTTATGTTCTCGTTTAAAAAAAATATATGTAGTTATGTTTCTTTTAATGTATTTAGTTTAACTTTTTTACTTTATTTATGTTGTCTTCTTGTTTTAATGTAAATATTATACATGATATTTTGCTTTAAGGAATTAAAAGTCCTAAATGTTTTGATTCGGACTCGAATATGGATTGTATGCGTCGAATTCGAATCGGACATGGATTTGGATCGGATTCAGATTCAGATCGGATCTTGGCATGATCCATATGCAACCCATCTCCTATTAGGACTCGAACATTTTCTTCGGATTCAGATTCAGATTTTTTTCAATCGAATATGGATCAGATAAATTCTTTCGAATCGAATCGGATTCGAATCGAATTCGGATCAAATTCTTAAACAAAGTAATAATTCTTCTGAACTATTTGTTAATCATCTGCTTATATAAGTTGCCTTTCGTATTATAGTCAATCTTATAATGCTACATATATTCAGTTAAATAAGAAGTAATCAATAAATTGTTAAAATATTAAAGTGAAAGCTCAATTCTCATTAACCTTTAATTTACACATTAAATATCATTTATACTTACAAAGAGAGGTAACAAGAATCATAACAAACTAACTACACTAGCTAACTAATTAGCTAACAAACTTCTAACTTCTTCTTTCAACACTCCCCCTCAAGCTGGAGGAAGAAAGATGTTCTTCATCTCTAGCTTGGACATCAGTTTATTATGTTGTTGCGAGCTCAGACCTTTAGTCATAATATCTGCAACTTGTTCTGTTGTAGACAAAAAAACCAGTTTTAATGAGACTCTCTTGTATTTTCTCACGCACAAAGTGACAATCTATTTCAACGTGCTTTGTACGTTCATGATAAACAGGATTGGCTGCAATCTGTAATGTCGCCTTATTATCACAGTATAACAACGCTGGATTACTCTTCTTTACTCCAAGATCTTCAAGAAGCCCTTGTATCCAGACTGTTTCAGAAGTTGTCATGGCCATGCTTCAATACTCTGCCTCTGCTGATGATCTCGCAATGGTACTTTGCTTCTTTGACTTCCACGAAACAAGTGAATCTCCAATCTTGATGCAGAAGCATGTAACTGAACGTCTTGACATTGGGCAAGCTGCCCAATCAGCATCACAAAAGGCCTTAATCTTACAATCTCCCACAGCCTTGAAAAATAATCCCTTTCCAGGATCATTCTTAACATATCTCACTACTCTAAGTGCTGCCTCCATGTGAGAAGCTTTAGGATTCTACATAAATTGGCTAAGATGATGTACAGCAAACGTTATATCTGGCCGTATATGGGTCAAATATATTAATCTCCCTATCAGCCTCTGAAAAATTACTTTGTCTGTTAGTAATTCATCTTCACGATTACCTTTGGTACTTTCATCAAACTCAATGGTTGTTAACTTCTGATTTTGCTCCAAAGGAGTCAATGCATGCTTAGCTCCTCCTAAGCCAACATCACTTATTAATTCTAAGGCACACTTCCTTTGATTTAGAAGTATCCCTTCCTTGGTTCTCAATACTTCAATCCCAAGAAAATACTTCAAACTACCAAGGTCTTTCATCTTAAAATTCTGATTCAAAGACTCCTTCAATTCTCGAATTAACTTGTCATCATTTCCTGTTATCAATAAATCATCCACATACACCAACAATATCACAATTCTATCTTATTGCCTCTTTGTGAACAATGAATAGTCCATCTTACTATGAACATAACCAACAAGTGATAATGCTTCTGTTAGCTTCAAATTCCATTGCCTCGAAGCTTGCTTAAGTCCATACAATGACTTTTGCAGCCGACAAACCAACCTCTCCCCCTGGCTGCAAAAACTTTCAAGCATATCCATAAACACTTCCTTATTGAGATCCCCCTGAAGAAAGGCATTGTGGACATCCATTTGATAAATGTGCCACTAGAAGAGAGAAGCAAGAGCAAGAGTAGTGCGGAAAGTAACCATCTTGGCAACAGGAGAAAAGGTATCCAAATAATCAATACCATGTTGTTGATCATACCCCTTAGCCACCAAACGAGCCTTATAACGCTCAACTTCTCCAGAGGCATGCTACTTGATCCGGTACACCCATTTACAACCAATAGTAGATTTCCCGGCTAGTAAAGGAACTACTGACCATGTATTATTAGATTGTAAGGCCTGAATTCCATCCTTCATTGCCTGAACCCAAGCTGGATCTTTAGCAGCCTCAGAAAAAGAACAATGCTCAAGAACAGATGTGGAAGAAAGAAAATTTTGAGTAGATAAAGGCAAATGAGAATAAGAGAAACTAAAAAAAGCAAAAAAGAAATAGAAGAACGAGAAGGGAAAACAAAATCCTTTAACCATCATGGCTGTCGTGACACACGAGAAGACTTACGAGGTTCATCAGGAACAGAAGATTGAGGAAGAGGAGGCAAATCAGACATAGGAGAAATATAAGCAGAGTCAGTAGGTAAAACAGATATATCAGGAGTCTCAACAATATCAGGGTTACTTGTAGAAAAAGTAGAAGAAGAAGAAGGTTCAAAAATAGCAGGATTACTTTCAGAAGAAGTAGATAAAAGAAGTGCAACCATAGTAGGATGCAAACAAAGAAAATCAGAACCAAAGGATGTGGAAGAGAAAGGGAAGAAGGGAGAAGTAGATGGTATGAGAGAATGAAAAGGAAAAACGTCCTCAAAAAATTTAACATCCCTATTGACAAAAAACACTTATCTGCCAAATTAAACAGGACATGGCCCTTTTGAGTTGAGGAATAACCTAGAAAAACAAAAGGAATGGCCCGAGAAGCAAATTTATCAGAAGGTTTGGGAGTAGTGGCAAAGCAAAACAACCAAAAACTCTAAAATAAGAAAGATCTGGAGGTTTTTGAAACAAGATTTCAAAAGGAGATTTAGAAGACAAAACAGAAGAAGGAATACGATTGATAATATGACATGCAGTTTGAACACATTCACCCCAGAATTTTAAAGGAACATTAGAGTGAAATTTGAGAGCACGAGCCACTTCAAGAACATGTCTATGCTTGCGTTCAGCCACACCATTTTGTTGTGGTGTATGAACGCAAAAACTTTGATGAAGAATACCATTGAAACTAAACAAAGTTGAACATTCTGAATTAAAGAATTCAGGACCATTATCACTTCGAATGACATGAATTTTGGCAGAAAAGTGTGTATGAACATAACTAAAAATCTCTTAAGATGCAAAACAGCATCAGATTTAAGACGTAGCAAGTAAATCCAGGTCATTCTGGTATGATCATCAACAATAGTCAGAAAAAATGATAACCATGGTGAGTAGAGACTCTATACGGACCCCACAAATCAAGATGAATCAGCTTGAAAGGTTTATCAGCCCTAGAAGAACTAATAGGAAAAGGCAATCTAGTCTGTTTAGCCTTAGCACAAACAGAACAATGATGAAAACAATCAGAAGCAATATGTAAAGAAGAAAAATGAGGCATTTGATTCATTTTAATAGCAGAAACATGCCTCAATCGTGCATGCCAGACAGAAGTTTTATTCAAAGAATTAAAAGCATTACAAAATGTAGAAGCAGAATTAGAATGCAAAGAGGAAACAGACAAACCATGATGCAAAACAAAGGTATCAACAACATAAAGGCCCCCAACAGCCTTACCAATCCCCTTGATCTGTCCATTGGAGAGATCCTGCAACAGACAAAAATCAGCATAGAAGACAACAACACAATTTAAATTTGTAACTAATCTAGAAACAAAAAGAAGATTGTGATGAAAATTTGGCACATAAAGAACTTTAGAAAGGAAATTGTCAGAATAAAAAAAAAGAACCCGAATGTGTAATTCAAGCTGTATGTCCATTTGGAAGATGAACCAGATGATGAGAACAAGCAACAGGATTAACCAGATACTTAAAATCAAATAAAACATGATCAGGGGCACCAGAATCCAAAATCCAAGAAACCTTACCACCACTACCTGCCAGATTAACAGAAGGCTGATGCAACAGATCCAAGATCTGACGATATTGAGCAGAAGTGAATGTAGGAACCACTGATGTGTCAGAGGCAGCAGGTGGAACTGAGAGGCCAGAAACGCCATCAGAAGCAACTGTAGCAACCGGAAAGGCAGAGTTAGAGACCACATTCAAGGCAGTCGGTGTGACAGGTGCATTTCTCTTGCGGCCAAATTCATAATCAGGTGGAAAACCAATAAGGCGATAGCATTGATCGCGCTTATGGCCCTTGACACCACAGTGATCACATGAACCCAAAAATCGACGGCGAGAATTCGAACCAATAGAAGCATTGGAAAACATGGCCACCGAATCCGAAACTGGGGAAACACCAGAAAGATGGAGGCATTGCGACTCCTCTTGCACCACCATGGAATAGGCCTGATTAACCGACGGCAAGGGCTACATAAGATGGAGTTGGCTTCGAATCGCAGCATAAGTATCATTTAACCCATTCAAGAATTGGAAAAGACGCTGCTGCTGAACATGCTTCAGATTCTGTTGAGAAGCATCACAATCGCAAGACGAGAAAGGCACCAAAGACGCATACTCATCCCACAAGAGCTTTAAACGGGTAAAATATGAGGACACGGAGGAATCACCTTGAAACATTAAGGAAATCTAGCGATGAAGAAAAAAGATCCAGGAACCATCGATCTTGTCGAAGCGCTCCTTAAGATCACTCCAAACAAGAACCGCATTCGATGCAAAAACAACGCCAGCGGATAACTCTTTGCTGACAGTATTGAGAAGCCATGAGAGAACCAATGCGTTGCAGCGATCCCACTGGGAATGCAACGCCGACGGAAAATCCTCACGAGAACGGTCGCCATCGATAAATTCCAGCTTGTTCTTGGCAAGGAGAGCAATGTGCATCGACCTACTCCAAACGTTGTAGGTATCGACGCCGGTTAACTGGTGAGAAATGAGCAACGAGCCTGCGTATCGGAAGGATGCAAATAGAGAAGATGGTTGAAATAGAGAACAGTCGAGTCCGACGAATCAGACGTCGGTGTGGTAGATACCGCATGAGTAACCATGAGAACGACGGTCGCAAAAGGAATTTAGAAAAAAAAAATCAGCCGAAAAAAATTAGGGCAAAAGGAAAAAAAGGAGAGGATGAAAATTGGGGGAAAACAGCAGTAGAGAATTAGGGTAAAGCTTCACCAAACACAAAGGAAATTTGGGCCAAAGGACTGAAATCAGAAAGGACAAAATATGGGCTTAGAACCCGACTAAACTGATACCATGTTAAAATATTAAAGTGAAAGCTCAATTCTCATTAACCTTTGATTTACACATTACATATCATTTATACTTACAAAGAGAGGTAAGAAGAATCATAACAAACTAACTACACTAGCTAACTAATTAGCTAACAAACTTCTAACTTCTGCTTTCAACATAAATCAATATTTACTTATTATTTTTATCGTTTTACGTACAATATCAAGTTTGAGTATTAAAATAAAATAAATAATTATAAAAAAAATTAAGGGTTAACTACTGGAATAGTCACTTATGTTTCCCCACAGTATATAATTAGTCACCGATTTTCAAAAACGACTAGTAAGGTCACTTGCGTTTTCGGGGTGTAAACTTTTGGTCACTCAGTCGTTTGTTGCCGTTAAACGCTAACTGAAGGATGATCTCACACAATAAAAAGAATGATAAATTACCTAAATAGTCTCTAAACTATTACTTCAATCCTATTTTGACCACCGAAATAAAAATAATTTGTATAATTACACATTTAATCTTCTATATTTATAATTTTTTATTTCTTCTCATCTCCCTCATCTTTCATATTTTTTTCATCTAACCCAATCCTTAATTTTCTCCCCTCCACCATCTTCAATCCCTAATTTGATATGCAACAATTATGTTCTACTATCTGTTATACTCTTTTAGCCATTTGCTAATGTTCTATCATATACAAATTGCCTTCTAAAATTTACTTATAGATTAACAAGTCTTGAAGAAAAAAAAAGAACAACACAAGAAATCCCGGTTTCATTTACCTTTTGCAATGCTTCTTTAAATTATTTTTTAAAATTTTAATTCTAATCCAACTTAGAAGGGAGGGAAAGTGGGCTCTAGTGGGTTTAAAACTAATGACCTAAAGGAATATAAAAAAATTAAAGATGACAACTTGACCAACCTATCAAATATACTTGCTCTCAAAATTTTAAACCAAAAGCACATAATAAAATTTGAAATTGTAGTACTTGTTTCACATGAACAAGTGGCGGAAATATAAAATCAATTCAAACATAATGAATAACCCGTGAACACTATTTTCTTAATTTAAGAACTGTTAGCACTTGCTTTCAAATTCAAGCAATAAAAAAAAAGTTTTTTGATTCAAATGCGACACAAACATTATTTGTCTAAATGTTTAACAATATATCCTAATTATGATTAACTACAAATTAAGAGGGAATCTGTGCAGAATTGGACCTCTTGAAGAAGGCAAACAGCAGCAGGCAACCAAGGCCATGAAAATCGAATAGATGATTTTGGCAGAATCTTTTCTTTTACATTTTCGGTGTATTTCGTTTCGAAAAGTATCTTATCCCTCACATTCATCAAAACTTTCGGCGAAGAAAAGAAGAAATAAACTTTAATATGCGAATTGAGGATTAATATAGTAGAAAATTAGGGATTGGGTTAGACGAAGAAGAATATGGAAGATGGTTGAGGAGAGAAAAAATAACAAAATATAAATATGAAGGATTAAATGTGCAATTATACAAATTATTTTTATTTTGGTGGTCATAATAGGATTAAAGTAATAGTTTAGGGACTATTTAGGTAATTTATCCTTCTTTTTATTGTCTCATATTAGCCCCCATTAATGTTTAACGGCAACAAACGGCTGAGTAACCAAAAGTTTACACCCCGAAAACGTAAGTGATCTTACTGGTCGTTTTTGACAAATGGTGACAAACTTTGTACTTGAGAGAAACATAAGTGACCATTCCAGTAGTTAACCCAAAACTTAATCTATTACATTTCAAAAAAATAATAAATTGATTGCTAAATGAAAATAAAATATTAAAACAATCAATCAACTGAATACAAAAATAAATTTGGACTAATAAAAAATAATGCTCACTTGTTTATCGTCAATTTTATGATTCATCTTCTATTTGTAAATCATTTAAACTTATATATTTTTTTGAATGAAAAGCCTTCATTTATTAGAAAATAAATAAACAAACAGTGCAAAAGGGAAAGTGAAAAGACAATCCCAAAACCGACAAAAAGAAACCTAAACACAGAATCAGCTAATTTCAACGAAGGCTCAAACAAATTCTCACACCAGACAGCACTGAAGAAGATGAAGCAAACAAAGAACGGGAGGAAATGCAAACCCAGAAGCTTCGATTGTGAACATGCAAACAATCTCCTGGGAAGAAAATAATCGATTAATCAGGACGGGACCCGGTCGGCCTCCACCGCCTGAACGACACAATCAGGGACCTTATCGACCCAGAAATGGTCACCAGAATTGAAACGGAAGTCGCCCGCAACAAGATGCGCAACCCGATTCGATGAACGATATGTGTGACTGAAAGAAATCTCAAAGAAAAAATTTGCCATTTCCTTTATCTCATGAACAATCGCACTAATCATTGAGTTGTCTTGAAACAGAGATTGCAACTTCCTTATGACTGTAAGAGAATCCGCCTCGAGGACCACCCGCCGGAAACCCAGATCAGCAAGCAGCACAACCGCATGAAGGGCCGCCACCGCCTCTGCGTGGAAGGCCGACGAAACATTGTAAGTAGCCCTCCTACCAGCACTCATAACGTCTCCGATAGAGTTTCGAATGACAACACCAGACCATGATTTATTTTCAGGATTTAAAAATTGGGCATCGAATTTAGCCTTGACTAACCTAGAAGGTGGAGCACGCCAATGAGGATTAGATGGTCTCGGAACAAAATTATGATGCGGTAAGAGACTCTCCAACTCCCGACAGTATGATCTAATGAAAGCAATTGTGTGCTCATGTGAATGGATTACACCCTCGTTAACTCTTTTATTTCATGCAAACCATATAGACCATAGTATTATAAGAACCTCTGAATGACGCAAAGTAGGAATCGAAATAAATATCTAAGATAGCCACTCTTTGAAAGAAAGAGACAACACTGATGTCGGCCATGTAAAACCTAATCCCTGCCAAACCAGAGAGGCACTTATACAGTCCCGTAATACATGATCCCTAGTTTCAGGCTCAACGTTACAAACCGGACAGGTAGGAGACGAAGCAATTCGTCTATTATAGAGGCAATACTTAGTAGGTGTAAAATTGCATAAGAAACGCCAAACCTGAAGTCGAACCTTCTGTGGGCATTGGATGGACCAAAGCTTCTTGTAAAGCAAGACATCTGTTTGAGGTGTATCGAAAGAGGCCATCAAAAGCTTGTACTCACTCCGAACGGAGTAAAGCCCAGTTTTTTCCCCACTCCACACTAAACAGTCCATCTGAGGATAGCTTGAAATAGGAATAGATAGGATTTGCAATGCCTCCCCATGAAGAAACGAGTTACGAATAAGATTCTCATTCCAAGATTGCTCATCCTTGTTTAGTAAATCAGACACCTACTGTAGACCAGTCACTGGGGGAGATTCTAAACGTCTAGGGAAGGAACATGGCAACCAGCAATCGTTCCAAATTGATATGGAACGGCCATTCCCTACTTTCCAACGTAATCCACGTTCAATCAAACCCCGAGCACTCCAAATACTCCTCCAAACGAGCGAAGGTTGAGACTAGAAGTATGCGGGAAATATTTAGCTTTAAAAATGCGTCCTGACAATGATGCAGAATTAGTAATGAGACGCCAGGCTTGTTTGGCTAATAGGGTGATATTAAACTTCGACAAATCCTGAAAACCTAGTCCCCCATCTTCCTTGGATTTGCACAAAAACTCCCAGTTAAACCAATGCATCCCACGTTTATTTGGGGAACGTTGCCACCAAAATTTAGCCATAGCAGTCTCTAGATTGTGACACAGAGTTTTAGGGAGAAGAAAAACACCCATGGCATAAACCAGAATGGCCTGCAAAACAGACTTGACAAAAACTTCTTTGCCACCTTGAGAAAGAGGGAATACACACCAATTGGATATACGAGATTGAACCCGATCATACAAACATTGGAAAGCCTGCCTTTTATTTTGACCAACTAAAGATGGAAGCCCAAGATATTTTTCGATTGAATACGAGTGACCAATCGATAACATTTGTTGGATATCAAGTTTAACCACATAAACATTACATGAAAAGAAAAGTCCTGATTTGTCAAAATTTATGGTCTGACCTGAACAAGCACTATACTCCTAAAGGATAAGCTTGAGGTGTAGCGCTCCATTAACCGATGCATCCCCGAAAATGATGATGTCGTCCGCAAAAAGTAAATGGGTAACAGTAGGGGCATATCTATTGAGCCTAAATCATTTTACATTACCCAACAAATTCCCTTGTCGAAGTAGTGACGAAAGACCCTCACTACAAATAAGAAAAAGAAAAGGACTAAGAGGGTCGCCTTGCCGAAGTCCCCTAGACGGCAGGAAACATTCACCCACCTCCCCATTAAGTACTACGGAATAGGACACTGACGACATACACATAAAAATACGAGCAACCCATGTCGGATCAAAGCCCAATTTATGCAAAATACGGACAACGAAATCCCACTCCACACGATCATAGGCCTTAGACATATCGAGCTTCAAAGCAAAATACCCCGAACGACCCATCTTCTTCCTTTGAAAACAGTGTAGAACTTCATATGCAATCATAAGATTATCCGAAATTAAGCGGCCCGGGACAAAGGCACTCTGCGCCTCATCAATGCAAGTTGGGAGTAAACTTTGTAATTGATTGGCTATTACCTTCGAGACAATCTTGTAAAGCACATTGCATAAACTAATTGGCCTAAAATGGCTCATCTGCATCGGATTGGGAATTTTAGGGATTAGGACAATATGGGTCTTATTAATCTCTGTCATGGCAACCTCCCCTGATAACACACTTATGCAAAATTGAGCAACCTCCTCACCCAGTATATACCAAAACCGTTGATAAAATATTGCGCCAAGCCCATCCTCACCCGTAGCCTTCAACGGCACCATCGCCTTGACTGCCTGAAACACCTCCTCTACATTGTAAGGACGCATTAAAATTTGATTATCTTCATCCGAAACCTTAGGAGAAATTCCCTCCAGAATACATGTACAATCAGCCACCCCATCCAAGGTGAATAACGATTGAAAATACTCATGTGTCGTACTCTCCAACGACTCCAGAGATGAACATTGGACACCATGATCATTAACAAGCGACGAGATACGATTAAGCCTTTTCCGTTGAGATGCATGACGGTGAAAAAAGGTCGTATTCTTATCACCATTTCAGAGCCAGTTGGCCCGTGCCCGCTGTTCCCAATACAGTTCCGATTTATCAATTTCCAAATTAAGAGCAAGCTTCACTTCCACAATTTCTCCTAGTGTCTCATTCGTCGGATATAAACCAGTGAGGTCCTCTAGACGTTTGGTTAAACTTCTCTTCGAGACCTTCCTACTAGCCCTAAGTCTACGGAACCAAGCATCCAAACCCTTACCAACAAAACGCAACCGATATGGAACCGAGCTCGATGATGCATCCCAAAGTTTCCGCACTTCACTCTCACAAGACTCTTCCAATAACCATGCTGCCTCAAACTTGAAGTGCCAATGATATCTAGGGACCGACCGCAAAGAAGTGTCCACAAGTAAAGGGCAATGGTCCGAGAATGAATGTGACAAATGAGATAATGTAAAATCAGGATGAAGAGACCACCAAGAAGTGTTTGCAACACCCCTATAAAGTCTTTCACGAATATTGGTCGATTCAAATTTTCCTTTCTCCCAAGTGTACCAAAGACCCTGATAACCAACATCAGAAAGAGAACAATCATCCAAAGCAGCACGAAAATCTGACATCTGCCGCTGGCTACGAATCCGACCTCCCAATTTTTCGAATGAAAATAAAAGCTCGTTGAAATCCCCAATAACCAGCCAGGGGACGTGCGGACTATCATTCAATTGTCGAAGCAGATTCCATGACTCACTACGGTTTTGTTCCTTCGGGGCACCATAAAAACCAGTGCAGCGCCATGATCTCCCTTCCCCATCATCAGAAATCATGAAATCAATGTAACGATCAGAGAAGGAAAGGAGGGAAACCTGACAATCACTACGCCAAGCCAGACATAAACCACCACTTCTTCTACGAGAACCAACATCAATACCATACGGAAAACCATATTTTTTACGAACTTTCAACATAACGGTTGACTGCAGTTTTGTTTCAATCAGAAAAAATACAGACGGGTTAACGTCTCGCAAACAATCCCGGAGACGTCTAACTGTTCGAGGCTTCCCCAAGCCTCGAACATTCCAACTTACAAGTTTCATTGTTCTCGGCGGGCTGGTTGTCCAAGTCGGCCGATGTATAAGCACTGTTTGAATGGGAAGCCACAACATTCTCCGAAATAGAAATAGCGGACACCTTCTACGGGTGTTTGAGACCATCAGAGGGATGGACCGGAATATCCTCATCCACATTGACCATATCCGTATCAAAGAGGGGTGAGCCCAAAGAACCAGGCAGCAAAGGGCCCAAGCCAAAAGCCTTTGGCACCGATGGCTTAGGGGGTAAAACACCAGTCAAAACCACCTTGCCTTTTTGAGATAAGGTTGACCCCTTGTTAACAGGGGACAAATTGGGGACAAGAGCAAGATTTTCGCCTGACTTATCCTCATTTAAAAGAATGGGTGAATTCCGCCGTGAAATACGAGAAGCACCCCCGTCCTCCTCACGCAACCAAGTGCTCGGCGGTACACCTCTTCCTCTCGTCGGGGCCCTTAACGATGCATCCCAGGGAAATGAATCCTCCTGGTGAACTTGAAGGACTCGCAAAGGACAGAACCCTTCACCATGGCCTAACTTGCCACAATGAAAACAAAATAGTCTTAATTTCTCATACTGGAAAGAAACAAAAATAGTACCCCCTGTAGGTAGAAGCAATTTCTTACGATGCTTCGAAGACTTCAATATAGGAATACGAACACGAATTCTCATACAACCCTTAAGACCTAACATTATAGCCGACGAGTCAAAATCCAAGAAGGTACCAACAAAATCTCCAAGCTGTTTTGCAATCGATTTCGAGATGAAACCACTCGGAACTAGGGATGGGCACGGGTCGGGTCGGGTCGGGTTTTTGGCCCACCCGAACCCGACTCGAAACTAATTATCCTAAAACCGAACCCGACCCGATCTAATTCTTTAAAAAACCCGACCCGACCCGAAAATAAATATTCTAAACCCGACCCGATCCGACCTGACCTATAGAAAAAAATTAATTTTAGGGACCTAATCGTAAAAAAATAATTTTAAGAGGCATAATTATAAAAATAATAAATTTAAGGACTAAAATGTAAATAAAAAATTAATTTTAAGGACCTAAATATAAAAAATATATATATAGAGGGGGTATTATTACAAATATCCCTAAAAAATTTAGAAGAAAATTACACTATTAGTCCCGGGTCGGGTCGTGTCGGATCGGATTTTTTCACCCTAAAACCCGAACCCGACCCGACCCGACCTCACCCTACACAAAAATCCGACTCTACCCGACCCGAACCCGATTTTTTTTCATAAAAATATCCGACTCGATCGGGCCGGGTCGGAACCCATCGGGTCTGGGTGAAATGCCCATCCCTACTCAGAACGTCATTAACCAAGACCCAGAAATTCACTGTTTTCAACAGAACTGTAACTGAGTCTTCCCCATCTTGAAGCCTATGCATGATTAAAAGATGGAGATTAAAATACCAAGGCCTGTCAATCTCAATCCGATCCGCATCAACCGAATTAAAGAGGCGAAACAGATATCGCCCTTCCCCTAGATCTGATATTCCAATGCCACCAATCGGATGCCAAACATTTACCAAAGTCGCATTCATCGACTGGAAATGAATCTGACTTGAAGTGAGAAATGAACCCATGAAGCAGAACTCAAATGAAATCGGGGCCTCACTCTGCACAGGAACGATTGCAAGTTCATGTTCCTCCTCTTCCTCATCAAGGGTAAGTTCAGCCAAGACATCATTCACCGTAGCCATAATCGCGCAGACAGCAGGAACCGAGAAAACGCTGATCAGCAGCCAGAGAATGAAAGAAAGGAAACAAGAAAAAATGGGCAACAACCAGAGAGAAAAACTGGGCAACAGCCAGAGAAAATCTATACTTATATATCTTTTTCATTCCATTAAAATTGTCGTCATTTTATAAGTCAAGTTTTTAAAACTTTATCATAATTATTTTAAATAGGTTAAATAATTAATATTTATTAAAATTATATATATATAAACTATTTGGTTAAAAATTTTAATTTTTTTCATATCTTTATCAACAATAAATTCTAAATAATGAGTTGAAGTTTAAAAAATAAGCCAAAAAATCAATAAGAGACTAAAACATAGAGAATAATATATATATATAAAAGATACATGTGTATCTTGACAACTTAAGGGAAGGAGAATGTGTCAACTGAGAGTTTTAACTACATGTTCTAGAGATTGATGACTTATAATGAATAATTAGACTTAAATCAAAATAAATTTGATTATATCCACATAAAATAGACAAAAATCCACACATAAATTACACAAACCTCAAACGTAAAATTTCAAGGTTCCCGAGACGTAATCTTGACATTAAGCCAAAACTTTATTATCGTAATATGTATATGTATATGTATATATGTATTACTTTGGTATAGTAGGCAGTAGCAAACAAATACGAAAAATATAGAAAGGATAAAGAAGTTCCTAAGGGCAGGAGAAAGATGCGTGTGTTGTTGCCATACGTCACGTCGTGCTTGAAGAATGAAGAATGAAGATGTGTGTTCCGGAACTTCCGCTTCTGTCCGTTAATACTTAATATGGTGTATCCTATTTCCTAGGCCTAGCTGTTGGCTGTTGCCAACACGTGTGTCAAATTGGAGTGGTTTTAGAGCGTTGCACGAGTACATTGTACATACACATATGATCGAATGAATATAATTTAATTGATATTATCGTAAACACATAAGTATATTGACATTTTAAAAGTGACAGTTTCCTCCATGCAATTTCCTTTCATATCAGATGCAATTGTCGTTGATCCAAAGATGTTTTGCAATTCGTTGTCACTATATGATTGACAACACTAAAACCATCTACATCCCACTATTTGCGTACGTTCCCGAGATCTATTTAATCCTTATTATACCAACACATGAAATTAAATAACGAGTCAACGTGACCTTTTAATTATTAAATTACAAAAAATTCAAAAATTAAAATCCTTATATAATATTCAAATATGGTAAGAAAATTAAGAGATTGAAAGGGTGAGGCATAAAAGTGTGTTAAAATTAGGCGAGAATTAAAAAACTATGACTAAGTATTCTCATTAAAGAAAACTAGTGAATGTAAGTTGAGTATTATCAAAATTATTTTTTTAAATTACTTATTAGGTATATTGGGTGAGGATTAGAGGTGGCAATCGAGTCGCTCGGTTCGGGTTCGGTTCGGTTCGTTTCGGGTTTATTTAGAATCGGTTTAGATTCGGGTCGGGTCGGTTCGGTTCGAGCTAATTCGGGTCTGTGATGAGTCGGATTCGGTTCTGGTATTGGATCGGGTCAAAATTAGATCGTTTGTTTTCGAGTCGGGTCAAAATCGGGTCGTTCGGGTCGCTTTCGGTTCGGGTTCGGTTCGGTTCGTTTCGGGTTTATTTAGAATCGGTTTAGATTCGGGTCGGGTCGGTTCGGTTCGAGCTAATTCGGGTCTGTGATGAGTCGGATTCGGTTCTAGTATTGGATCGGGTCAAAATTAGATTGTTTGTTTTCGAGTCGGGTCAAAATCGGGTCGTTCGGGTCGCTTTCGGTTCGGGTCAAAATCAGGTCGTTCGGGTCGCTTTCGGTTCGGGTCAATTCGGTTTGAGTTGGATTTAGGGTTTGAGGTTTAGTATTTATGGTTTAGTTTAGAGTTATTGGTGTATGAGATTAATTTTGATTCAACTTGTTAATGTATGCATTTGAATTTGATTAAATATTTAAATTAAAGCTTCATGTATCCATATCAAAATTTTGTGTATAATTATATTAAATCAAAGTTTATTATATGTAATAATAATAATAATAATAATAATAATAATAATAATAATAATAATAATAATAATAATAATAATAATAATAATAATAATAATAATAATAATGTCTTAAATGAATTAATTGATTAAACTTAGGATCTAATTGAGCTAACTAAAATCTAGAAGCATAAATTACGAACATGATTAAAATAATTCTAAAACTAAATGTGAAATTTCAATTAAATTAATCTAAATTGAAACTCAATTAAATAAGAAAAAGAAAAAGAGAAAGACAATTGGTAAAAATAGAGAGGGAAAAGACAAAATTTTGGAGGGAAATAAGCCACCAATTTTTTAAGCTAGATTGAAAAAAAAAGAAAATTGGTAAAAATAGAGAGAGGAAAGACAAAATTTTGGAGGGAAATAAGCCACCAATTATTTAAGCTAGAGATTAATTACTTTTTAGGTCATGTTGCATTTAAAATGTTACATTTTAGTACTAATATTCAACTTTAATTTTAGTTTAATTTAATTTAGTCACAAGTATCCCCACAGTTTAGACTTCGGATATAGAAATCCCCTCCCCGTAGTGATATTTAGTCTCTAAAAATTTACTTTTAGTTAAAATTAACTAATATTTGTAATTTAGTCTATTAATTTAATATAATGATATTTTTGGTTATTTTAATTTCTAAGATTTAATTTTTAGTCAAAATTGACCCCTACTTATTTATATGGTATAATTATGAAATTGGTCATTGAACTCTTAAATTTCTCCACTTTCAAATTGTCAATTTAGTCCACAATTTCAGTTTTATGCTATACTTTATGGTGAAATTATAAAATTGGTCATCAAGCTCTCAAATTTCTCTACTTTAAAATTGTCAAGATGGTCTCTAATTCCAATTTTAGCTATATTTTATAGTAAGATTGTAAAATTTGTCTCTAATTTCAGTTTATGGTTTAGGCCTTAGTTTTAATGGTTTAGGGTTATTAATTTTAGATTAATTTCTATGGCTTAAAGATTAACAATTTAAGTTTTTAGGGCTTAGTGTTAATCATTTAGTTTAAGGTTATTGGTTCATGTGATTAATTTCTATGACTTCAGGTTTATTGTTTAGGATTTATGGCTTAAGATTAAATATTGGGAGAGAAAATAATACATTAAACTTCTAAATTTAAAAAATAGTAGGGACAAAAATTTTTTTAATTAATATTTGAACGTAAAAAACATAAAATGTTATTATACCACAACTTTGACAAGAACAACGGTCTCTTCCATGGTATAATACAAAAAATAATAAAACATACTTCATTTTATTATTTATTATATTGTTAAAAATATATAACATTAAAAATAAATTATTTATTTATTTTACCTTAATTTTCGAGTTAAAATCGAGTCGATATTCAATTCAACTTTCGGTTCGGGTAGCATTCGATTCGGGTTAAATCGATTCGGGTCCATTTCAGTTCAACAAAAAAATTCAGTTCAGTTTCAGTTCAGTTTATTTCGGGTTTCAGATCAACTTCGAATCATCATGTTCGGATCAAAATCGGGTCTCGATCCAAGTAATTCGGGCATGCACAAGATCATATCCCCGCCTGTCCCACCACTATATCTAATTTTTGTTCTCATCCCTGCTCCACCACCTGCTTAATTAGCGTGAAACTAGATAGATCTCCGCAAAACCTCCCTATTCGGAGTTGACATTAAAAAGATTTACATATTAGCATGAAGGGGAGTTCTAGGGAACAACCTTTAAATACAGGCTAAAGAACGGCTGACCTGTTTACCGGGTAAAAAGCGGTACACAAATTGTTACATGAAGCGGTACACAAATTGGTACAATATTGTAATAAAAGAATGTATATACAGTTTTATTACAGGATGCACTGTTTACCGGTACACAAATTGTTACATGATGCTGTACACAAATTAATACACTTTTGTAATAGAAGAATGTATATACCCTTTTATAACACATGCACGAATTTTTGGAATGGATTATGGACGTGTAAGGAAATGTGTACATACACAATTTCTTACCTGAAAAGCATATTTTGTTACAATAGAGGTATGGATCTGTGTATATACATATATTACTACCCAATATACAGAAATTTGTACAAATTTGTAAGAGGAAAAGGTATATACATTTTCTTGTACACGGTTTGACGAAGGTTGAAAATGGACTTTTACTTGTAGGGAAATGTGTACATACAGAAATTCTTACCCGATAAACATAATAGTTTACAAGTTTTGTAAAGATTTGTGTATATACTCTTAATAGGACGAATTGTACATGAATTGGAACAAATTTGTAAGACGAAACGGTATATACCTTATATATTACAAATGTGTAAGATGGAACAAATGGGTCATTAGTTGTAGGAAATGTGTACATACACAATTTGTTACCCGTAAAGCATATTTTCTTACAAGTTATGTAAGGAGTTGTGAATATACACGTAATAGTACCCAATGTACACAAAATAGTAGAAATTCGTTTGAGGAAATGTTATATACCTTATTTATTACAAACTGGGTAGAACTCTGTACGTATACTTTTTTTATTAAACAAAATTTCCCAGGGTCGTCAAAATGTCCAATTTGTTTGTAAGGAAATGAGTACATACACGTATTCATACACAAAAAATACTTTCGTAGAATTTATGATAATGGCATCGAAACCAGGCCAAGGTGGGTTCGGTTCTGGTTTTGCATCGAAACCTCGTATAAAGGGTTTCGGTGCTGGTTAAGCGCGAAAATATTTGAAGGTCTTTAACCTTGTGAGTGAAAATTACTTGGTTTGGTATGAAAGATGAAGAAATTTTATGACAGAAATAAAATGCATTCCAATCCAAACAACGTTACAACGTTCAAATACATTAGATATTAAAAAAAGACATAATAAATCCTCCCCTCCTCATTCATGCCCCGAGAAACGACCTGCATGCCCGCTGCCACCCATGGCACTGGAACCAGCCTCTGGTTGGTGCTGACCAACCATCTCTGAATAAGATCGGATATCATATCTGACCCTATTGTTGCCTAATGAACAAAACATGTATGCATTAGTATGAGAAGAAGTGAATCTTGTAGAAAAGAAGAAACTTATGATAGAGACAACCTTGAGAGTGGTGGCAGTTGAAGTAGTCTATGTCCTCTTTCGTAGGCATGAAACCATAAAGTTGGCGCTTTGTGCCTGGAGCATAGAAGATGCCTTGACATTGTTCCCAAGCTTTTCTATCGAAACCTTGGGCAGCAAACTTGTTATGCAGATCCTGGGCGTCGAGATAACCTCTTGCTGTGCTCTGAAAAATCAAAAGGCTCATCCCACGATGGTCGTCGGGTCCATATGAATGGCGAGGCTTGGCAATAGTATTATAGGAAGGGAAAGAGTCCCGCAGCTCTTGGTTTCCCATGCCAATCCACTGAAGCATAAAATGCAAGAGATTAGAAGTGAAGCAATTGTAATAATATTGAAAACATAATTCAAATTTGTTAAATAACTACCTTCCCAGTAGCATCCCTTTCCAGCTGTGTGTTCATTATCATGACCATGGGCGGCCAGAGTATTTGGTGACCATGAACCTCGTTGTTTGCAGGCAGGGGGCAGGCAGTATTAGCAGCAGTGGGATCATCTCTCAAAGCAGTCCATTGGCCAAAAGCTTGACCCTGAGGAATAGAAGAAGTGCCCCTTGCAAGCAATTCCTCATCCAAGAGTTTAGCAAAATGGCGATGGAGCTTCAGCTTTGGTCCACCTTTCGTTGAGGCATGTGACTTTAGGGACTCAATGCCAGTAAACTTCTGAGAGGCACCAGAACCTCCTTGGCAGGCTGGACATGACCATTTTGTAGCAGGTTCAGTGATGGTCACCATTGTAGCAATGGCCTGGAAAAAGCTCCCGAACCATTTGCTTTGTCGGAGAGTTTCATTGCTCGGTTGTTCATCGTCGTCAGAATCCAAATATAAGTCATCATCAGAATTTGAGTCAGACTCAAATTCTAATTTTCTCTTCGAGAAATGGTGAGGAATGTTTTTTGAAGGTCTGCTTGAACTCATCTTAAATGAAAGAAGTTTAAAGTATTTGGTTAGGAAGAGAATATAAAGAAAGAAGGGTTCAGATGACTATAGGGAATTGTTGATGTTGTAAAGAGTATGGAGAAGAGTTGTATATTTATAGGGGAATTCAGTTGGGAGGGAAAGTGAAAAAGTGAAAAGGCTGAATCGTTTTTGCTTGGTTTCGAAAAAGTAATTGGTTCTATGGAGGGGGTACCTACTTTGAGAAGGCACGCTGTGTGTCTGTTCATTGCACTAGGTACATGAACATGAACCCCTTCATTAATTAGAAGACAGAAATCTGAAAAGGCTGAATCGTTATGCTTGGTTTCGAAACCAGCTGTAAACACGATGAGGAAGAAGAAACGGTTCATGTGATTATAGTGAAAAGACAGAACAATGAAAAGGCAAGATTCCTTTTAACAGGTTCGAAACCATTTGAAGGGGTTTCGGAACTATATACAGTTATTAGTAGCAAAATGTACACAGATCAGTACAAGATTCCAAAAGAAATCGGTATATACATGACTTTATTACACAGTTTCACGAATTTTCAAGTTGGGTCATTTAATTGTTAGGAAATGTGTACATACATAAATTGTTAACCAAATGCAAAGTACATAATTTTGAGGGGCATCGAAACCACCTCAATGGGGTTTCGGTGCCTGTTTGAAGTGCAGAAAAAGTTACTAAGTTGTTCGTAGAAGCCAGCTATAAAGTTCTGCGATTATACATAAAATATTAGCCCTTTCATGTAATTGTTTATGTTTAAAAATGCCTCACGAGATGTATGCTCATTGAAGCAGGTGAAAGCAACTGAAAAAGCCTGACTCGTTCTGGGGGTATCGAAACTTGCATTATTTTTGGGTAACACGCAAGGGTGCAGGTGATGACAGTGAAAAGACAGAACACTGAAAAAGAAGATTCCTTTTAATAGTTTCGAAACCAGGATATGGGGTTTCGGTACTATATACACATAGTACTTGTAAGAATTGTACAGAAATGCGTAGTCGCTGTACATGATGTGTACGAGGTATCGAATCTATAGATATGGGGTTTCGGTGCTGTGATTTCATTGGGGCATCGAACCCCGATTTGAGGGGTTTCGGTGCCTTTCGGTTTCGAAACCCCCTTAAGGGGTTTCGGTGCTATATACACATATCTTCACATACCCTGTGTAGACCTTTTTTACAATAAGAGTTGTACATAAATACGTTGTCTTTGTACATGATGTTGGTTTTGGTACAAAACTGTAAATGTATCATGTTACAAGTACAAAATTTCTTGCCAATAATATTTCTGAATATATAAGATTGTTTGTAACACCCGTGTTTTGGGGCTAGGAGTTAGCCGGGTTATAGTTCGAGTCAAATAAAATTTAATTAAAATAAACCAACTATAAATAATGACCAAATTGAGCTTTAATAAGGAGTGAGGGACCAATGTTGTAATTGGACCCAAAAGTTTTAAAAAGCAAGACAATTTTAAAATAAAGTTGTCATCTTTCTCACCTTTTTCCCATCTTCAATGTTAAACACCCCAAACTCTCTCCAAAACCCTCTCAAAGCTTGACTACAATTCCATTGATTTCAACTTCATTTCAAATGGGTTTTGAAAGGTAAAATCATATTCAAACTCTCCTCTTTAATCTCTACCTATCTATGGTTTTAGATTTCAAAAATATGAACTTTTGGAAATTAGGGTTTGATTTAAAAGTTTAGATTTTTATGGGTTTTTCATCTTGTTTTGTTAAATTGAGTTGGGGTTTTGTTTAATGAAGTTGAAGTACACATTATATGTTAATTTGGTTGGATTTTGATGGATTCCCGAAATTGGGTAAAAATGGGTTTTTTTGAAGGGTTTTGGGTGATTTTTGGGGGTTGTTTTAGGTGGAAATTGATAGCCCAATGGTAGTACTATGGTTAGGGGTTGATTTGGGATTGTTTGTGGGTGCTATGGATGTTGGAAACATGGTTTTTGGACATGGTTTAGGGGCTGCCCGAATTTGCTAAAAATGGGATTTGTTCATGGTTTGCAACATGGTAAATTGCATTTGAATTGTATTCCGGGTTGGTATTTTGATGTTGGGCTGATTTGGAATTGTTTGAAATGTGTTTGAGGTTGTTAAGAAGCGGGAATTTGTATTGGGGAAGCTTCGAGAAGAAATCCGGAAATTTGAGGGAGGTTGCTTGCTTGGCTTGGAGCTTGGAAGCTTAGGTGAGTGGTTAAATATTTTCAAAATGGTTTTGAGTATTTGGTTCAAGCATGTGAACCTAGGATGGGCTTGGTAAACCCACCTAGAGTTGGGATTAGAGTGGTAGCCTAATCCCGAGCTTTGATTAGAGACTTTGGTTGCACTTTTAATGGTTGTATATGCCTCGTATTAAATTGTGATGGTGTTGATTATGTATATGCTGTATACATGTATGTTGAGGTATGTTTGATGCATCGTTATATGCATGTTGAAGATAGATATGATATGGTTATACACATGTGTAAAATATAATGTGATGTGGGTGTTAATTATGTACATGTGGTGTTGATGTGTGAAATGATATTATGAGGTGGTTTCATGATCCGAGGATCATGGTGAGTACATGCTAGGCATGGAAATGTAGTTTGTGCATGATGGTAAGTCAAGGTGAGTACGTGCTAAGCACGGAAGTGTTATGAATTAATATTGTGAAAGAGTAATGCAATGTGTAGTATTGGCACTAGTATGCTTGGGTACAAATGATCGATCATTAGGATGTTAGTGTGTACACATGAGTCAAAAGTCGCGCGTGGCCTTGGTGGCGTTGAGTCACCAAGGAGGAGTATGGGTTCGCCCGGAAATTGTATTTATATTAGTCGGTGATGAGTGGAATCCCATTGACGGGGCGTGAGGATGAGTGGAATCCCCTCCGCGTGAACGGTGATGAGTGGAATCCCACCGTCAGGTAATGGTTGAGTTGTTGGATGTGAGTTCCAACGGTTATCCGCGTATTCGGGTCATAGCTAGGTGCCAATACAGATTGTATTTTATGTTGCCAATATGTGGTTAATTGTGAACCAATGTGTTTTGGGATGTGTTGCTAACATGGTGTAATATATGTGATTTCATATGTTGTGGATTTAAACATGTTGAGCATGACATGATATTGAATATATGTTCATGCATCATCTATATTTATGGCTCGCGTGGATCGGAGGTAAGACCATGCATTTTATCTTGGTTGTAGCTCGTGCTTGGACCCTGCATTGTCGAGGTTTGTTTTTAAAGAGCTTACCCTCACTAAGCTTTTATGCTTACGCTCTCTTTTGTTCGACAATGCAGATAAATAGCTTGTGGGTGGCAAAGGCAAGGGAAGGTCACCAAGTGTTGCTTTTGGTGAGCTCAATGTATGAATTTTAAGTAATAGAATGTAATAGTTAAGCAATGGGATATGTATTGTTGATTTGAGTTTGATGTATGTCTATGGTTGACTTGGTTTGTAAGCATGTTATATCTTGCCAAATGTTTGTTTGATCGATGGCTTATGAATGCTTAAGTTGCTTGAATGGCATGTAAACTTATTTGATATGTATGATGCTTATTGGTTCTCTTTTTATGTCTTCAAGCATGCTTGTATGAAAGGCTCTTAATGTGTAATTTGATATGTACGAAAGATTGTCTAAATCCATGCTTGTATGTGTTGAGTATGTTAAATCTAGGATGTATGCCTCTAGACTTTGTTTGATGGTTTTGTGTGCCTTTAGGGGTCCTATGGGACCTTCATACTTGTTGAAATACCCTTAAATATGAATTTCAAAAGGCTGCAGACAGCCCGCGTTTCGAAACGGGCTGGGTCGTTTCGGAACGGGTAAGGCTTCAGGGACCCCGTATCGGAACGCGTTTCGATACGGTATGGCCTTTGAAACCCCTGTTCTGATACGCGTTTCGGAACATTTTGGCTACTGGAATTCTGAGAAATTCACGAGATGAAGGTGTATCGAAACGGGTATAAGGGTTTTGAAACGGTCAAAATCTCGTTGACCACGAGAAGTTGACCGTTGAGGGCGTTTCGGAACGGTTGACCACCGTTTCGATACGGCCCCTTATAGAGGCTCTGGGACAGTTGACCTGGTCAAGGCGTTTCGATACGCCTCAAGGGTGTCTCGAAACGGCCTGTTTAAAATATTAAAAGTGGGCTGTTTAATTGCTGTTTTGGGATCGAATGTTTGTCTCATGTATTTTATTCCGTTGTTTGATCACATAGGACTTAAATGGACTTTTAGACAAGATAAATAAAAGAAATTTTTCTAGGGTTGCTAACCGAGGTGGGACCTTAACGGGTTTCGCTTCGGTTTTCCCCGTGTGGCCCACTCGGACCGGTCGTCCGGCCAGACCGGGACGAGGAGGTTACATTGTATGTTATAATTACAGAGATACAAAAGACGTTTCAAAACATATAATACAGAGGAGATTAGAAGAGAAAACTTGGTTAATCCAATTGTCATCCACGGTTTCAGCTGCATTTAATCCAAAAATGGATGATGCTTCACGTACTCCTGTACATTGTCTGCTGCGGCCATGTTTTCTACATATACCCTAATGGAACCACCTAATTCTATGATCAAGTACAAGTACATAATTAGGTTGCAAGTACATTGATTCATTTTTATAATGAATAAGTGTCATTTTAGGGTGTTGTACCTAATGCGTTATGAGTTCTCTCATCTTTTGGGTTGTAGGATTTAGGACAAATGTAGTTGTTCTCCTGAAAAATGAACATAATGGACAACTTAATTATTTGCTACAGATTCATTGACTATATTGCAGATAGTAATGAGCAAAATTGAAAATAGCTGCGTTCTTCACTGACCGGATTATTAAGCATTTTAGCTTCGGAGTCGTCAACCAACAGCGTGTTTCCTTCGTTATACTGAGGCATATTATCCCACACGCGCCTCAGATTTTTTGTATATACATTTGGATAGGATGGATGTTTTTCGCAGTGTCTTTGATCCTGCAATATTCAAATATAGTCCATCAGATTTGTCAAATTCTATTTATATGCTTTAACGAAGATGAACTTTGAAGTTACCCAAATGAAGGCAAGTCTTGGTTTAAGATCACTAATTCTCCAAAGTGCCCAGTGTAGGTTTTCTCTGCATTGATGAACAGTTCAGGCACAAATAAAGTCAATCCACAAATAATCTTAAAGGATCGTGTAATTATATATATTTAGGGTGGTGACAATTGTCCGCATTACCTTGTCCTTGAGGACCAAATAGCAACCTCATACGCAGTAAAACAATAACACAGAAACTCAAATGCACCAGGTCTGAGTTCCACAGCTGCAATTGAAAAAACATAAATTCCCTACTCTAATTTATGAGCAGTTGTATTAACAGTGAGTCACAAAATTAATACCGTCTTTACTAACAGTGGCTAGCACGCCATTGTAATCAAGAATAAGAAGCTTCTTCGTCGTGGTAGGTGCTACGTTCCTGTACCATTCGCCATACCTTTGCGGAGGACGCCTGGGTCTCTAAATTTCAGAGTCTATTTCATTACTTGGCGTTATGCCATGGCGATGAAGCTTCTTTCGCCTGTAAGTGAGAGTCAGTTGAGGTGTAGAAGCACGCGCAAGAGCATGGCCTTCTGCCGGAGCAGATGCCTGATCATGAACATCAGCTGCAGCATATGCATCATCGTTATCTTTTGCAGAAGTACATGGGACATTTTCTGTTGGGCCAGAGGCCTGATAATGGCATCCTGGTGCAGAATATGCATCAAAATGCTCCTCAGCAGGTGTACCTGTGACATTCTCTGTATAGAACAATCCAATGTTACGTCGAGGAACACACCCTAAAGTTATCAATGAAACTAAACAGAATGCAACACGATATGGAAGGGAGGTGTAAATGGATTGATTTATAACAAATGTCAGTCAATGTTCATGAAGCAGTCTAACAAATTCAACAAATGTTTATTCATGTAATACAACAAATCCATATACTATGCATACTAGCCTAACCATCATCATAATCATTTGCATCCTGAGGCGATGTCGGTGGAAATACATGCTGATTCCGTTCACGTTCCAATGAATAAACACGAGCTTGTAGTTGCTCAAATCGGGAATTAGCCTCTGCCACATGACTGCGGATAAACGCATCCAAGTTCTTTAGTGTGTCGTACATGGCGTCAATTTTATCTGGGGGTGGAGCATCTGGTACATCTTCAATTCGTCTTGCAATTCTTGCTTCATCTTCATCTCTTTTATGGACCCATTCACCCTGAATGAACGTCCACCCCGTCTTCTTAGTTGTTGTTTCATCAATTTTACTTGGTAGCGGGATTTCAGGGTCCATGGAGGTGTCGATCCCTAAACATTCAAATATGTGACTAAGCACACATCCATAAATGAGGGAGCCTCTTGAAGGGTTGCTAACGATTTCCGCAATAGATCTGAAGATGATTGTAGCTATATCGGGTTTATTTTCCGACCGAAATTGGTGCAACCACCAATAATCAATATGACGCATGCGAGTGCCTCGTCCACCTGATGGCCGGAAGAACCAAGTTGTCATTAGATGCAGAAGCCTTTCATGTATATGAAGATGAGTTGGGCTGTCATCATCGAACTTCAAGGGGACACATTCGTTTTCTTGCTCTTCACCAGTAACTTCCACACCAATGTGTTGGGAAATAATTTCCGGAGTGATTGTAAATTCAACTCCCATCAGATAGGACTCGATAGCTACACAGTGTTGGCTTATGGCATCATGCTGAAGGGTAGCATTTGCATAGAAGATCTTCACCAGGTTCTGATAAACACGGGGTTTAATATCGAGATATCTGATCCAACCCCATTCCACAAATAAAGGCCAGGAGTTGAATTGATAATCATTGGACATCAAAAAATCCAAGTCAATCGTTCGCTCCTTCCTAATCTTCTTCGCCTCGTACACTTCGTGGAATCGCTGAAGACAAGCGGGATCACGGAAACAATGGCTCAAAATATTTGGAGGTTGTGGCGCGTCAGCTACAATCGAACGGATAGAACCACCTGTTTGATTTGGACCTCGTTTACCTTTACTGGGTTTAGGGTTTTTTGGAGCCATGTAAGAGTTTTTGGTTGGAATATCTGAAACTAAACCCTAAACAATCGAAGAAGAAGAAAACGAACGGTCTCAGGTTTCGAATATGGTTGGTAATCGAAGAACAAACAATAAAAAGCGTTAAAATTGAAGGGTTAGGGTTACAAAATTGTGTTTTCCGAGATGGAGGAGCTGGAACGTTTTCATTTACAGTCTATATTTCCCGCTTTTTATAATTTGAAACAGGTTTCGAATCCCCACATGTGGTTTCGATGCTCTTTTGGTTTCGATACATGACTTTTGGTTTCGATGCCGACTTGGTATCGAAACCTCCCTATTAAAGGTATCGAAACCTTTTGACGATATATCATTTATTGTATTACCTACCAGCCCATCTGTCAACTTATTGCAATTTAAAGTGGCAGCTGATATTAAAGGTTCTCCACAACTACTTCTCCTTATTTCATCATCAACGTCAGAAGTAATAAAGGAAGGATTAAACAACATATCGTTGTAGACCACTTTTTCCATCTTCTAATTTGAAACATGGCTGGTGTAAGAGTTGAGGAAGCTCAAATTGGTGAACCAGATGAGTGCAACACAAATGAAGTTGGTGCTTCCGATAATTTGGTTGGTATGGTGTTTAACTCTCGTGATGAGGCATGGAACTATTATCGACTATATGCGAAGAATAAGGGGTTCAGTGTCAGTCGTGCAACAACAAGGACTGATGGTATGGGAAATGTACATACGCAAGAGTTTTGTTGTTCAAGGGGAGGACAGCGCAGAAGGAAAGTTAATGACTCCGACCGGAAACGTGCGCCTCGTGATATAACACGAATTGGTTGCAAGGCAAAGGTGATTGTCAAGTGCAAAGAAGAATCAAGGTGGGAGATAGTAGTATGTCACAGTGAGCATAATCACCCGTTGTGCCCACCTATAATGCAACCGTATCTTCGGTCGGCTAGAGAAGTTAATGAAGATGATGTAATTGAGGCACAGGCTTTGAAAAGTGTTGGCCTGCGGACGTCGGAGGTAATGAATTATTTCACGCAACAGTCGGGAGGTTTCCACAATGTTGGTTTCATTCGAAAAGACTTGTACAACTCCCTTCAAAAAGCAAGGGCGGATGAATATCGTGACGGTGATGTCAATTCTCTTCTTGCATACTTTGACTTCAAGAAAGATCAAGATGCAGGATTGTACGTGCAGTTCAACACTGATCCATTAGGGGGGTTGCATAATATTTTTTGGTCGGACTCAACATCTAGGTCCGACTATGTATGCTTCGGTGATGTAATTGCATTTGACACAACGTACAAGGGTAACATGTATGGCCGACCTATAATGCCTATTGTTGGTGTTAATCACCACCATCAAACCATTATCTTCGGTGTCGCAATTTTAGCAGACGAGACTGCAGACACATTTGAGTGGGTCCTTACTGAGTTCATGCAGGCAATGTCTAACAAAGCTCCTGTCTCAGTCGTCACGGATGGTGATAGGGGCATGCACAGGGCTATCAAGACAGTGTTCCCATGTGCCCATCATCGCATATGTTCCTGGCATCTTTCTCGAAATGCCCAGGCAAACGTAGGTGATCCCAAATTTACATCTGCCTTTACACGGTGCATGTCCTCTTGGTGGACAATTGAGGAATTCGATCGCCAGTGGAGATCAGTTATGAAAGATTTTAACGTCGAGCAGCATCCCTGGGTCGTGGAGAAGGATCACACGGTTGGTATGTGGGCACAAGCATATCTCACAGGACATTTCTTCGCAAATCTTCGCTCAACACAACGTTGCGAATCTATGAATTCCGCCCTCAACATTATCCTCGAACATAAGAAGACATGTCTTGAAGTGGTCCGTGCCATTGACAAGGGAATAAATGACATGCGCTTAAATGAGTTGAACGAAGAATACAAAAATTGCACCTCGAAGCCTTTCCCACTGACCAAATTGCATGACCTTGAAGGGAGTGCAGCTGACATCTTCACCCGGGCATCGTTTGACAAAGTTGTGAAGGAACTAAAAAATGAGACACTGTTTCGTGCTCTCCATCCGATACTTACGACTGAAGGTGCACGAACGTATCGTTTGACACAGTATAAGGATCCGGATGCCATCTATGAAGTTGTGCTTGATTTCACAACACATAACATTACATGCAGTTGTCGAAAATTTGAGACGATCGGCCTTCCATGTCGCCATCAACTGCACGTTCTTAAGTTGGAAGACTTCTCCGCCATCCCAAATTGCTTAATACTACCGCGGTGGACAAAAAATGCTAAGGTATCTGCTCCATCTTATCTTCACAGCGAAGTCTGTCTTGAAATAAGACAAATGTCTCGATTTGCATCGCTGCGCTCGCTTTCATCGCGGTTGTGCTACCTTGCGTCTCAAACAGACGAAAGTTTCAAAACCACAAAAGATGAGTTACTACGGCTAACTGCTCAATTTGAGCAGTCCGTAACATTCAATGAGTCCTCATCATATAGGGTACGCCAAAACACCGTTCGAGACCCGCAAACGAAGGACGCAAAACGAAAGCAGAAAATAAACACTAATGCGTCCACAAAACGGAGGAATCATTGTTCATTTTGCAAAATGGAGGGACACAATAAGAACACATGCCCGGGACTGAAGCTTCAACTTCCAACGGGTACTACGGAACTTGACGACCAAGACATGTCTCAACCATAATGCAAATGTCATTCAAATCATTGTAAGTAAAACCTAAACCATGTGCATATGCTACTTTTATCCACTGAAATTTATCATATATAGAACCAAATTTCTGTACAAGCGTTTTACCACATTGTGGCCCTGAAATTGCATAATATACATCAAAATTTGTACATTTCACTTTCACTCTTACCTAACCTATGTATGCTTGCAGCACATGTCATATACAAAATGTTTTCAGTTCATATACATCCAAACATGGTTACGACCCATAAAAAAGTGGGTTCCTTTACGCACTGCAACGCCACAAAAAAATAAGTCAAAATCCATTGCCATCCGCTCACCACTGCCCCATCCCTAACATGTTCTTCACCAAACAAAATTGCATTAGATTAGAATAATGAACAACATGTCCTACTGCATTCAAATACATAATAAACAAAGCATTCAGGCCTTACCATTGCGGCCGCTTAAAACTGCCATGTTTTGGAACCCTTGGTTCGTTTGCCTTCATGCACCATTGACCTACAGCAACATTGATATTCCTCCGCAATTTATTCTTATGATAACTGATAAGTTCGTACAAAAGAATCATCTGATCCCATTTTCCAACGCTCTATTAAGACAAGTACAAACAAATTAAGCTTTTATTATAGACCATTGTAGTATACATGACCAAAGTAAGGAAAGTTGAATGAAGATTAACCTAAACCCTTACCACTTCCCCTATATACTTCTCATTCCAAAGCTGCATCCATCTGATGCAAAACATACCACAATCATCTCTGTTAGAAAACAAATCCATGTTAACATAATACCACGAGTAATCCTTCCCAATTTGTTAAACAAAATTAACACAAAGTACTAGAATATGACAACTCTGTACCCATTATCCTGATGTTTGACTTTTTCCACCATCACGCGCAGATCGGTCAACGGCCTTGATGGTGAGCCAAACACTTGGACAAACTTCTTATCTTTTAAACATTCTTTTAGACTATTGGTCTACATGCAGAAACATTTTTTCTGTTTTTACATACTCTGTAACATCTTAAACAATGGAATAATAAAAGTTCGTAGTTCTCGATTATTACCAGTTTCTCTGCCATACACACTCTTGCACCATTGCCTCGGGTATTTGGGAAGCTGTCCAGTAGCTTCACTACACCAGCATCAATATCGATGACACACATAAACCAATGAGTGTTGCTCTCATTCACGGGGATAAAGACCTGAAACAAGCAACGATTTCCATTGTAATATACAGATGACATGAAACTGCATGAGATGTTTAATTTATTAATGCTTCTTCGTACCACTTTACAGTCCGTCAACAAGCCATATGGATTGCCAACCTTATTCCAATACTGAGCGATTATATCAACATTTACTCCGTCCAGAAGCTGAGACTACAATAGATCATTTATTATTAACCATGTATCCTTACAAAACCATATCCAGTTGTTCATAATACACATAAGATTCTTTAATATTTTACTTACACTCAATGCACACGGGATGTACTCTCTCCTTCTTTTAGATTTCTTCCTTATATCTTCATCAACAATGGTAAAACCAACAGCATCTATAACCTAAACCACAAACATATAGCAACTATCATACTAAATTTCTTGTAATATATACAAAATGCTTAAAAGGAATAGTCAAACCTACTAACCATTGAACCCACCCAACATCCAGGTCGTATCGTATCTGCATCGCTTACAGACAAATATGTGTGCCCAAAATCTGCAATTGATTTACTGCACCCATACAAAAAAACTTACATATTATATTTAACATAACAACATCATTGAGGATTACTTTCAAATTCAGATTGCTTACGATTCAGGCAATGGCGTATTCCATATATAGTCACAAGTATCTTTTGTTGACTTGCCTACTCCTTCCGGTACTTGGACGTATGTCAGTATCTGCAATGCTTACACATTTCTTGTTCAATACTTAATCTACTTAATAAGACAAATAAGTACTTCACGTTCAAATATATAAGTTTTATTAGAAAACCTCATTAGTTATTCAAGCACTAAACAATTAGTTTGAATAACATTAGAATTTCATCCATATTTGTCTGTAATAAATGTACTTATACACACACAACATTTATTGTGGACACAAATCCAACTTAAACCAAACATTGTCACACAGCATTCTTCATTCAATGGCTGACTTTATTCATGTTCCGAGTTCGAATTCCTATTCTTATTCCTTTGCCACTAACCTTTGCAGTAGCTATAGCTGTTGTCTTGCTCTACAAGTTAACACAAACAATATCAACAACAATACTCTCAATCCTTAACATCTACAAAAATTTGATCAAATGAACTTATTATACCTTTTTTATTGTTTTCGGTACAACAACGGCTTCTTCATTCAACCACTCGACTTCGTCCTCCATCATTGGGTCCTCCTCAATATGAACTTCTTCATTCGGATCAGAAACTTTGACTTGCCCTTTGTCAACCACTTCTTCTCCTTCTTTACCATGAACAACAATTTCTCCATCAGATTTCCTCAACGACTTCTGCAATTCTTTCATGTTAGCATTTAAACTCTTGCATTCCTCCTTCAATTCCCTTATACTTTCTTCGATTTCTTTTTCCTTCTCCAGACGGGCTTGCAGACTATCTTTTATTCCACCCAACTCTACCAATACAGTCTGCAGCAAATCCATAACAACATGATTTGTTCCATTCTTTTGATCCCCTTCTTCCCCTTCCACTTTCTCATCATCATACCCAAGTACCTGGAAACATCATCATTAAATCATTTCATATAACCACAACATCCTATATAATCCCAAGTTGGTTTAACCCACTTACCTTGGGTCTTTTTGGATGGCTTTCTTCCTTCATGCTATTTACAATCTTCTTTACTGCCTTCTTGTTGCCCCATGCATGTATGCGACCGCGACCTTGAGAGGCAGCAACTATTCTGCTCGCGACTCCACTCCAAAAATCAAATAACCTCACCTACATTTATTATTCATCAAAACATTATAATCTACCTCAATAAACTCAATCCCATGAAACAAATGCTACGTTCGAACAAAACATAATTTTAAACATATATTACCTCTAATATCGCGATGCATCCGGTCATGTATGCCAAACCACCACGAACTTTCCAGTTCTCTACTCCATCAAGTAACTTGTTGTATGCATATTTGCACCAATTGATATTTCCCTTCAACCCCTCTGGGCACAACAACCGTAAATGTTCCGAGGAAGGCATATTGTTCGCATTAGGACTTATAAAAACACCAAGAATAAAAAGCAGAACGCGAGCTTTCAACTCGTCTCCCTCAAATTTACCGCTAACTATGTCCTCCTCAAGTTCATTCACCTTGGCATCCCTCTTTATTCCGTACTTCGATGTCATTTCTTTTGCATTAACATTTCTCGTTCCAATTTCAACTTCGACTCCTTCATTCTTCAAACCCAAAACAGCCTCCACATCTTCCACCAAAACTGGAATTTTATGTCCATCAAATTCCATGATCGACCTCTGGACATTAAAATTCTCTACTAAAGTGCGACATAGGTCGCGATGAATAGCTCTCGGTTTTATTTTCAGTAAAGGACCAAACCCTAACTCATGTACCACACCCTCAATATTCATCTTCCTCATCTCTTCAAACACCTCTGACAGCTTAATGAGGCTACATCTAGAAGACTTCTCCTACAACATTTCATAAATACATTATTTACTTCACTATTGCACAAATATACCTAATGTTAGAACAATTTCATCTCTTTCTCCATAAATAATTTCAAAAATTCACTTACCTTTTTCTCTTTCTCTTCCTCAGGTACTACAATATCCTTCACATTCGAGGCTTTCCATTCAGCTAGAGCCTGCTTCTGCTCCTCGAACATTTTTTTATAAGGCTCCTTTTCATCTTCACTCATCTGTCTCCACCTCAAACCCAATGCTTTTCTTTCCTGTATCACTCTCACAATTAGTCCAATACAAATATCATGTACAATTAACAAACCATTACACAACATACTTACATTGTTGTTCATTGTCTTCTCCTCCTCCAAACGTTTACATTCTGCTTTACTGTAAAACATAAATTCTCTGCTACCTTATGCAACTCATATTTAATAAATTTTACAGTTCTATATACATTTAACTTCAACTTACTAGAATTGGAAATATGTTGTACATAGCTTAGGTGCCTCTGCATCCCCTTTATGAGACTTCTTATGTTTCATTGTCTGCAACCAAATACAAGAACAGTTTTTAAACCATCTTAGCCAACATTCATAACCAATACATGCATTTCAACTAAATAATTCTTACAACTCCAATCTCCTCGACAATATTTCTTTCTTAAAGAATTCAAAACTTCTTCTTTGGTTATCTTTTTTAACTACTGTTAAACACTTCTTCAAACTACTGTTATCTTTTTTTCCCAAAAACCCTTAACAGAACACTAACCAAAAACACCGAAAATTCCTTCCAATCCAATCTCCTATACAAAATTGATAATATTTTACAAAGAAATTCACATTCGCACGATTTATATAAAAACCTTCACCGTTCACTGAAATAGAAAAAAAAACCCGAAAAAAACCCGAAATAGAAAAAAAAACGAAGCAAGAAGCAAAAAGCAAAAACTTACCTAAAAACCGTGCTCAAAATCAACCTCCTCGACAAATTTCCTTCAGATTTTCTTCTTTGGTTGATGCAAAAACCAGCTCGTCGTTTTGTTTTTCTTTTGGGTTCGATGCCCTAAAATTTTGTTTTTCTTTTCCGGCTCGTCGTATTTTACTCAACTTATACAATCGTTAAAAGGGTTACCGGTTCACCGGGTAACCTTATCCCACGTTTTTTTTCAATCCAACAGCCTATATTAAACCGGCTCCATCTAATGGAGTTTTTTCCTTGGTTGGTATTTAGTTGGTATTTAAGCCGCCTGTTTTTAGAATTGGCCTAGCATGAAAAACATACTCATCGGGTGAATCTGAGTCCAAGTAAAATAGCTCACTTTGTACTAAAAATAACGTCTACATGTTTTCCAATTATTGCGTTTATATAGCTCAAGAGACTACAGGAAAAATGATTCAAACCAAAAACTAAATGTTCCTTTTCATGTTTTAAAAAACCAACTCACAACAATAATAAAAGCATAATTCATCATCTCATCAAGTCAAAATTTAATTGAAACAAAGTAATGTCTACATGTTTTCCAATCATCTCATCTTTTTTAGCTCTTTGTTGTCTGCTTTTCCTTGGCCTTTTGAATCTTCAATACCTTCTTCACAATCTTCTGCTCTTCAACCAAAAATGCCCGAATGATCCTGATTGGAATTCCCAATATTATTATTCATCGGCACAAAAGAAGAGAGCAGATTCGACAGCATTTGGGTCATTTTATCGAAAAGAAATGAACCCGTTCCATGTGAATTTTATATTAGAATTAACACATTCGGCAAATAGATGAAAACAAACCTTTCCCTGACCGCAGCACCAGATAGCACACCACCATAGGGACGGTTCACGGTCCTCCTGTTCCGAGGTAGCCTCGACCTCTTGTATTCAGCAGGTCTCAAGTGAGGAATCTGCACATAGAACAATATACCGAGAAGATTCATTACTAAATGAAGTAGTCATTCAACAAAAGCAAAATGGTTTGAGCACTCCAAAAATATTCGAAGCAACATGTTCAACTTGTATGCAAGACCGAAGAAAAACATACAGCAAACATAAAAACACGACACAGTGAAGGAATCAACGCATAGAACAATAATGGATGCAATAGGAAGATTCATTACTACATAAAAAGTCATTCAACTAAAGCAAAATGGCTTGACAACTCCGAAAAAATCAAAACAATAAGTCCAACTAGTCCACGAGACCAAAAATCACAACATAGTGAAGGAAGAAAGCAGCTGAAATTCAACATTGCCAACTAAAGTTTTAGTCCCTGACCAAGCTTCATCCCCATTCCACCATGCCGAAACACATGAAATTTAGCAGACTGAAAAGCCCACAAAAAAAAACTGGAGTAGCACTCACTATATCATTAGAGAACTGAAAGTAAATCATAATCAAACAATGTGTTCAGTTCACTAATCCGGAGTTAATGACAGTGAATATAATAACATAAACAAACCAACCAACAAAGAGCTTACCAAACTATGAATTCAAAGTATGAAAAAAACAAAACTATATGAGAATCTGAGCGTGCGAGATTAGATCATCAATATAAAATACAAAGAAAATTTCTAAAATATATAGAAATTTGAAATTTCCAAAGGATGCGTCTGTAAACCGATTAATATTGAATATTATCAACATTCTAGGTTCATTCCTTCAAATAAGACGAACTCCATCAATTCAAACCTTGTTATCAACATTCATAAAGGTAAAGCCAACATAAAAGATCAAAACCCATAAACCCTTGAAGGTAACACAACATTTAAGAGCTTAAACAATGACACAACTCAAGCTTGAAATAATTGGCTAAATTACACACCCCTTGGATTCGTTTGCCGGTAACAGGGCATTTGGGTCCGCTAGCTCTCTTCTTAGTAGTCTGGTACACAAGTTTCCCACCTTCAAAATTTCAAAAAAGTACCCATAAAGAAGAAATTAAAGATGTTAAAAAGTAATGAAACGGATGATAAGTATATGAAGGAATTAAGAGGTTAGTGTGCGGTTACCAGGAGTTTTGACGACCCGGTGCTGGTTGGACTTGGTGGCGTAGCTATGGTGCGTTCGGTACGTTAGCCGTTGAACCATTTTCCCCTCTTTGGATGATTGGAAGCCGAGACCAGAAGGCTTTACACTTGCAGTGAAGAGAAACTTTAAAGATGAGGGAATTGCTAGGTTGCCCTAAATCTGACGGCTATTCTACCTTCCATATCAACGGTTGAGATTGAGTGTATACATATACACATATATATAAAGGAAAATTTACATTTTGATACTTGAACTTGACTTTAAGTTACAGTTTGATACATTAGTTTTTTTTTTTTGTTTAATTATATATATTTTCGAGGAAAAACAGATAAAACATATATTAATTACGAGCCAAAAATGGCATCATTTAAATATCAGTTTCAATACAACTAGGAACATTGGATGAAAAATAAAAAGGCTCAGTACACTCGAAAATCCAATGTGCTAGTGAATGAGCAATTCGATTTGCTTTTAGGCTTACATGAAAAATACTAAAGCCCGAATTTTCTTTCAAAATTTGCTTGACTTCAGAGAGGATGATCGCATCTAGAGAGTGATTTGGATCTTGAGACAACAACTTGTTGATGATGCTTATGGAGTCTCTTTCGACTTGTACTCAAGACCACCCATTCGAAACAGCTAATTTCAAGCTTTCCACAATTGTTTTTGCTTCCACCAGTTCTGCATTGAAAGTACAATGGAAAATACTTGCAAAACCATCAATTATCAGACCATAGTGATAACGAGCAACAACATCAACTGAAGCTTTTTTAGATTTAATGATAAATGCACTATCCACATTAATTTTAAAGACATCGACATGAGGGCATGTCCATCTTTCTGACCTGTTTCAAATACGAGCATAACCAGGCAATTCAACCGCATCTATAAAATCTGAAATTAGCAATTGGACATAATCAACAGTAGCTCTAACAGGAAGAAGAATGCCTTTGTAAACCAAAGTATTTCTCCTGTTCCAAATATTCTAAATCAACACAGACAAGAAGGTAAATTGATTAGCATCTAAATTCTGCAAACAAAGTTCAAGTCACTGTCTACAAAACTTTACAGGTTCAACATGAAGTAAATTAGAGATGCCACAAAAATTAAAGATCTTCCTAACTTTAGAACATTCTTTACAATCATGCAATAAGGATTCAGAGGAAACACCACACAAGGGACAGGTACCAGGGCCTAAATGGACAGCTGTTAATTTTTCACCAACAGGTAAGGCATTAAAATATATTCTCTAAATAAAAATCTTTATTTTAGAGAGAATTTTTATTTTCTGTAAAACTTTTCACAGGGGAAAATGTTCTTTCAACCAGTCTACTCTTTAAAATCAATTATAACCAGTTCTTGTTGTAAAGACACCAAAAGAATAATGATCCTACTGAAAATATCTTAACTCACAGGGGCAATTGGGCATTTTAAAATGCTCTCTGGATCCACTTCTGAGAAAACACCCCATACCTTTCTTTTATCCCATCTAACCTCATTTAAAAGCATAAACTTATCACATCTGACAACTTGGGAACCTTCATCCAAGTAAGATCCTTGCAAGTTTATCACATAATCACCACCCCATATAGTCTGAAAAAATAGAGTATCACTGTTCATCTCCACTCTAACATAAAACTGCTCTTCAAAGTTTCATTTGCTTTAAAAATACAGCTCTAAATAAAGGATGGTTTATCATGAGATTTAGCATGAAGCACATTATCACTAGAAAAATACTTTGCAGAAAGGACCTTATAGCATAAAGAGTCATTCTTTATAAAAAAAGCCTCCACACCTGTTTTCCCAGCAAGGCAAAATTGAAAGCTCTAAGATCTTTTAAACTTAAATTACAATATTTTTTAGGCCTACACATTCTATGCCATGCAACATGAGTCCACCCTTTACAGTCAGCTTTGCTTGACCACCAAAAGAATTTTATAGTGGACATAATAGGGTCTACAATACAGTCAGGTAATAGGAAGCACCCCATTGCATAGGTAGGGAGTGCCTAAACAACTGATTTTAAGAGCACCTCTCTTCCCTTACAAGACAAAAAAAAATTGTCCATCTTTTGACCTTTTATCAATTTTTTAAATTAAAAATTTAGAGAGTCTGTTTGTTTTTTCCTACAATCAAAGGCAGACCCAAATATATGCCCATATCCAACTCTTCTTTCATACTCAAAATATCTTTCAAAGCTCTTTTATGATTCTCTCATGTCATTACTGAAATAAATATAAGACTTATCTAAATTTACTTTTTGACCAGAAGACTCTTCATAAAGCCCAAATATCGATACTGCCTAGGTACCGATACACTCCAAGAGTATCGATGCTATTTTTTGCTATTGGAAAATCAATGAAACAAGGGGTACCGATACAGCTCGAGCTTGTACCGATACTCCCTTTAAATTTGACATGTGCTCGTCAATCAAAACACATGGTATTGGTACGAGCTCTCCCTATACCGATACTGAAACCCAAAAATAGCTTCCAAAGCTCAAAAAATTTACTTTTCAAGCCCCCAAAACGTATCCTTTAATCCTTTAACTAAATCTTACATCTTATGGAGTTAATTTAGGGATGACAAAATAACCCGTCCTTGTCAGGTCCTGACCTGACCCGATAGAGGCGGTTTTTTTATTAAAAAATTAGGTTTGGGGCAGGGCGGGTTCGAATTTAGGGTTAGAATTCTCCGACTCGGTATATTTATATATTTATTATATTGTATATATTATATTTAATATTTTTATTAATTTTTTTCGGGACTAGTCGGGTTTACTCAGGTTTTTTATTAAAATATCAGGGTCGGGTTATGTTTTTTATTATGTCGGGGCGAGGATAGAATATATTAGAATTGGGGCGGGTCGGGGTCGCGACAGTCATCCCTAAGTTAATTAGAGTGGTTTGCTACCATTTTCACACATTATTAACGGCTAATCCGAATTTTACCATTAAAGGGGCTTTAAGCTACCAAAACACCCAACTAGAAACTTTAAACCATAAAATCAAGCAAAGCGATCACTTTATGATCTTCAAGAAAAGTATGAGTCAGAAATATACTCACCTTTTAGCAACTAACCCGGATTTGCTCCACTCACTTAAAATCTCCAACTTTTTTTCTATGGCTCCAACTTGAATAAACTCCAAAACACCTCTTTTTTACCTCACAACAAGTAAACGAATTAAGACTTGAACCAAACACTAAAGAGAGGTCTAACCACATATTAATAACCTTGAAAACATGGAAGAAGCCCCAAGAGTTTAACCTCAAAGAAACTCATAAATGGAGAATTCACTTTTTTTTAAAAAATTATTTTTATGAAGCTCTTGGGATGATGATTAACATACTTGAATATCAAATCTTGGATGGAGTAAATGACGAAAAAAGCTTGAATTTTTAAGCTTTGTGGCTTTGTTTATATTAGGGGTGTTCAAAATTACCCGACCCGAACTACCCGATCCGACTACCCGAACATAAATAACCGGGTAATTACCCGAAATTTTTTTTTACCCGGGTCGGGTCCCGAGTCACAAAAGTAGAAAATTTCGGGTACCCAGTTCCTAAATTTTTTTATTTTAAATATAATTATTTTTAAACAAAATATCTTTATATTCACTATATTCCCAAATCAAACAACCTAATTTTTAAATCTCGATCCCTCAAATGCTCTCCCTTCACCATTCGCACTAATCTTCTCTCTCAATTTCACCGCACTCTCTCTCTCTCTATATATATATATTACAATTTAGAGTATTACAATATATGTATATACAATATATTACAATTTACAATATTCACACTTCATATATATTACAATTTACAGTATTCACACTTCATATATATTACAATTTATAGTATTAGTTGTATGTATATGTATTTTACCGCACTCCATATATATATATATATATATATATATATATATATATATATATATATATATATATTACAATTTACAATATTCACACTCCATATATATATATATATATATATTACAGAAAAAAAAAAAAACTTGAAGTTTTGAATTTAAAGTAATCTACAGTAATAAATAAAAATATAAAATACAATGTAATTTGTAACTAGGATTTTAAATTTATATGTTTGGATGTTGGATTATGTAATTCGAACTTTTAAATTTGTGTATATATATTTTTAATTTAATGATTTGAAAAATGATAAAAATTCGGGTACCCGATACCTACTTTTTCGAGTACCCGCAACGTCTGGGTACCCGTAATTTCCGAGTCGGGACATGAGCCGATTTTATAGATACTCGACAATCCAAGTACCCGGTACTTCGGGTACCCAAACAACCGGGTACCCAAATTTGAACACCCCTAGTTTATATGGAGAAGATGAAAGAAAAAATCGAAGAAAAAAATGAAAAAATAAGTGATATCACAAACCCACTTTTTGTCCTCCAAATATCCACGTGAATATAAGGAGAAATTAAGAGAGATCAACATTTAATTTGAAAAATGGTAAAATTCAACATATCACCCTCCACTTTCATCCTTGTCACAAATCGGTCACTGCCAAGTAGACCTGGGAAACTTGACCCGAGAACCGAAACCCGAACCGAATTACCCGAACTCAAACCCGAATCGAAATTAAAAACCAACCCGAAATCTGATCCGAAACCCGAAATAAATCGAACCGAAATTGAACCGAATTTAGTTGAACCGAATGGACCCGAACCGAATAGACCCGAACCGAATGGACCCGATTAATAGAAATAAAGAAAGATAAAATACGAATAGCCGCACAAGTCACTAAAGTGTCAAATATATTGACTTTATAAAGTCATTTATAGGGTGTAAAAATCTGACCAACCTAAAATTTGATTAAAATCGACTGATCTCTCATTGAACCGAAAATAATCGAACTGAAATCAACCGAACCATAATTAACCGAACCGAAACTAACCGAACCGAAAATCAACCGACCCGAAATGACCCGAAACACAATAGACCTGAACTAAAACCGAACCGAACCGAAACCGAAACCGAATCTGAACCGAAAATATCAAACCCGAAATAACCGAAACCGAAATGACCCGAACCGATTGACCCGTTTGCCACCTCTACTGCCAAGCTTATGTAGCTCAAAACCCGACCAATAGGACCTAAATTTGGCCCAATTGCTCAATTACTCCATCCAACACGAAGGTTCATAACTGGGTCAATGCCCAATCGTTGACTTGAAAATTCAAGTCGTTATATAATATTTGTTCATATATATTTTTAACCTATGACAAGACACACACTTTGCAGACAAAGCGATTTAAACTCGTCTACTAAGATGAACATTATTTTTTTTACTTATTGAATTTTAATAGTATTATTTTTGAATTAAGAATGTATAAATTTTGATGTAAATTTGGAACAAGATACCGTATTCAAATAGCTCAACTATTGAGTGGGTGGTTCTGGTTTGAACCCGTTTTAAGTGGTTAATAAGACCTGAGAATTCCAATGGAATCCGTAAGATCTCTAATCTCATTAATATATCTTTCTTGCTTTCTTCTCGAAAAGAACATTGGATTTGATTTTCATGGCGATGGCCTGCGCAATCTCCATATTTTCATCATCAACTTTTGCTCTCGCTTGCAAAAACTGTAGACCATCTCTCTCTTTTAAAGCTTCCTCCGCTTCCCTGGATTACTCCACACCTTCTTCCGTCACTCAGCACAAAACCCTCAAACCCACCAAGGTAAAAGACAGACGCCTCTGTTCACTTGAACTTGCAATTTCTTTTTTCCCCATTATTAAAACTTTTTCTTTGTTTATGACCATTCAGACAAATTGTTGGGAATGGAAGTTTAAGGATAGTGCAGTTCGTATATACTATGAAGAACACGAGAATGAAAGCAGTGATCCTCCAAAACATATACTCATGATTCCAACCATATCTGATGTGAGCACTGTAGAAGAGTGGAGAGGTGTTGCTAAAGACATTTTGGGACGATCTGGTAAGCTCAACTGGCGGGCAACTATTGTGGACTGGCCTGGATTGGGGTTCTCCAGCAAACCCAAGATGGATTATGATGCTGATGTGATGGAACATTTCCTGGTCAATTTTATTAACCAGATAAGTTCCCCAGGTGGATGCTTTAAACCCTTTCTTTCTTTGTTTTGTTTGATGCTTTTAGTATGTTATCCAGATTGATGCTTTTGATTTGTAGCATTGCTAGTTTGTTGCGGGGGTTGAATCCTTATTCCTATTGTGATTTAATACTGCCTTCTTCTAGATTGACATGTACGCATCAGTTGTTCGAATTCAAAAACCCGTTCGAGTTTGGGGTTTAATGATAGGCCTATGTGAAATTGATTAGATCGTTAGTACCAAAAACAAAAGGTTGGATCTTGACTTGAATTATATGGAATAACTTTATTTAGTTTGTTTAGATACCATAGCTTAATCACATGAACCCGTCAACTGGTCCTAGTGGAAAAGGGAAGGTTGTTATCTCTAGGTGATCCAGGTTCGAGCAGATTGTCTGCGCCATGGTGTGTGTGCGTGCGCGTTATTAAAGGACTAGGATTCATGAACATATACTATCTTATAATCACACCAGACAATTCAAAAAACATCCATGTTAACAGTGGGGGATATCAGCTGTAATTTATTCAGATTTAGATGAGAGTGTTGGATAACAATATATGTCGGGTGTGATCATAATTTTTAAGCTTTTTCATGTATTTAGAGTATCCTAAAAAGTTATATCTCTAATTAGACATGTTAGAGATGAGTATGAGGCAGTGATATTTTGACATAACAAATAGGGGTGAGCGTTCGATCGAGTCGAGTCGAGTTAAAAAATTTCGAGTTATTCGAGTTGACGAGTCATATTTTACGACTCAAACTTTATTTGAAATTTTTTCGATTCGAGTCGAGTTTAAGAAATTCGAGTCGAGTCGAGTTTTCGAGTTCCTATAAAAATTTAACTGTAATTATTTATTATGTTATAGTAGGGTTTGATTCTAATTTAAACTCCTTTCTCTAATCATATAAGATATGCACATATATATTTTTCACATGTGACAATATTTCTTCATATTTTTATATATCAGTATGTATATATCATAAAAAATAGAGGGACTCATCTCGAACTTAAAAATAAATCTACTAATTACTAAAAATTTCGAGTTGTTCGAGTTATTTGAATTTTCATTTTACAACTCAAACTTTATTTGAAATTTTTTCGAGTTATTCGAGTTTATGAAATTTCGAGTCGAGTCAAGACGAGTCGAGTATTTTTGCCTCGAGTCGAGTCGAGTTATTCGGTTTTTTCGAGTCGAGTCGAGTTTTGCTCGCCCCTAATAACAAAGACTCAAGAGCAATATAGGTGATACTTGAGGACAAAGGCCATTTTGGTTTTCTTTTTAAATCGGCACCTTGTATCTCCTCTTTTCTAGCATGTATCCGCGATGATGTTTAGCCTTCTTGACATTCTTTTTTATAGTTGTTTCGGCTCTTCTTTTCTCTTTAAAGTATTTATATTGACACCTATTCGGCCATGAATATAGGTACATTACTCTCCAAGAACTCTTTAAATACATGGAAAACTTTGAAAGAAAAAAGAAATTGAACTTACCTCTGCTGAACATTTTATAGCTTGTGACCCAAATTTCATATTGATCGACCCGAAAAGTTTGCGGTACTACCTATTTGGTGAAAAAATGAAATTGGAGAAAAAATGGGAATCTGTGGTGGATGTGAAGGAAGCAGGTTGAACTGGGGTGCATCGTGCATGGGCAGAGCCCCACGAGACAGACTTTGTCGCACACCTCAAATCTGTACATGACTATACTTCTACAATTATACTTTTGTTTAAAGTAGGAAACTCAGTTTGAGTATGCAATTTTCCTTTAATGAAGTTCCCATCCCTATAAATAGATACTAGGAATTACAGTTAGAATATAGTTGATTAAGCCACAAATCGTGCTTGGTCACAAATCTCTTGTAGTCTCTCCTACCTATGATTTTTCCCATGTTAAATCTTGGTGTCTTTTTCTTTTGTGCGGTCATATATTTGTTATTTATCATCTTGTATAATACAAGTGAGCACATACCCTATCAAATTCTCACAGCCAGGGCCAAATTACATGGTACTGTTCAGTATTGCTGCTTCTATCTCCTTACTATTCCATTGTTCTAAGTACGTTATTTTCATATTTAAAGCAACAGTTTGCTGTGATTCATCTTCGATACTATGATTTAACCTTCAGATCATATTCAGAGAAAATATTGCTAGACATTTAATTAGGAGGCAATATAGCTTGTTAATTCTGCAATTGAAACAGAGAACGATTTGGTGGTCTTCGGAGGTGGTCATGCTGCTACAATAGCAGTTCGTGCGGCGAAAAAGGTTTTGGTGAAGCCAAAAGCTATTGCTGCAGTTGCTCCAACCTGGGCCGGTCCCTTGCCTATCGTGTTTGGTCGAGACTCGAAAATGCAAACAAGGTAAATCTGAATGCTATATCGCCTTTGCAGATTCCTGACAGCATGTTTGTTGGTCTTTGCAGTAATTATGCTTTTCTAGATTGTGTGAAGTTTAATGAGGCCTATGCATAAGATATCATTTCACTCCTTTGTGGCAAAGTTTGAGTTTACATCTTTTTATAATGTATTCGAACAGTCTCCGACTCTGAGCCTCAATCTAAGCATTGATATTTGATTCCTTTTAGAATTCCCCATAAATCTAAACCTCAACCTTTCATCTTTGTTCCATGTAATTATCAGATATGGGCTGCTGAGGGGCATCTTAAGAGCCCCAGGAGCTGGTTGGATGATGTATAACATGCTTGTGAGCAATGAGGGGGCAATCCAATCCCAGTACAAGTCTCATGTGTATTCAAATCCTCAAAATGTGACTCCGGAAATTGTTCAAAGCCGATACAAATTAACAACAGAGAAAGGATCACGATATGTGCCTGCTGCTTTCTTGACTGGTCTCCTCGACCCTGTTAATTCCCGAGACGAGTTCCTTGAACTCTTTGCCGGTTTGGAGGGGGAGATACCCGTTCTGGTCGTGTCAACTGAGGGATCTCCGAAGAGATCAAAAGCTGAGATGGAAGCTCTCAGGGAAGCCAAAGGAGTAAGCAAGTTTGTGAAGGTTCCCGGTGCCCTTTTACCACATGAAGAGTACCCTACCGTGGTGGCTGGGGAGCTTTACAAATTTTTGCAAGAGAATTTTGAAGTAAATGCTTAAATCCCTTCATGCTGGAGCTTCTAACAGGATACAGTTTCTTCTTCTGCAATATAACATGGATTTACAAAGTTCAAATCAATTACTGCTGCTTGAGATAAAAAACTAGTGTAGTAAATTGCTCTAGATCTTGTAATGTGTATAGATATATATATTTATATAAATTTTGATACGTCAAAAATTCATGTTTTTATAAATTGAGACATTTATGTATTAATGTTAAGTTTGTATTTTTTTTCTTATTTTTTGTGTTTTTAATCATGTAATCTAATTGTGATGAGAAAAAAATAGGATCCATTTACAATATAAAAAACTAAAAAGTTTTACATTGATTTTGGACCAATGGGTGTGATTATTCACTTATTTTGTTCCCTTAAATTTTTTTCTCATTTTTAACTTTTTAATCTCAGCCATTAATTTACATTCATTCAATTATCCAAAATTAATATAACACTAAAAATAATTGAACCTGTATGTTAAAAACTAAAAATCAGACTTCAAGACAAAATTGCAAAATTTAAAAGTTTTAAGGATTAATCTGTAAGTTTTGAAAACATCTATGTATTAATTTTGTAAAATTTGAATTTGGGGCAAAATTGTAAAAAATATGGATTTTGGGGTCAACTACAATTTAGCATAATTCGAAATAATTTAATAAATTTAATTCTTCTTATTTGTTTGCTCCAGTAATATATCAAGTTATCACATTTATCAGTTATCAATCTGATGTACACTAGCATAAAGTGCGGCAAGTGGTTAGAGGGTGTGTTAGGAGGGTGCAATGTCATTTTTTAAAGAAAGGTTAGCTATATTGAATTATTTTGAATTATGACCAAATTGATAAAAAAATATATGTAACATACCTACTTAGTTTGGAAGAAAACCGGTTCAGAAGTGTCACCGAAAAACAAAATAGAACACAACGATACATATTTCAGTAAATCAATGCATAAATTCCATGCATTTTCTTTTCTCGAAACATATGGAAAACAAAGATCAAAGCAAGCCATATAATTCAACACAAGCTTAACTTCTTAATCCAATTGCAAAGTATAGGGACCAATTTGTGAAATTTTTATAAACTAAGACTTCTTGTACAAACAAGGATATACATTCAAAACTCATGCCATCACATACTTACATGATCATGTATATCAAACAAAGAGTCATGTCAATTCACATTAGGTCTTGATTTCATAATTAGGGGTCATTTAACAAAAAATTTAAAGTTTAGGGGCTAAAATGAAATATCTAGTAATTTGAAGTCCTTATCTAAAATTTAAGTCATGATCATGAAATTCATTGCAAAATAAACAATCAAGCAAATTTCCAGCTTTATCAGAAGTCCCTAAGGCATTCAATTAAACATGTCATAAATAAGGGACCAAAACGTAATTTAAACATTTCTTGATCCTTACAAAGTTCCAATGACATAATCATGAAATTCATATCATATTATACATGTATATAAATTTTTAGCTTAATTAGTGGTCTCTAGCTCCCTTAATTAGTCATGATATCGTTTAGGATTAAAAAAAATTCTATAAGTTTATTTCAGATTTATAATTGTTTTAACTGCTTCCATATCGATACTGAGTAAGGGTCGTACTGGTATGCCATATTTTATCCAATTTTCAGTAACGAATTTCAGTACCGATACGAAAGCCCGTACAGATATACTCGTATCGATACACTGAAGCACAATATCGGAACGCCTTGCATTTCATAAAATTTCAGTAATCTCTTTTCATACCGATACGACCAACCGTACCGGTATACCTTGCACGATATGGTCATTTTTACTTAACCGTACCGGATAGTGTATCGGTACGCCTTGCACAATAATATAATTTTTTTTGACAAATCTTGATCTAACCTTATTTAATCCGTGTTCAAAGTTTGTTAACCTTATGCAACATATTCTAACATGTTAAGCTAACTTTATAACAAGCCCGTGTTCATTTTAACACACGTATCTTGATCAAATTATGAAAGTACCAAAGATGTCATTTTAGGACATTGACCGCAATTTCATGCACAATTTATTCTTTCATGCTTCTATTCAAATAGCCATCAAATAAACACACATCTAACATGTGCAACACATAAAGAACATGCTCTTACCGAATTTGACTTGTATTTGCCTTGTCTAGCCAAGTAAATGCCTAGGGAATCATTTCATAAAATTCAACATCACATATTTACATACTTAACATGCTTAACACACAATTAATACATATTTACTTAATCTATCATATTAACACCAAGAAATTGTCCTTGAAACAAAACAATTTGTGTCCAAAATTCCATGCATCATATGCCTCAATGCACATTCATTCCTATATCATAACTTTCTCATACATTAACATGACATATGCCACCATTCTAGGAGTTATAAGGAAGATTGTAACATTACTCAGAGTTTAAGAAGTGACTTGCAACCTTTATCCATGATCGATCCTAAGCAAATTTAAAATTCTGAAAATGCATGATAATGGAATGCATTAAGCTTACATAGCCTAATCTATTACATTGCTTGCAATAAGGATAACTCTTGGGAGAGATTGGTATGGTAAGGAATTGCTCCTCCAAAGGTGGAGTTGTTTGTTTGGTTAGTGGTTCGTAAAAGGTTACCGGTCAGGGTTGAACTGATCAAAAGAGGTGTTTCTTTGATTCTGGTGTCACTCTGCCCTATGCGTGGTTGCGCTCCAGAATCTGTTACTCATTTGTTATTTTCTTGTCACATCTCCTGGTCCATTTGGATGAAGTTCCTTTCGATATGGGGTATCTCCTCGACATTGCACGAAGAGTCGTCAATGTTCCTTCAAGCTTGGCAGGAGGTAGGGGTGGACATTGTCGGGTACCCGGGTTTCAGGTACCCGAAAAATCGGGTATCTGGTTCATCCGGGTACCTCATTGCTCGGCCCGTGTCCCGGCCCATCACATCCGGGTACCCGAGACTCGGGTACCCGTAAAACTCGGGTACCTAATTCGTATTTTTTTTTATTTTAAAATTTTAAAAAAATCACATAATAAACACAAAAATATTTTTTTAAAAAATTAAACTTAAATTTAAAAGTTTATAATACAAACATAGAAAGAATTTAGGAATTTAAACTTAGTTTTAGAGTAAAAATAGTAAGAAACTTAAAATAAAAATATAATTTAAAATAGAAAAAATATATATTAAAATTTGTCGGGTCGGGTCGGTTACCCGGTAAGAGAAAACTTCCGGTCCGTGTCCCGGAAAAATTACCGGGTCGGGTACCCGACCCAGTCGGGTAATTTTTTTTTATAAAATTACCCGCCTAATTTACTTCAGGTAATTAGACCGGGTCGAATAATTATGCCCACCCCTAGCAGGAGGTTCGTTCTCCTTCCTCTCTTACTTTAATATGGAATTTGATTCCCTTCGTGGTATTATGGAAAATCTGGTTGTTCAGGAATGATCTTATTTTTGGTAAAAGTCACGTTGATGTGCTTCAACTCTTTTTCTTAGATAAATCTCGTTTAGCGGTATGGTTTAAAGCTACTAACCCCTCGTATAAGCTCTCCCTGGACGAGTTAGTAGCTGATCCGTCCATTATAGATAGTTTGGAAAATATGTCTATTTCTTCATAGGCTCCTTCATGGAAACCACCCCCAGTAGGCTTTGCCAAATTGAATGTGGATGGTGCGGTTCTTAAAACTGTTTTCCAGACTCCAAGGCAAAACGGATATGTAACGCCCTGGTTTTGGGCTTAGATGTTTTAGACATCGGATCAGACCGGTCGGGAACGGTTCGAATCGCGTAAAGTGATTTTTGGAAATCAAGGATCAGAATAGGATAAAATTGTGATAAAAATTGCTAAAATCCTCTAAAAATATAATTAAGAGGTTGGTTAAGTCAATTTTATAAAAAAGGGATTTGGAAAATGGACATTTTGAGTAGTGACCAAATTTAAAGTTTCAAAACTGGGAAAATGTGATTTTCAAGGTGGAAGCCAAAATCTTAAAATCTTTAGGGGGCTTGAAGTCAATTTGACCTTTCTTCAATATGACATGTGATTTAAATGGGTTTTAATTAAATGGTTTTAATTAGAATATGATATTAATTAATTGGTAGTTAGTGAATTTTCATTTTACGTAACTACCAATTTCCTCTCATTTTAGCCAAACACCATTTTCTCTCACCTTTTCCAGAATTCTTTCTCCCAAAAATCCTCTCAACATTTTCTAAATCAATTTCAAGAGATCTTCCTTAATTCTTTAAGATTTTTGCAAGGAAAACTTGTCATCTATTGAAGGAAGTAAGGATTGGAGGTAAATCTCGTTCTCAACCTCTAATCTAAGTTCTTTATTGAATTATTTTGAATTATGACCAAATTAATAGAAAAGTATATGTAACATTTCTACTCGGTCTGGAAGAAAACCGGTTCAGAAGTATCACGAAAAAACAAAACAAAACACAACAATACATATTTCAGTCAATCAATGCATAAATTCCATGCATTTTCTTTTCATGAAACATATGTAAAACAAAGATCAAAGCAAGCCATATAATTCAACACAAGCTTAACTTCTTAATCCAATTGCAAAGTATAGGGACCAATTTGTGAAATTTTTATAAACTAAGACTTCTTGTACAAACAAGGATATACATTCAAAACTCATGCCATCACATACTTACATGATCATATATATATCAAACAAAGAGTCATGTCAATTCACATTAGGCCTTGATTTCATAATTAGGGGCCATTTAACAAAAAATTTAAAATTTAAGGGTTAGAATGAGATTTCTAAGAATTTGAAGTCCTTATCTAAAATTTAAGTCATGATCATGAAATTCATTGCAAAATAAACAATCAAGCAAATTTCCAGCTTAATCAAAAATCCCTAAGTCAATCAATTAAACATATCATAAATAAGGGACCAAAACGTAATTTAAATATTTCTTGATCCTTACAAAGTTTCAATGACATAATCATGAAATTCAGATCATATTATTCATGTATATAAATTTTTAGCTTAATTAGTGGTCTCTAGCTCCCTTAATTAGTCATGATATCGTTTAGGATTAAAATAAAAAAAACTCTATAAGTTTATTTCAGATTTATAATTGTTTTAACTGCTTTCGTATCGATATTGAGTAAGGGTCGTACTGGTACGTCATGTTTTATCCAATTTTCAGTACTAATACGAGGGCCCGTACCGATATACCCGTATCGATACGCTGAGGTACCGTATCGAAACGCCTTGCATTTCATGAAATTTCAGTAATCTCTTTTCATACTGATACGATCGACCATACCGGTATGCCTTGCACTATATGATCATTTTTACTTAGCCATACCGGTACGCACCAAATAGGGTATCGGTACGCCTTGCACAGTAATGTAATTTTTTTGACAAATCTTGATCTAATCTTATTTAATTCGTGTTCAAAGCTTGTCAACCTTATGCAACATATTCTAACATGTTAAGCTAACTTTATAACAAGTTCGTGTTCATTTTAACACACGTATCTTGATCAAATTAAGAAAAGTAACAAAGATGTCATTTTAAGACATTAACCCCAATTTCATGCACAGCTTATTCTTTCATGTTTCTATTCAAATAGCCATCACATAAACACACATCTAACATTTGCAACACATCAAAGAACATGGTTTAACCGAATTTGACTTGTATTTGCCTTGTCTAGCCAAGTAAATGCCTAGGGAATCATTTCATAAAATTCAACATCACATATTTACATACTTAACATGCTTAACACACAATTAGTACACATTTACTTAATCTATCATATGAACACCAAGAAATTGTCCTTGAAACAAAACAATATGTGTCCAAAATTCCATGCATCATATGCCTCAATGCACATTCATTCCTATATCATAACTTCCTCATACATTAACATGACATATGCCACCATTCTAGGAGTTATAGGGAAGAATGTAACATTACTCAGAGTTTAAGAAGTGACTTGCAACCTTTATCCATGATCGATCCTAAGCAAACTTAAAATCCTGAAAATGCATGACAATGGAATGTATTAGGCTTACATAGCCTAATTAAGGTAGTAATCTTGTATAATAACATATATATATATATATATATATATATATATATGAACAATTATTATTTTCAATCAAAATAAAGCATATAATGGCATCCATGAATACAATGAGATTAAAATACATAATGACATCAAATCATACTTGAACATATATCTTGTTTGAGTTCATAGCCATGTCTTGAGTATATGTTATTAGAGACCATAATCTTGTCTTGTAGATGTCTTTTGAAAGTTTATAGTCTTGTCTTATTAATGACATATTTTATATATTTTTGTGCCTTGATTATTTTGTCCTTTGGATCACATTGAATATGGATAGCTTAATTCGTGTTTAATTATATTGGTCTGTGTTACACATGGCACATATCACAAAGCACATAGTACATAATCATGAATCTCCTTCTCCTTCATCATCTCCCCCAAACCCCACATCTTCGCCAAATTCATGTAAGCATATACTATATCAATGTGTCCAAGGTCCTTGTTAAATCTTGAATTTATTTCATAATCTTGTTTCATGAATGAGCTATTAGCTCCTTGAATTCTTTGGGAGCCAGTGGTGGACAAGGTATCTAGTCGCCTAGCAAGTTGGAAGATAAATGATCTTTCTTTTGGTGGCAGATTGGTACTTGTAAAATCTGTCCTTTCAGCTCTACTTTCTTATTATCTTTCGATGTTCAAGCTGCCAGTTGGGGTGCTCCGCAAACTTCACCAGTTAATGGCCAATTTCATTTGGGGGGCTCGTCCGATAGAAAAAGAATCCATTGGGTGAAATGGTCAGATTTAAGCCAGCCAAAATCTTTGGGCGGCTTAGGAATTATTGATTTGAAAATTCAAAATAGAGCTTTCTTGAGGAAATGGTTATTTAGATACGCGAACAATTCGGATGGGTATTGGCAAAAAGTGGTGAAATGTAGGTACCGCTATAACTCGCGTTCCCTTTTTCTTAATGATTTTAATAAGAATAGACTGTCATGGATTTGGAGATGTATGGTTTCTGATGTCTTTAAAGATGATGTAGTTGGTTCTTGTTTTAAGAACAAATTTATATTCCAAGTGGGAGATGGTAGTTCTATTAGATTTTGGGACAACCATTGGCTTTGTGATATTCCGCTAAGGTCTAAATTCCCTCGCATTTTTTCTTTAGCATATAATAAAGAATGAATAATTTTTTGATTTTGAGGTTAAAAATGGTTTGAGTTGGACTTGGAACGTAAACTTGAGACGACGATTTTTTGATTGAGAACAAGACCAGTGGGGATGTTTCTGGAAGACGTTACAATCATTTCGTTTAAATAATTTGTTGAGAGACTGGATTGGCTGGTCCGGAGCGGGAGATGGTATGTTTTCGGCAAAATCTTTCAAGAAAATCTATTACATTGCTTGCAATAAGGATAACTCTTGGGAGAGATTGGTATGGTAAGGAATTGCTCCTCCAAAGGTGGAGTTGTTTGTTTGGTTAGTGGTTCGTAAAAGGTTACCAGTCAGGGTTGAACTGATCAAAAGAGGTGTTTCTTCGATTCCGGTGTCACTCTGCCTTATGTGTGGTTGCGCTGCAAAATCAGTTACTCATTTGTTATTTTCTTGTCACATCTCCTGGTCCATTTGGATGAAGTTCCTTTCGATATGAGGCATCTCCTCGACATTGCACGAAGAGTCGTCCATGTTCCTTCAAGCTTGGCAGGAGGTAGGGGTGGGCATTGTCGGGTACCCGGGTTTCAGGTACCCGAAAAATCGGGTATCTGGTTCATCCGGGTACCTCATTGCTCGGCCAGAGTCCCGGCCCATCACATCCGAGTACCCGAGACTCGGGTACCCGTAAAACTCGGGTACCCAATTCGTAGTTTTTTATTTTAAAATTTTAAAAAAAATCACACAATAAACACAAAAATATTTTTTTAAAAAAAATTAAACTTAAAATTTAAAAGTATATAATACAAACATAGAAAGAATTTAGGGATTTAAACTTAGTTTTAGAGTAAAAATAGTAAGAAACTTAAAATATAAATATAATTTAAAATATAAAAAATATATATTAAAATTTGTCGGGTCGGGTCGGGTACCCGGTAAGGGAAAACTTCCGATCCGTGTCCCGAAAAAATTACCGGGTAAAAGTCACGTTGATGTGCTTCAGCTCTTTTTCTTAGATAAATCTCGTTTAGCGGTATGGTTTAAAGCTACTAACCCCTCGTATAAGCTCTCCCTGGACGAGTTAGTAGCTGATTCGTCCATTATAGACAATTTGGAAAATATGTCTATTTCTTCATAGGCTCCTTCATGGAAACCAGCCCCAGTAGGCTTTGCCAAATTGAATGTGGATGGTGCGGTTCTTAAAACTGTTTTCCAGACTCCAAGGCAAAACGGATATGTAACGCCTGGTTTTGGGCTTAGATGTTTTAGACATCGGATCAGACCGGTCGGGAACGGTTCGAATCGCGTAAAGTGATTTTTGGAAATCAAATATCGGAATAGGATAAAATTGTGATAAAAATTGCTAAAATCATCTAAAAATATAATTAAGAGGTTGGTTAAGTCAATTTTACAAAAAAAGGGATTTGGAAAATGGACATTTTGAGTAGTGACCAAATTTAAAGTTTCAAAACTGGGAAAATGTGATTTTCAAGGTGGAAGCCAAAATCTTAAAACCTTTAGGGGGCTTGAAGTCAATTTGACCTTTCTTCAATATGACATGTGATTTAAATGGGTTTTAATTAAATGGTTTTAATTAGAATATGATATTAATTAATTGGTAGTTAGTGGATTTTCATTTTACGTAACTACCAATTTCCTCTCATTTTAGCCAAACACCATTTTCTCTCACCTTTTCCAGAATTCTTTCTCCCAAAAATCCTCTCAACATTTTCTAAATCAATTTCAAGAGATCTTCCTTAATTCTTTAAGATTTTTGCAAGGAAAACTTGTCATCTATTGAAGGAAGTAAGGATTGGAGGTAAATCCCGTTCTCAACCTCTAATCTAAGTTCTTTATTAAAATTTCCAAGATATTTGGCTTCTAATAACTATTTTTATTGAGTTTTCAATATTGTTTTGATTTGAGATCAAAATCTTATGAAATTGTGGATGAAATCTTGATTTTCGGACTTGATGAGTTGGACACTGTTTTGTGTTGATTCTAATTGATTTTTAAGTTGTTTATATGTTAAAATGATGTGTTAATAACATAGATCCCGAAATCCTTGAGATCCCTGAGTTTCTTGGTAGTTTAAGTGTGATTTTGGGGTGTAATGGTGGAATTTTGATTGCTGGGGGTATAAGGATGAGTTAGGATGTTTATTAGATGTGTTTTGATGTTGATAAGTGATTGGAAGTGATGTATGATGGTTGGGCTTGTTTTAGGAAGCAATCGATTGAGTTTTCGGTTGTTTTGGAAGAGTATTTTGGTGTGGTTTGTATGGGCAACGAGTTTATGAATTGTTGCTGGTGTTAGAATGCATTTTAATGCATTTAGATCTCTGTTTTGATGATGTGAAAACATGGGATCTTGATCTGGAAGCTAACAAGGTGATTTTGGAAGCTCCGGAGGTGTAATTTTTGTGTCGGCGAGCAAGGCTTCGCGTAACAGTGAGTGGAAATGCAATTTCCTGCTTTGTAACGCCTTGAGAGTGTTCTTGGGAGCTTAGTGTAAGTTTGATGCACTTAACTAAGCTCAAGTGTAAGTGTTTCGGTAATCCCTCTCTTGGAAATGTGTTAAGGTTGATGAAAATGCATTTGATGTAAGAGTGGATTTGTTTACTATTTTTAAGCATGGTTTAATGCTGGATTTTAATGTCATTATGTTAAGGATGCACTAGGTAAGTGATCCTTGGTTTTCATATGAAAATGCATATGATGTTAAGCATGTGTGCTTGTGGAAATGACATTGTGGTTATGCTTGAAAAACAGTGGAGTAAAGTGGATAAATGATTATATTGGCAAGTGATGAAAATGGTTTTTGGTTACTTTAATCGGATATAGTTAGCCGGCTATAGGATTGGGTGCACCGTGAATTAAGTCGCCTTGGATGTTGAGGGGTTGTGATTGTGTCGTAATCTCCATCCAAGTACCCTAACGATTGAGGTTAAGATCACAATGGTGAATGGTTAGTCCCGTGTGTGAGTCTTGTGTATGTGTCCCATACTCTCGTTAGTGGAATTATACAACTACCGATGAGTGATGTTGAGGGGTTGTGATTGTGCCATTATTCTCCATCACGGGTGTTGAGGGGTTGTGATTGTGCCATTTGTCTCCACCTTGTGTAGTCCGGTAGTTTGTATGAAGCGTGAGGGACAACGCTTGTAATTCACGTATCCGATTGTGTCTTGTGTTGAAATGATTTGTGGACTATCACTTGAAAGCCAATATAATGTAAATGAATAAAGTGAAGCATGAGATGCTTGTAAATGATGCAAGGGTGCATGAGATAAATGTGTATGATGCAAGAATGCATGCGATGCTTGTTAAAGCATGAGCAAAGGTCTTTTTGCTGTTGTACATTGATGTATATGTGCATGAGGTTTCAAAAGTGCATTGAAGTCTTGAGAAGACTTGTTTTATAAATGGCATGTGTGGTAAAGTGTTGTTTTTGCAAATCATGAGTTATGCATTGATGAATGTTGCCTAGCGATCCTCACTAAACTTATTGCTTACGCTCTTTTGTTTCATCAATGCAGAGAATTGAACCTTTGAAGGCAGCCCCCAAAACCAAGAGGAATCCATAGCTTTGTTAAAGAGATGTATGTGGTTCACCGTTTAGTGTAATAAGAGGCAATGGGTGAGATTTATACTCTGGAATGCTTGAGAATGTTTCTTTTACTTAGAGCATGTTGGTTTGCCTATACTTGAGTTGTAAATGGCCTTTGGAGTATGGATTTTGGTTTATTTGGAGTTTTGACTTGTTTTGGTTTTGGCAAACTAGGGAGCATGCCTTTAGTGTCTATGCTTATGTGTTGGTTGCTATGTTTAAGCTTTAGCCTCGGTATGATGATTGTTGATATGTATCATTGATGTATGCATGTTGTGGCATGTCTCGGGGTTGATTCAAGTGTGAAAAAGTATGAAAAACCAGCATTTTCTGCTGTCACAGGGCAGGGTGTATCGAAACACCCTTAAATGTTCCGAAACAGGGGCCTGTAATGGCCATAGCGTTTCGGTACGGTTGAAGGTGTTTCGGAACAGTTTGGCCACTTGAGAGGCCTGTTTCGATACTGGTCTCAGAACACACCCGAGTACCGAAACGGTCAACACCGTTTCGATACGGGCGTTTCGGTATGAAGGATTGGTGTTTCGAAACGGATGGCCGTTGGATGATGATTTTGAATTGCTATAAGTTTTCATGTTTTACATTTTAGTCCTAAATGTTGTGAATGCAATTGCTTGAGCTTGGACTGTTCTTTTTAGTTGAAATTTGACAGAGGAGCATGCAGTATGACTAATTACATAATGGTAAGCTTAAAATCTATTAAGTCCTTATATTTTCTAAAAATTACGTTTTGGTCCCTAAAAGTGTAATTCATGCAATTGAGTCCCTAAATGCTTTCCGTTCGCTGTGTCCTTCTCTCCTATGATTCTTGGGTAATCACATAGGCTTAATGTGCATCTAGAAAAGATAAAAAGAAAAAAAGGGTCGTTAATCAAGGTTGACTTTTGGGTTGACTTTGGTTTTCCCCGTGTAATCTTCGTAGTTCGGGTCAAACGACCGGGCTAAGGGGTTACAGGATCGATCCCTTTATGGACAGTTTCACTTATATTTTGGTTTCTAGTCTCAAAGTGCAAAAAGGATCGATCCCCTGGTGTGTATGGGATTGATCCCTTTGTTGCAACGATCATATTTTATGTAAAATGATCGATCCCTCGTGTTATAAATGCTCTGGTTTTTTGGTAGGTGACGACTTGATGTCATCCCCAACGGCTCCAAACGGCTAGTATTGATGAAGAAGATACAAAACCAAGGAAAAAACATCTTAGAAACAACAAGAAAGTCTATCAAAACATTCAAGCAATCAAGAATCCAATTTGTGCTTAATTTTTCATCTTTCTTATAAACACTAGAGTGTTCTTCATTGTAATTCATTTGCTAGTGATTTTTTGGGTGTGTGAGAGAGCTTATATAGTGCAAACACCTTCCTTGTGAGGATTTCCTAGTTTGCTTCTTTGTATTTATTTTGGGGAAAGGATTCAATAAACTTTGGGATATAAGTCTATTAAATTGTGTAAGGTTACTCCTTATCCTTAAAGGAAAGACAAATTAGTGGATTTGTGGAAAATTATTAGTGTGGTCACTAAGGTAGTGAATGTAGACTCCATTAAGGGAGTTGAACCACTCTAAATCACTTTGCAATTTCTACCTTTGCAATTAGTGTCCACCAATCTTTAAAAATTCAATTCACCCTTCTTAGTTTTATTTGATCGATTGCCACTCCCATATTTAGAGAAGCTTACCAAGCTTTTCTATGCCATGTATGTAGTCACCAATTTGCTCTATGTGAGCCATAAATGTCATAATCATGCATAAACATTGTAATTCATAGAAAGACATCAAATCGGGATGCTACATTGTCATCCAAAACCATGAACTACACTTATCGAAACCTTCTAAGCTAACTTTGGTCATGTAAGATGATTTTTTTTTTGGATTTAAGTTTCTTTTGAGAAATGAACATTCCTTTTTTTCCCTTTATTCAAACAAGGTTCAAAGACATGAATTTATTAGTTTCCATATTTAATCATATGGAATTAATCTTACATATTTTTGAGAGAATTTCAAGCTCTAAGATTTCATAAGGTAATCTTTTAGACATAGGCTTACTTTGTCAGGACTAAGATCAAAGATAAATAGTTAAATCGAAAAAAGAAATTTAAGCTCTTAGAAATCCATCATTAGTGGTGTGTGCTTATTCTTAAAGAGGTGCTTGCTTGTTCAAGTGTTGGGATGAAGAAAAACTAGTTTTTCCCTCCACCCCCTTCTTGCGGTAGCCTCCAATAGCTTCATTCTTTTAATAGACTAAATATATAATATTCCTTTCATCATTAATGCACTTGCCACCTGGCATGCATACTCACTATATTAGGGAAATGGTTAAATTAGGTTCCAAGTCCTCAAAGAACCTTTCCTTGCCATGAAGAAATATTATGGTCAAATTATACTTTTAGTCCTTGAGTTTCTTAACTTTTACACTTAATTTTTTTGACCTAGAATCTTTACATTTTAGTCACTAATCACACTTTCAAATTCTCACAATTTAATCATAAATCATAAATCTTAAATCTTTTGATTTAAGCTCATAACTTACTAATTATTCACATTAGTCCTTTTTAACCTTTTATAAAGATTAACTTAATTGTCAGAATCAAATTTTCGATCATCAGAATTAAATTTCGACTAGGTTGATTTTCGGGGTGTTATAGTATATGTTTTGGGGATTAAAATTGTTATTATACCAAATTATGATTTAATTTTAATAGCATAGTGACATGCTTATTACAAAATTTTAAGTAAATAATTAAATTATTACATTTAAAAGAAAATTAACTTATTTATTACCAAGCATATAATTAAATAGTACATGATGTATCTGAACACAAATTTAATGTTAATAAAAAATAAATAGAGTAAATAATTAATATGAATACTATTTAAGTTTAGTGAGACCAAATCTCTTTCACTTTCAAAAATATTTTTTGAAAAAATAATTTATGTTTTTTTAAATCCACTGATGATTAAACTAGTTTAAGCATCACCTGCTTGTATATAGCAGGTAAGTAAAACTCGACTCAATTAAAAAAATCGAATATTTTGATTTGAATTGACTCAAAAATAAATTTAACTTAAAAATTTAAATAAAATTTAAATTATAAAATGAGAGTTCGAATAACTCAAAATTTTTAATAATTAGTGGATTGATTTTTAAATTTGAGTCAAGTCCTTCAACTCCGCCTGAAATATATCTATCACATGTAATATATATATATATATATATATATATATATATATATATATATATATATATGAATATAGAAAGTCATTTAAATTAGATATATGAATATGTCAACCATTATTACTCAAAATCCAGTTTTATAGAGTCCGATAAAGAGCTCTAGGCATGGTGGAAAGAGATTCGAACAGTCGGTCACATCGACAAGAAAGATGAACGGGGATGCCATGATCTAAGAACCCCATGTTAATCGTTGGGGTTTCATATATCCATTGTTTAATCGCATCCCGGAGGATGAGACCATCATTGGCAAATGGGTTTTTTTAATAAAATAATTAATTTTTAGTATAAAAAAATTAACAAGTTTTTGGGGACTAATCTTGCTATATGCCTTAAGTAAATTGAGTTTTTTTTTAAAAATAATAATAATGCCATATGTCATTTTTTGAGTGGCTCTATGTTACCACGTCAAATTTTGTCACGAAAATGGGTAAAATTATTGACGGTAAAAAAGTTCATGTATGAAACTGAGAACGAAAAAAGTTAATGTATAAAACTGAGAATTCGGTATAGTTCATGTAACAACGGGGTAATTAACCCACTGATTTTTAGTAAGACCATGGATAAAAGGGTGAGAATGGTTCATAGAGTATTTTCTTCTAATTTTGTTTTGAAATATAATTAATTGCATGTCAAGCCTTTAAGATTTTTAAAAATCATTAAAAAATAATAGTGCTCAGCAGTGTATTGCGTTAGTGGTGTTCAGCGGTGTACGTCGCCCGTGCTAGACTCATCCTTTAAATAATTACAATTAAATTTGTACGTGTTAGATATTAACATAAATTCAAATTGGTAACTAAGTTGTATCTTATTGTAATTCTAGTGTTCGGAGAATACTTGGTAACTATGTTTATTTAATACCTAAATATTTATATTAGGCAAGTTGAGGTTTTTTGGTGGTCAAGTATTTGACTCTATAAATATAGAGTTGGTTTTAACCTTTAAATTATAACAGAGAATTATTTTAGAGAGATGTAACCACTTTTAGAATCTCTGCAACTATAGTGGCTATGTCGTAGATATGAGTATTATAGGGACGTTGAGAAAAATATTTTGATTACACTGATTTTGGTATATATATATATATATTGGTTATTGATTACATGAAATATAATATATTTATACTCTTTGTGTTCTCTACGTTGATTGTGAATTATTCAATTTTCTTTTACATGCATATCTTATTTTATGTTGTTATCGTTTTAATTATTTTTTCTGCATACAAATTCCTAACATACAGAAACTTAAATACTCAATTAAAATCGAATTTTATAAATTGGTCAATCATTTCAGTTCTTTTTCATTGCGTTTAATACCCAGATCTACAGGGTGGTCGCCCCTAGAAAGGGATATGAGAACCATTATAGAGCTAAAGTCCGGGTTTTCATGGCTGCTTTTGCCTGCATTCATTATTTGATTAAGACCATCAATTTTTTCCTCTCACAATAAATATATATATATATATATGGGTAAATGCATTATCAGTGGAAAGATTTTTACACAAACGGACTTTTAAAACTATTACATATCCTTTTTAGAGACTCTAAATCCTAACCTTTAAATTATAAACTTAAATCATAAAATATATTCTCAAACTTTAAAACTTAACTATAAACGCTAAAATTCTAACCCTAAATCCTAAAAATTAGACGCATGTTGGTGCATACAATATTTTCCCTTTATATATTATCATCATTTAGTGCCTTTGAATTATTTAATCAATTTTTTGGTGCTTGTTTTTCTTATGCACAAATCAGTCAATAAAGTCCACTTAGCTAAATACAAGAGAATATATAATGGTAAACACCACAAGGATTTGTGGCTTTTTTTCCATTAATTTTTTTATTCTATTCTTAAACTTTCATTTTTACAATTTAAATAATGTTTCAATTTTTTTAAAAAACATTTTACAATTTATTAAATAAATTAAAGTAAATAAAAAATCTAAAAATAGTAAAAAATGATAAACATAAATTAACTTACTAATTTTTAAGAGGGAAAATATCTAATAAATCAAATAGTAAAACTAATAATATTAACTCTTAGTTCATTCCCTCTCATGCAATATGCAATCTCATCCTATAAAACTAGGAACATCATAAATACAATATTAGTAAAAATATTTCAAATATTACAACATTATTTAAATATATGCAACACAATTTATATATTAAATTAATATTGAATAAAAATATTTAATAAATTTAATTTAAACCATAAATAATTAGTCACTTAATTAAAAATGCAATAAAGGACAACATGAACCTCATTCATTATCGTAAGGATAATATTGTCCAAAGGGGAAGAAATTGTGTAGTACCTAAGAAAATGAGGGGAATGTACCCTAAAGATAAATATAAAGACCCAAACTCATAAAATAAAACAACATGTATATTTTTAACCACTCAATCAATTAATGTATCTCATTATCTTTATTTTAAATAACACATGTTTAACAATTAATTTCTTAAAATTATGTATAGTCAACAAGTGATAGAAATAACATAAGGAGGGAATATTAGAATGATAGGTAATTAGACAAGAGTTGTTGGCACAGTTCCGAGGGCCATATGGAACCTGCCTTTTCAGCAGCATCTCTGACCCACTCTAAATTAAACAAAACCAGGTCGCCTACCTCAGTTAATTCCTCCATTTTTGGCTAATAATTCATCCCTCTTTTGGTCATACCACCATTACCTTCAAAGGCAGTTGAAATATAATTTCCAAGGACACTTCCAATTGTATGTAAGGACAAGGATTTCCTCCACTTATTTCAGCTCAACCTCCCTATCCCATTAATTTTGTCTAATTCTTGATCATCAAACAGCTACAACACATTCAAAGTTTTAAAAGGGCATTTATGTGTTTTAATTCTAGATTTTTTTTATAACTATTACTATCTGATTTATTGGTCGACTAATCCAGATCGGACTTTACAATCCTCCCAATTAAGTTCTCTCCCTTTACAACGCTAGGATTTGAACTCTTGACCTTATTCAAGGGACATAACGCTTGATCCCGTTAGGCCAACTGGTTGTTGATTTTTTTAACCATCGATATCCAACTCGTTGACTAATCTGCATCGGGTTTTGCAGAGGCCTAATATGAGGACGACCCTCCCAACCAAATTTCCTTCATTCACAATATCAAAATTCGAACCTCTTACCTTGCTCAAGAACTTAACGCCCCATCCCATTAAATCAACTGATTGTTAGTAATTGGTTGTTGATTTTCTTTGTATTTTCTTTGGTAGATATAATTTATCAACCTTAGTTTGCACATTTATTAAAATCTACGTTCGCCCCTATTGTTGCAAAGGTTGCAAAGGGCTTGAAATAAGGGTCAAAGGAGGACGGCACTTTCTATGGATTAGAGAAATGCCACTGGCTCCTTATAAATAATATATATACTAGGGGTAGGGTTAGGGTTAGGGTTAGGGTTAGTCAGCAAACAGCATAAAAGCTAGGTAGCTTTTGCTTTCATTCTCTTTTGTCTTTATTCCGTTTTCCTTTGGTAGCTTAGTTCATAAGGAGAGTGCTGGCTTTTAAGCTCCTCTTCTTCCGGTGTTGGATGAGAAAACCATTGTCAATCTCCAGCTGAAGGAGGAATTAGGGTTTCCTAAGTGATGAAGAAACGTCAAGTGGTGTTGAGAAGTGGAAGAAGTTCGAGTACTTCGTCTTTGGTGATTCGATACGGGGCGTGCCAGAAGAACCATGCGGCGAATATCGGAGGGTACGCAGTGGATGGCTGCCGGGAGTTCATGGCCAGTGGCATGGAAGGGACGGCCAGGGCTTTAACATGTGCAGCTTGTGGTTGCCACCGCAACTTTCACAGAAAGGAAGTAGAAACTGAGGTGGTCTGTGAGTATACTCCACCAAATTCTTATTAAGATCAATATCCAAAACAACTATAATAGAGACTTTTTTTTTTCAAAAAAAAAAAGCCTCAATATATATATGAATTTAGCTGATTATTGCTGTTTGTATATTTATATTGTTGTACTGGATTCTTATCATCAAGTAATCTAAACCTTCAAGTACTATTATCTTGAAAGGTAGATGATTAAATACAAGAATGTACGCTTCATTTTATGTTAAGAAGTGCGAACTTTTATACTTAGGTAAAATTATATGGGAATTTAAAAATTTTAGAGATGGAAAATTAAACCATCTATATAAAATATGTAGAAAAATTTTAAAATATACGAGAATTTTTAAGGGTGCGACTGACCCTAACACCTCCTCTGTCCATCCCTAATTAGATATGTAAGCTCTACCAAACTTAATATGTATGTGTGTGTTCTTCCATAAAGAGTTAGGGATTGATTTCAATTTCCTTTATAATTTCCGCAGTAGTTGTTTATTGGATCTATTTGACGATGAAAGGAGAGGAGGATAATGTAAAAAGGTTCAAATTATTTTTTCTTATTAATTTGGTGCTTGAAAATGTCTAAGTTTTCTATTATAAAAAAGATACACATGGAGGAAAAAGGGCAACACATGGGAATATATATATATATATATATAGAGGTTAAGATAAACTTACAATGTGTAAAACTCAATTATTTTTACACAGTTTTTAGACCGTTGGATGATGGTAATTAATGGTTCAGATTATTTTTTTTATTTTTTTCCCAAGTGATAATCTTCAATTTTTTACTGTTAATCTCATTCATACATTTCACTCATCCAATGGTCCTAGATTAGTGTAAAACTAAATGAGTTTTACACCATGTAACTTGATTATCCCCTCCCCCCTCTCTCTCTATATATAACCCATCTCTATAAGGCTGCAGAACAATGTTGAATAAAATTTAGCAATCTGAAATCTTGTGTTAAATGTGTAGAAACAATGGAAAAGCTGGTTTTGTTTATCATGGCCCCCAATTCATAATTACCATACTTGGACACATATACACATATATTAATTCTTCCCTTGAGAATCAAGCATGAGCTTTAATTGGAAATCTATATTTTCCAAGTTAGATGTTTTTCAATACAATTTCTTGTGTTGATGTTTAATTAGTGTATATTCAAGTTGAAAGTATACCAAGATTCAATGACAAACCAAACAAGTGATTCGACTGGAAAAGATGATGTTTATCTTAAAAAATTTAGGTTCAAGCACGCATGTATTTTTATTCTAGTTTGATTAAGTACTGAATGACAAAGTCTAGCCATAAAAGAAATCTTCATTTATTTTATTTTTTTGGTATAACATCGGTATCCAACTTATTAATTATTTAATTCGGATAGGATACTGCAGAGTCCCATTATGAATGCGACCCTCCCAATCTATTTTGTTTCATTTACAATGTCATGATTTGAACACCAAATCTTGCTTAAGTAATAGAGATATAATGCAAAAGAAAGTGACATGAAGAAATAATGCAGACAATGGATGCTGTTTATGTGCTATGCTAGTTTTAGGATAATCTTTTCTTATATACCATATCTTGTTCCTGATCTTGTTCAAGTATTGTAGGACTATCCAGCATGGAGAACCCAATAAAAAAGCATTCCCCATTGCCCTTATTGGATGGAATTTTGTGGTTATATCATATCCTGTCCTGGTGATGTGAGCTTGCCTAGCTCCCTTTTTGTTTCCTTTGTTGATTCTATGCCGTCAAGGGTATCAACTCATCATATTCTCCACGTGAAATGTTTGTCTAAGCGACTATTCTTTTCATAATTATTGGTATTCGATCCATTGATCAAATAATCTGAATCGAATTTTGTAAAATTTTATTATGAAAGCGATTATCCTAACTTAATTTTTTCTACTCACAACGTCAAATTTCAAATTCTTAACCTTAATTAAAAAACTAAGTGGCTCATCCTGCTACATCCGTTAGGACCGTAAGGTATTGTCCGTTTTGGGTAAAGAAATCATAGTCCTCACACTCTTGTCTAGGGGAATTGGATCTCATTGTCTAATCAAGGATTGCATAGCCGACCTAATTTGAGAGGTAATATGATATCACATTGGACCAACTAAGGATTACTTTGATTTTACAAGGAGGGGAATCCTTTCTACAACCACATCTTTTCTCGCCAATACATCATATCCCCATGGTTCTTGCATCAACAGAATTAATAAGAAAATGAAGAGGAGAAGTTACGGACCGGCAATTCTTGCATCAATTGAGTTAATATTAGTTTTTTTTTCAACAAATTAGATTTTATTAATAAATAAAGAAAATTAACATTTACATTATGTGCTTTATTAAAAGTCTCGTTATACTTAATTGGAAGTGATGAGTTCTCAAATGTGACATATTTCATTTGCTACTTTTCTAGTTATTAGGATTTCTTGTTGTTTAATACATGTTGTTTTTGTTATATTTTGTGCAGGGATCCAATTCTGGAAATAGCAGTGAAAAGGAGACATTTCTGCAATTTTTTATATATTCTGTCATGACTAGCATCGTGGGCACGACGCGTCTGACGTGGCAGTGACGTGGCAACTTCTAAAAGACCCTGGAATGTTCTGAGAGAAGATCCGATCAGATTATTAATTTTATCCGATTGGTTTTATTTTGAATTAAAAAAAAACATTTGAATTTGAATTACTATTTTGATATCTTATCCTTGTAATCTAAGCCTATAAATATCAACCTTTGGTGAAGGCTTAAGATCATCTTCTAGCTTTGGGTTTTTTTATCTTTGTAAACATCTTTCTAGTTTTAATTAAAAGTTCTTTTTTTTTTTATTTTCTTTGTTTCGTTTATTTTATGTTATTTAATTATTTTTTCAAAACCAAGTTAAGCATGATAATCAATATCCAAGAACCAACCAAGTCAATTCGATTCGTGAGAATTGAACTTGCTTAAATTCTTTTGGGAAATCATTTTTATCTTTCTGCTTAGATAGTTTGGCAATCGGCCTTACTAAAGGTTTTTAACCGTTTTTCAAATAAAAAAGAGCTCGTTGGTCTGGAATCGTTTAAAAACATAGTTGGGAGGAAGGATCGGCCTGTGGCAAATTTCGACTTCCTGTGAACACTCTTAGCGGCGGTCCGCTAAGGAAAGATAAAATCAGAAGCGATTCTATTTTAGACAATTTCTGAGTCGGGTTTTTCCTGCTTTTATTCTAAATATTTTAACGGCGATAGACGTGGTTGATTTATTTAAGAACCATCTTTCGAAGATAGACTTGGGAAGATTGGTTACTCGAGAGAGAAACAAGTTACGACGGGTTGGGCCTCGTAGACTGTAACCCACATGATCCCCGAAATAAAAACCTATTTCAGTGATCGAAAGAATTGAAGGAGCTGGTTCGAGGCTATTTCACATACTTGGTTTTTCTTAATCTTTTTACCTCTACATTTAAATTTTCATCCAATATCAAATCACTTCCCCATTTTATTTAATTACTTTGCAGATATTCTTGGAAGTACTAATCGAAGCAGTCTTCAGTCAATAATTCCAGCTAATCTCCCTGCGGATCGACCCTCTTTCCCTATATCTATTTAATTTCTTCATATTATTATTTATTAAAAGAGATTAATTTATTTATTTATTTTTGACCAGTTAAACGACGACTTGTCAAAATTGACGTCGTTACCGGGGACAATAATACACACAAACGAGATACAATTCATATCTGAAACATCACATATCCTATTATCTATAAAACAAAAAGATACCCCTGAAATCACCATAATTCCCAATACTTCTCCCTAATATTAGTAAAATGAAAAAGACAAGTCAAGGAAGGTTAAAATTAACCGGTTGTGTTGATAGATCTTTCTATTCTCTCGGAACAAATTTGTGAAGTGTCAACTGTCGAATAATCGATCAATCCTCAACAATAGGTTTTGTATTCTTGAATGTGTAGCTCGATTTTAGTCTTGAAATTTTGACTCTTAACATAAGTAATCAATATTTCCATAATTATTTGCATTTAATGTTCATGTATGCATATGAAACGAGATGAATGAGGAAAGATGTTGCTCAGAAATGCATTCAGAGTCAATATTATTTCCATTTAACATCTTGATAGTGAACGATTTTGAGATTATCAATAATAGTTAGTGTTATACCCCATCCTCTGGTACTTCGAAATATCTCCTCCGTTGTAATTTTTCCGCTCTGTATTCTCGAGAAGAAAGGGGCTGAAGCTTTCGGAACTCCCATGACGTGACCTTGTCAAAGAAGTTACAATGCCATCGATATAATTAGGGGTGTTTAAAAATACAGGTCTGAACTATTCGACCCGTCGACCCCCCTACCCGATTGAAAATTATCAATACCTATTTTTTGGGGCCGAGTACCCGGCCCATATTTTTTTCTGGGTAGTCAGACCGTGTCAGGGCCGAATTTTTTTTATTATAATCGGATACCCGATCCGACCTGACAATTTTAAAACTTATATATTTTAAATTTTATTTTTATTTTATGTTGCTTAATATTTTCCTCTAAAATTAATTTTTAATTTTTAATTTCTTTTTATACTTATATTATATACTTTTAAGTTTTAAAATTTTTAAAAACAATTATATTAATTTTTCAATATGAGATTCGAAAGAAAAATCATGTTCGAGATTAATATTTTTAATACCTTCTTTCGCCGGTAAACTTTAATATATATACATATACCTAATATCAAATAAATAATTTTTGTGTTTAAAATATATATCATGAAATTTTATGTGTTTCTTATGTATTATTTTAAAAAAAAATTAAAAATATATATAAAAATAAACCGGGTACCTTATACCCGATTTTATGGATACCCGATTTGCGGATATCCGAGTAACAGTCCAAGGTTTTACTACCCGTAAATTTTGGGTATCAAAAATTTCGAAAACCCAAATTTAAACACCCAGTTATTAAGTTTATCTAACCCACCAGCTAGTCTTGATATCCGGCAAACAGGCTTATACGGCCAACCCATTATTACCTACTAATTCATAAGCCTGACACCACCCACTAAAACAATATTTATACTCCATCAGAGCATTGAACCGGGAGAGACCATTCAACCATAAGAAACTCTTCCCTTTTCTCTTCAACCTCTATCTTCTCCAAAATTATCATAATTAGGGATGTAAAAATAGATAATTGGATGAATTTCAGGTCGGGTAAAATTAAGTACAGGTCATTTCAGGTTATTTTTCTATTTTGACTCGACTCGAGTTGGGTGCGGATCCATTTCAGGTTGGGTCCATTTGATCAGATCGGGTCCATTTCAGGTCGGGTAAAAACGGGTTGGGTCCGAAGTAGATAATTGGCAGGTTAATTCAGGTTCGGATACACTTCAGGTCGGGTTCATTTTAGGTCGGGTCCATTTCAGGTCGGGTCCGTTTCAGGTCGGGTCCATTTCAGGTCGAGTTCATTTCAGGTCGGGTTCATTTCAGGCCGGTTACATTTCAGGTTGGGTACATTTCATGTCGGGTAATTTCAGGTCGGGTAATTCAGGTTGGGGTATTTTTGGGATTAGAATTCGTATTGAGTTTGAGTTCGGTACAACCGTATAAGTCATCGATAGACTAGGTTGGCCTTCGTCAATCGTCATTGATTTGGAGTTAATTATTTAAAGTCATATCGATCAACTTTTACCAGTATGTCTTTGATTTTCCCTTCTGGTTAAACGTATGATCTGTCCGCCAGCTGCAGCATGACAGTAGTAGGGCAGACCCTTCTGATCCCCAGTTTCTGGAAGACAGAATTTTGGCATTAAGTTGATATTGGCCCCAAATCACATAGTGCCTGCCCTGTATAGTTGCTGCCGATTTTACAAGGGATGATAAAATTGCCCAGATCTTTTCTCTTTAATGGGGCTCTGTTGTGCATCATGGCCATGCATCCCTCTGTGACTGCCATTGTTTCAAACTCACCGATTCGTGTTCTTTTAGAAACTATGTCCTTGAGGAACTTGGCATAGTTAGGCATTTGTTCGATGAGTTCCACCAAGGGCAGGTTGATATGGACCTGTTTCAAGATGTTAAGAAACTTCTTGAACTGGTAGTCTTGCTTCTGCCTCTTTAGCCTTTGTGGGAATGGTGATGGTAGTTTTATGTCTTCAATCCTCTCTTTACATGGAAATTTGATATGAGGGATGGGAGTTTCCTCGGGCAGATTTTCCTCATCCCTGACTAGTTTAGACTCTTTAGGATTTACTATAGCGTTAGGACCTACCGTAGCAGCCTTCTCGATGGGCTTTGAAGAATTGGTCGGCTGCTCCATTGGTGCTTTTCCCTTTTCTGCCTGACCCTTTGGTTCTTGTAAGCAAATTCCACTCATGGTGGTGATTGCTTTGCAGTGCTCGTGGGTCTTTCCTCAGCGACCTCAATATCAATAGGTAAACCTCCCGCTGGTCGTGTATTTAGGATTTGTGCAAATTGACCCACTTGTGTTTCCAACATTTTCAGAGATGCTTCTTGATTCTGCATCCGCATTTCAGTCATGTCTATGAAAGCATTAACTTTATTAACAAACTTATTCAAATTAGCAATATAAGTACTAGTATGAGACATAAAAGTGTTTAAAGTGGCTTCTAGAGAGTTGTTTGTTGTAGGTTGCTGCTGTTGCATATGTTGCTGAGGCGGGTTCCTTTGATAGCCTGTATTCTAATTGGTCAGGTTTTCTGCAGTGTTAGGGTTACTCCATGAGAAGTTTGGGTGTTTCTTCCAACCTGGGTTGTATGTGTTTGTGTTCGGGGTACTGTTCCGGTTGTAGGTTCCCATGAATTTTCCGGATTTTTTTGCATTCTATTCAGTCATGGTCTCCACCGCATTCATCACAGAAGGCTTCTACTGCTTTTACCTTATATGCTCTTCCCGTTGGCTTGATCATGTTCTCCACCAATATAGTCAGCTTATCTATACGAGTGTTTACGAATTCTGAGGCTTCCAACTCATACACTGTGGCATGCTGTCTGATGCCGCCACAACGGGTGGACAGAAATTGGTAGTCATTTTTGGCCAATTGATTCAGAATCCTCATCCCCTCTTCTGGTGCCTTATCAAGGAGTATGCCGTTTGCTGGCGCATCTAGCATCATCCTGGTGGGTTGATTGACACCATTGTAAAATAGAGATACCTGTGTCCAAAGCGGTAGTCCATGGAGCGGGCATTTGTGCACCAGTTCTCGGTAATGCTCTCATGCTTCGTACATTGCCTCGTCATCAGCCTGTCTGAAAGAGGTAATCTCGCTATGTATACGATCCGTCACATTTGATGGATTGAAACGAGCAAGAAAATCTCGACACAGGTCTGTCCAAGACTCAATAGATCCAGCCGTCTGGCTATTTAACCACGTTTTCACCCTATCCCTCAGTGAATAGGGGAATAGCCGCAACTTCAAAACATCAGGGGTAGTCCATGAATTCTAAAAGATTTGCAGATCTCTAAGAATGACTTCATGTGCTGCCTAGCATCCTCATTTGTTGTGCCCCCAAACTATCTCAATTTGTCGATTATATTGAACATAACATGCTTGAGTTCAAAATGATTGGCATCAATGTCTGGTTCTATGACCGCAGAGTTAAGGCTGTCTATGTCTTTCTCCATGTAGTCTCGAGTGGTACGGATTTGTCTTTGCTAACCAGGAGAAGGAGGTGGTGGTGGTAGCTGCTGCTGATCTTGCTGCCTACCATCTGCCGCAGGGTCTGCCACGGCAGGGTTATTACCGACATTATTTCCATCATTGCCGTTATACATTGCTGCTTCTGCTGCTTTCGCTGCTACTAATGGTTCACATGCCTCTCTTCTAAGTTTTCTTGCTTCTCGTTGGATCTCGTCAATGAACAGATGTTTAGATGATGAATTTGCTCTGGTCATAAACTAAAATAAGAAGTTGTGAGATTTTTTTATGATAATAAAGAGAACAAAACTAGAAATTAAATGCAATAAAGAAAAAGCGTAGAAAGTAAAAACGAAGTTGCTGTTGCCAGTCCCCGGCAACGACGCCAAAAACTTGTACAGCGTAAATGTGTTCTCTAAATCGAGGGCAATTGTACACTTCTGTCAAGTTATAGTATAAAAGATTATCATCTCCTCAGGGACTGGATGGCTACTTCAAGATTAAATTCCTGCACAAATAAAAGTAAAAACACAATAGATTTGAGTTGGTTTGTGAAAATTGCATAAACTAAAGTAATGGAATAATAAAGAGATTGAGTAATCAGAATAAGAAGATGGGTCAGATTGAGTTATGGTGTAGTGTGAAACTGCGTTGAACTTTGAAAAAGTCTTAAGATGCAAAGTTGATATCGCCGCCACAGCGGGTGACAGATTGAACACTGCCACGGTGGGGAACTCGGCGGGCCTTCAAGGTTCAGCAGAACGTCCTAAACTGATTCCGACTTATCTCTAAGTTTGAATACTATTGATGCTCACTCTTTGACAATACCTCTCGGCGTAAACCTAGATTGAACAACAACCTTCCCAGGTTCCTTCTTAGCCGCCTTAAACCTAAACTTATCTCTAAGCTAAGTTGATTTTTGCCTTAATTGGAGGAAATCGTGTTTATCCCTTTCTTGAGTTTAACTCTCTCGAATTGAAAAAACTGGATGTGCTCACAAAGATCTCTCGATTCTATTGCAAACAAAGATGAAGAATGTGAAATAAACAAGCATTGAATTCAAATTGCATTAAAAACTTTAACTAATTACAACCGTACTCACAACTACTAAACAAAACAATCTTAACCCTAAGAAAAGTTTAGAACATAATGTGAATGAGAAAACACAAAAATAAATTCTAAAAATCCTAAGCTCTCCTTATTGTCTTCCAATTCTATCAAGCCCTCCTTTTATAGGTGGTTACATGTGAAAACCCTATTTGGGAAGAAGTCTCTCTTTAGGAGGAAGTTAAGTTGGAATTAAATGATGTCAAACGTCTGAGTGTTTTATTCTAAACTGACTCCTCTTTTGGGCTTTCTAGGGCTGCAAGCTTCTTCCTTGTTTGGGTCTTCTCACGTCATCTTTGGGTGCTCCCTGACTTTATCCGTCATGTGGCTTGGTTCTACTGATCTAGGAAATTCTCCTCTTCATATCACACTCCCCTTTTTCCAATCTCCAATGGGCTGCCACGACGACAATGCTGCAAGTAGTCTGTCTCGGCGGCTCATTCTTTGAACTGCGTCAGTACAGTTCTTTTCTGCAACAATGGTTCGTCCTGTGTGAGTGGATGTGATAATTCTACTCTCTTCTCCTCTCTATCAATCTTCTGCTCCGCTGTCGCGGCGAGTGCCGGCGACAATCTCTTGCAACCAGTAATGCAAATGCAACAAAAATAGTGTCTTTTCTTCACAAATAATCGTAAATACTGTAATAAGATGAGTGAAGGAAAGATACTATATAACATGCATGGAAACCTAAGTATGAACTAAAATGGGCTTAAGAATAGTGACAATATGAGCTAAAATGGGCACAAAATATAGGACTGTTAAGCACTTTACAACGTTTGTCATTGAAGATAGGATGGAAAACGAATAATCTTGGTAGAAGGTTTTGAGGCTGTGGAAAATATGGAAAAAGAACTCGTAATTGCAATTTTTTTGTTTGGTACAATCGACCAGTATATAATCAATCAAGGGTTGTGATTCTTGATCTTCTGTCCACCCGTTATGGCGGCATTAGACAACATGCCACAGTGAATGAGTTGGAAGCCACAAAATCCGTAAACACTTGTATAGATAAGCTGACTATATTGGTGGAGAACATGATCAAGCCAACGGGAATAGCATATAAGGTAAAAGCAATAGAAGCCTTCTGTGATGAATGCGGTGGAGACCATGACTTAACAGAATGCAAAAAATCTAGAAACTTCATGGGAACCTACAACCGGAATAGCACCCCGAACACAAACACATACAACCCAGGTTGGAAGAAACACCCAAACTTCTCATGGAGTAACCCTAACACTGCAGAAAACCCGACCAATCAGAATACGGGCTATCAAAGGAACCCGCCTCAGCAACATATGCAACAACAGCAACCTACAACAAACAACTCTCTAGAAGCCACTTTAAACATTTTTATGTCTCATACTAGTGCTTACATTGCTAATTCGAATAAATTTGTTAATAAAGTTAATGCTTTCAAAGACAGGACTGAAATGTGAATGTAGAATGAAGAAGCATCTCTGAAAATGTTGGAAACACAAGTGGGTCAATTTGCACAGATCCTAAATACACGACAAGCGGGAGGTTTATCTATTGATACTGAGGTCACTAGAGGAAAGACCCACGAGCACTGCAAAGCAATCACCACCATGAGTGGAATTTGCTTACAAGAACCAAAGGGTCAGGCAGAAAAGGGAAAAGCACCAATGGAGCAGCCGACCAATTCTTCAAATCCCGTCGAGAAGGCTGCTACGGCAGGTCCTAACGCTACAGTAAATCCTGAAGAGTCTGAACTAGTTAGGGATGAGGAAAATCTACCCGAGGAAACCCCCATCCCTCAGATCAAGTTTCCATGTAAAGAGAGGATTGAAGACATAAAACTACCACCACCATTCCCACAAAGGCTAAAGAGGCAGAAACAAGACTACTAGTTCAAGAAGTTTCTTAACATCTTGAAACATGTCCATATCAACCTGCCCTTGGTGGAACTCATCGAACAGATGCCTAACTATGCAAAGTTCCTCAAGGACATAGTTTCTAAAAGAACACGGATCGGTGAGTTTGAAACCATGGTCGTCACAGAGGGATGCATGGCAATGATGCACAACAGAGCCCCATTAAAGAGAAAAGATCCGGGCAATTTTATCATCCCTTGTAAAATCGGCAGCAACTATACAGGGCCGACATTATGTGATTTGGGGCCAGTATCAACTTAATGCCAAAATTCTGTCTTCCAGAAACTGGGGATCAGAAGGGCCTGCCCTACTACTGTTATGCTGCAGCTGGCGGACAGATCATACGTTCAACCAGAAGGGAAAATAAAAAAAATGTGTTTGGCCAAGAGCATTGACCCAACATATCTAGAACATGTGTGGATTTACTTTCACAATGTATGATACAAAGTTATCTTGTATAGAGATAATGCAAGATGTATATCTCAATTGAAAGGTGGATACATCATGGAAGATATTACTCCAAAGTTTCATCCCTCACGATCTTTAGAAAATAGTATTCAAGGTTGAATTATGAAGATTCAAAGATCTTTAGTAGTGTTTTCATGAGGGAGAGTAAATACGCGTTGCACTCTTTTTCCCTTGATCGAGGTTTTGTCCCAATGAGTTTTCTTGGTAAGGTTTTTAATGAGGCAACATGTTATGCGTATCAAAGATGTGTGTACTCTTTTTCCTTCACTAATTGTTTTCCCGCTGGGTTTTTATCTTAGTAAAGTTTTAACGAGGCACATTATCTACATAGACATCCAAGGGGGTGTTATGAATATTTATCTATGTGGATGTCTATCATGATTAGAATTTTATCTAAGGAGATTGATTTACTTTATCATTAGGAATATTATCTCATTTAATTAGAGTTCAATGTAATATGTACTTCTTATGCCTATAAATAGATGACTTGATAAAGGCATTGTACACAGGTCTATATTTGAGAATAATACAAATATCTCTCTTTCTCTCATCTCTTTGTTCTTTCATTCTTGTTCTTTGTTCTTTTTATTGTTCTTTGTTATTTTATTCACAACAAGTTTAAAATGATTTATAAAACATTAAAAAATTTAACACTTTGTTCAGAAACCGATTTATATACATGCGTCTCTCTTTTTCAATAAAAACACAAAAGAAAACAAATAAGTTAAACTAAGAAATTATGATACTTTTAACTTAAATTATATTTAATTAAATTTTTATTAAAATTAAAACTTAAATTAGATTTAATTTTTTTTACTTTGTTCGATATTGACAGAATTAATTAAATAATCCTTTATTTATTTTTATAAATTAATATTAAATTGTTTTAAAAATTAACTTGTTAAATATTTAAACTTTATAAATGTGTTTTTGCGTTCGAATCACTCTCTTAACTTTAAAATGTTATTTTGTGTTGTTGGTACTTAATATACGTTAAATATAAATTTTAGTAGAAATGAATCAAAAATTTAGACTAGCACATTTGGTTCGTGCTTGGCCCTTACAGTTTCTTCCGGTCACTCTATCCCAATTTTTTTTTTTTTGGTTTTTTGGGTTGGTTTTTTATAATATAAGAATGATTTATGGTAAAATGTGTCTATATAATTGGTTTAGCCTAGCGACTAAATCACCAGCTTATTCCCTTGAGGACGCAGGTTTGAATTCTTGCTCTCCTTAAATTCAATATATTTTTTCTATTGACGTGGTGTCACGTCAGAATTAATGTTAGTTTTTAATCGTAAGTGACCAAAATAGATATTATTAAAAAATATTTTAAAAAATTTACGTCAGCATCAACGTTAGTTTTTTAACAGCGGATAACCAAAATATTAATAGAAGATAACGTTAATAAATATTTTGACGAAAAAAATAGTTGGGTGATCAAAACAAAAAAATTGTGATAGTTTGGTGACCACCTGTATAGTTTTCCTAATTTATAATTCTTACATTTCAATAATTCCAGATGGGATAGCTAGCAAAAGAGGATTAATTGTCCTCCAAGTACTTCATTTTCATTTTTTTTTCAAAGATGGCTCTCACTAATCACTCCAAACTCAAATTCATCCAAAAAGCCCAAAAGACCAAAGAACTAACAGACTTAAGCTGAAGTCAACGTCCGAACGTTTACTCAAAAGTTTGGGTCATCAAATAAGATATCAATATAAACTTATTTCTTAGAATAAGAAGCTAAAATATATTTCAAGAATCAAACGCTAAAATATATTCCAAGAGTCTTATGCAATGAAAAAAAGTGGAATAACTTAAAAAGTCCAAAATTCATTTGTCACATCTATGTGTACCGTGGGTTATTTTAATAATACATTTTATTTATTAAAATAACGATTTCGGTCTGCGAAAATTAGAAAACATGTTCGGGGGTCGATTACGCGTGGAGAAGGATTAGCACCCCCACAACGCCCAAAATTGGTACCTAATTGATTTCAAAAACGTTTTTAAAAATTGGAATTTGTAAGTCCACGAAAGTTCGATTTTATTTGTCCATTTATTAATATGATTCTATTTTAACGGTCTCATCATTCGAAAATGAACTCCGATCATCGCCAACACTCCTGACGCTAACCCATCATTTCTGTTTGATAAGACACCGCATTTATTAGATTTCACTTTTAAAATAAACAAACAAGGAAGGGTTTAGTGGGTTAAAGCTTTTAATTATTCTAAGTCAATATTTTTTTTTGAAAATTATTCTAAGTCAATATTTATAAAGCTAAAACGTCATCTAGGTTAAATTTTACCTATTAGGGTAAAAGTGTGATTAAGTGTATCTTATGAACTTTAAATATGAGAAAAATTTTATTTACCATATTTACAAGGCTCTAGCTAGGGTAATTAAGAATCTAACCCTAAAGGCTCTATGAAACCTAATTATTAAATACAACGACAACTTTTAGTCTTAGGTTTTTTTTTTTATCGGAAGATCTAACTAAAAACAAGAATAAAAATTAAACATACATATTTACAAGATCTAAAGGCATTTTTAAAAAAAACAAAGAACAAAATTAAAAAAAAAAACAAGAAAAAATTTATGTGCAAGTTATAGTTTAAATAAAATTTACAAGAGATGAGAAGATCAAATTGCATTAGAACTTTAAAAAGCCAAATTAAAAAAGAGGATTAAAGTACTTGAGAATTAAAAGGTTATGGAGATGATGAAGAAATAGGTTAAGAAAAACATTTCTTACAAAACTTTTTAAAATAAAAACGAATCAAACTTTAGTTTAAAAGAACAAACAAACAAAAGAAAAAAAAAACATTTTTTATAAAAAAAACACGTTACAAACAATTAAAGCAAAAAAATAAAACAATAAACAAAATAAATACTTTGAAGAATACTTCAAACTATTATTCCAACTTTGAATCGAATACAAAAGCTCGAGCCTAAGTTGAACAGAATTTCTCCAAAATCTCTCAAAACTCTCTGAATTCTCTCTAGTAAATTGTGTATTTTTTGTGGCGAATTGCTTGCTTCTTATTCCAAAAATTCGAACCAAATGTTGTTGATTTTATACTGCTCTTATAGACTTTTCTCAATGAACTTTTTTGGGTGTTTGTGGTGTATTTTTTGAATTTTTGTTTTGGTGTTTTTCATAATGCACAAAGGTCATTATTTATAGGGTTTAAAGGATTGGGAATTAAGGTAATTTGGGGATAAAGTCCCTGTTTTTGTCCCATAAAATCATCTCATCTGATCAGCACAATTTTAATTCGTTGAAATTCAATCCAAATTTTATCAAATTCGGCTCCAAATTGAAGAATTTTGCCCCCAAATTAATTAGGGCTCGAAACATTTTCTTCCTCAATCGGCAAGCAAACGACGATGGCAAAGGAAGAGGTTCGCGGCATCGGACTCAGCCGGCTAAGGCGAGTTGACCGGTACCAAACACGCTGGCCGTCGTGACCCAGGGATGGCGCGACCATGGATGACAGCTGGCCAAAACGCGTACAGGGAGAGATTTGGGGGGATGATCTCGCGCGCATGCAGTGCACGCGGTAGCGCGTGGCGCGCGTTTCTCCCCTTTTCCCCTTTTCCCCTTTATTCGATCCAAGTCGTCCATATCTTCAACCCCTAATCTAACGGTCTACGTTAAACCTGAAAAAAAAACAAAGATAAATGAGTTAGTTTGGGCTTTTTTTAAAAACTTAAAACGAGTTCTTATTTATTTAATTTTTGGAGTGAGATTTATTTGAATGAGTCCTTATTTATAAAATGAGTTAATTATTTTTATTTTTAGAGATGGGTTTTATTATGTATATATTTTTTAGGCTTTTAGTAATAATAATAGGTAAAAATCTAGTGTCAACAGAGTCCTATCGCAAAGAGTCACTGACGATGAGTAAGACATTTCACATGAAAATATCATAAAATGATATATTAAAATATTTATAGTTAATTATTTTTTAAATTTAACGAAAATAGTAGTATTTTAACAATTTATAATTAATGTGAATTGAATTTTAGTTCGATTGACATAGTTATTGTAATAATTCCTAGAATAACATAGGTGTACACTGTATTAATTTTCATTTATGAGTAAGATAAAATCTAAAAAATTTAGATTTTGCATTCGAGAGGGAAAACAACCCTTAACTAATACCTTAACTAATATCTATCAAATTTTAATTGGGATAATTTTTTTGGTAATATGTGTGTTCTTCTTACGGTCTATGTTTGGGGTGTGAGATTGTCCCTCCTAACAATGTTGTCTCCAAGATTTGAACTCGCGTCCTCTCCTTGAAAATGAGATACATTATTTAAATAAAATAAAAAAAAGTGTGTATGATTTTAGAGAATGGAGTCCGTTTTCATTTTTATTTTCTTGGAAAATGAAAAATAATGAAGAAAACATGTTCGATTGGAAAAATAGAAAATAATTTTTAAAAAATGAAAACAAAAAGAAAGTGAAAAATTGAAAACATAAAAAAGATATTTTTATTGTGTGTTTTTTTAGATAAAGAATGAGGCAAAAGCCATTACATTAGAGGCCCCTCAAACAGGAGTAAGGGGCCTTGAATATCCCTATGAAGAAGCATATGCAAAGTTGGCGGAGGTGAATCGAGGGTAAGCAATCCCATGTTTGGGTCATTGACAAATTTTTTCATAAAATCTGCTGCCATGCTGGACTCTCTACGGATCTGAACAAACCGTACATGCCAAGGGTTGTTGAGGATTCCCACCATCGATCTTATTAGGGCATGTGGACTAGTCGACGATGGGCTAGATAATAGAGTAAAAGCATCACCATTGTCAATTTGGACAATGATCTGAGTAAAATCATGAGACCAAGCCAGTCGTAGCCCTTCCAAAACGCCCCACAACTCTGATTGGAGAACATTAGAAATACTTATCGCCTTTGAGAACGAGAGAATATGATTACCCCAATGATCTCTAAACACACCACCGATAGATGAAATTTATGGAATTTAAAGTGAAGCGGTACCGTTTTCAATAAATAATCTAATTATTTAAATTTTCAAAACTTAATAATCATTTTACTTGAGAGACACGTTTTCAACCTGACTTCCTAGATTCGGCCCATAACCTTGGGTCATGTTTAGGGGGTTACATTTAGTGGTATCAGAGGCAGGTTCAATCTTCGGACTGTGAGGCTCAAACAAGTTTTAAATTGAATTTGAACTTTTGCATGCATGCTAATGTTTTTGAGCAAATGGGTATTTTTGAGAAAGTAAATATTTTCAGAATTTTGATATATTTTGAATAGAACTCCAAGTACTGAAACTAATCTTAGGACTCTTTGAATTTTGTAGATAAACTACTATGCCACCTCGTAAAAGCTCTAGATTAGCGGTCGACCGTGGTCGTGGTGGAGTGCGTGGTCGAGGTCGAGGTCGTACTGCAACAGCTGAGAGCGGTGCTTCACAGTATGTGGGAGCGCCGCCAAATTAGGATAATATTCATGAGGTTAATGAGAAAGAGCATGCCATGGATCAGCAGCTTGGAGTTCAACAGACTAGAGCCCAGCAGATCGGGGCCCAATAGACTAGGGCCCAATAGACTGTGGCTCAACGGGCTGGTGGTGAGGATCAGCTAACTCAACGGGCACAGGGTGATGGACCACCTAGTTCTGGGGACAGTGAGACTGCAGGATTGGATAGTGCTACAGTGCATAAGGAGTTGCTCCGCTACCTTCGTCAGTCTGAGGGTGTCAGGAAACCCATATCTACCGAGTTTCTGGCTGCCGGGATGACTATGTTCGATGGGAAGACGGGTACAAATCGACTGATGTTGAATACTGGTTGAAGAAGCTTCAGAGGTTGTTTGTTGAGATGGACTATCCTACCGACCGGAAGCTTAGGCTCCTGTATCACTATTACAGGGTGTGGCTTAGAATTGGTGGGAGGCTGAGGAGCATGTTATTCCAGTTGGTCAGATTTCTTGGGACTATTTCCGATAGACTTTCCGTGACCGATATGTTAGGGCTGAGTGTTTAGCAAAGTACCGGGATGATTTTATGAATCTGAAGCAGAACGACATGTCTGTGAATGATTATGAGATTGAGTTATGAGACTGATCCAGTATGTTCCGAGGCTGGTAACTATAGAGAAGGAAAAGTGTGACTGGTTTCTGAAAGGGTTGCGTCCTTCAATTAAGGCAGGTGTGGCTCTGCATATGGATAATGGGTATAAGAAGATCACTAGGAGGGCTAGGACAGCTGAGCGGAATGATGCAGAGTTGAAACTACTCGAGTCTTATGGTACTGATAGAGGTAGGAGACAGTCGACTGCATCAGTTCAGCACAATCAGAGTAACCATTCTAGGAAGAGAGCCAGAGACGGGTCTGATCATTAGGGTTCTTCCAGAGCTAGGCTGGTGACTTCCACTGTTCCGACCGTTAGTGCCGGAGGTTCGACTAGTACCCGTGGGGTGCCACAGTGTTCCTTCTGCAAAAAGTGGCATCCAGGTGAGTGTAAGAGGCAGTCTGGGGCTTGTTTCCGATGTGGATCTTTTGAGCATCTTTTTAGGGATTTTCTGATTTTGCCTCCAGCATCATATGCTCCGAGTGAGTCTCGGGCATCTGTACAGACTCCTACTAAAGGCAAAGGATATGGTAGACCTACTGCTTCGGGTACCGCTGGTAGGGGTAGACCTGCTTAGAGTAGAGGATCTGCTGGTTCTGGGTGAGACAGCTAGGGTTAGTCTATTCTACCAGGAGGCATGATGATCGTAATGAGTCAGACGTTATTGTCGGTACTTTTTCTATCCATTCTATTTCATATTTTGCTCTTCTTGATAATGGTTCGACTCATTCCTATGTTGCGAGTTCGGTATTTGGGGGTCTTGAAATTCCTGTTGAGAGTACCGATAATGCTGTCATCGTACACAATCCGGTAGGTAATCCCATTGAGGTTACCAAAGTGTACAAGAATTGTCATCTCGAGCTTCAAGGAGAGATCTTTTCAGCTGATTTGATGGAGTTGCCATTTGGGGAGTTTGATCTCATTCTCGGTATGGATTGGTTATTCGCTCACCGAGTCACTTTAGATTGTGAAAAGAAGAGGGCAGCTATGAGGACCTCTGCTGATCGTGAGGTAGTTCTTGTTGGAGAGCGTAGAGGTTTTATATCTAATGTTGTATCAGCTTTCAAGGCTGAGAAGATGATCAAGAAGGGGTCCATCTCCTATCTTGCTTACATTCTTGATCTGGGGCAGTCTGGTGCTGGGATAGATAAGATTCGGGTTGTGTGAGACTTTCCAGATGATCTGAGGCAGTCTGATGCTCCTGTGTCTATGGCTCCTTACCGGATGGCACCGAAGGAGTTGAAAGTGCAGTTGCAAGAGTTGTTGGACAAAGGGTTCATTCTGCCTAGCGTTTTACCATAGGGAGCTCCTGTCCTGTTTGTGAAGAAGAAGGATGGGAGACTTCGGCTCTATATCGATTATCGGAAGCTGAATAAGTTGTCAATCAAGAATAAGTATCCTCTTCCTCGTATTGATGATCTCTTTGATGAGTTTCGGGGATTCTTATGTGTACAAAACAGCTTTCCGGACACGCTACATGCATTTTGAGTTCCTTATGATGCCTTTCGGATTGACTAACGCCCGTGCCGCGTTTATGGACTTGATGAATCGGGTGTTCTAACCTTATCTTGACCAGTTTGTTGTGATCTTTATAGATGATATTCTGGTCTATTCTAAATTTGAGGTTGAACATAAAGAGCATCTTCGGATTGTTTTACAGACTCTTCGGGAGAAACAGTTGTATGCAAAGTTCAGCAAACGTGAGTTTTGGCTTTCGGAGGTTGTATTTCTGGGACATATAGTGCCAGTTACAGGTATTCAGGTTTATCTGAGAAAGATTGAAGCCATTATGAGCTGGAAGCAGCCCAAGAATGTTTCCGAGGTCTGAAGTTTCTTGGGTTTAGCCAGCTATTATCAGAGGTTTGTAGAGGGTTTTTCTATCCTTGCGGCTCCTTTGACTAAACTTCTGAGGAAGGATATTCCCTTTGTTTGGGCTGAGGCCCAACAGTCTAGCTTTGAGAAGCTTAAGACCGTGTTGACTGAAGTACCGGTTTTGACCCAACCTGAGCCTGGTAAGGCTTACACCGTTTAAAGTGATGCTTCTCACACTGGTTTGGGATGTGTTCTGATGCGGGATGAGAAGGTAGTGGCTTATGCGTCCCGACAGTTAAAACCGCATGAGTGCAACTATCCTACCCATGACCTTGAGCTTCCTGCCGTGATTTTTGCTCTCAAGATTTGGAGACACTATCTCTACGGAGAGAAGTGTTATATCTACACAAACCATAAGAGTCTGAAATACCTCCTTACCCAGAAGAAGCTTAATCTGAGACAACGTCGTTGGTTGGAGCTTCTAAAGGACTACGACTGTGAGATTGAGTATCATCCGGACAAGGCTAATGTTGTTGCTGATGCCTTGAGCCGTAATGCCATTTCATATTTGAGAGCTATGTTTGCTCGGATGAGTTTGTATGAGGATGGCAGTTTGTTGGCAGAACTTCGAGTTATTCCTACATTGATTTCCGATATTTGAGCTGAGCAACTTAGTGATCCGTTTTTGATGCATCGTATCATAGAGGTGTAAGAAGGTACATCTCAGGATTTCTCTATTGATTAGGATGGGGTATTATGTTTCGGTGGCTGGTATTGTATTCCGAGGAAATCCGAGTTGAAGTAGGTTATTCTTCGTGAGGCCCATGACAGTCCTTATTCTATCTATCCTGGTGGGGACAAGATGTATAAGAATCTCCGTGCGAGGTACTGGTGGAAGGGTCTCAAGCGTGATGTTGTGGGGTTTGTGTCTAAGTGTTTGACCTGTCAGAAGGTCAAAGCAGAGCATCAGCGTCCATCTGGGTTACTTCAGCATATTGAGATCCCTTAGTGGAAATGGGAGCGCGTGACTATGGATTTTGTCAGTGGTCTTCCTTTGACTCCGTCAAAGAAGAACTCTATTGGGGTTATTGTGGATCGGTTGACTAAGTCCGCGTACTTCATTCCTGTTCGAGTTGACTATCCCTTGAGTAAGTTAGCTTGGCTCTATGTCTCTGAGATTGTTTGCCTTCATAGGGTACCATTATCTATTATTTCCGACCGGGATTTGAGGTTTACATCATAATTTTGGAGAGCTCTACATATTGTTTTGGGTACTCAGTTGAGTTTCAGTACTTCTTACCATCCGCAGACTGATGGTCAGTCCGAGCAGGTAATTCAGATTCTTGAGGATATGTTGAGAGGCTGTGTGGTGGATTATAAAGGCAATTAGGAGGATTTCTTGCCACTTGCTGAATTCGCCTATAATAACAGTTATCAGGCTAATATCAAGATGGCACCGTATGAGGCTTTGTATGGGCGTAAGTGTCGTTCACCTATTGGTTGGACTGAGCTGAATGAGCACAGGTTGTTGGGACCTAAGATCGTACATGAGGCTGAGCAGACTGTTAGATTGATTCGAGATCGGCTTAAGGCTTCTTTTGATCGACAGAAGTCTTATGCCGATTTGAGACGTCGGTATATTGAGTATGAAGTGGGTGATCAGGTTTTCTTGAAAGTATCTTCCTAGAGGAAGGTACTTTGATTTGGTAGGAAAGGCAAGTTGAGTCCTCGTTACATCGGACCTTATCGGATTATTCGTCGAGTTGGACCAGTTGCCTATTAGCTTGAGTTACCCCCTGAGCTTCAGCGTATTCATGATGTCTTCCACGTCTCTGTGTTGAGACGCTATCGTGCTGATCCGTCTAACGTTCTTCTAGTGGAGGAGATTGAGATCCGTCCTGACTTGCGTTTTAAGTAGGAACCCGTTGAGATTCTTGCTCAGGACAAGAAGGTTCTTAGGAGGAAGACCATTAAGATGGTCAAGGTCTTATGGCATGGACATAGTCATGATGAGGCTACTTGGGAGCCCAAGGCCGTTGTTAGAGCCCAATATCCACATCTCTTTGATCTAGGTAAATTTCGAGGTCAAAATTTCTTTTAAGGAGGGAAGAATTGTAACACCCTAATTTTCCCCCAAATTATAAAAACCCTAATTCGTTAAAACCCTAATTCGTAACCTAAAATTTGGGAATTTTTAACTTTGAAACCTAATCTAATTTGGGGTCTATTACGTTCGTGCAGTGACTATAAATGATACGCAAATGGTGCAAGTATACACGTCGAATGAGTAATAAAGTGATGAGTGAGTATCGTCTCCACAGGGATTGGAGGTGAACACTGTTACTGTAACAATAAAGCTTGAACTTTTTGTAGGTGACAATGCTATAGTAAAAGAGATGGTGTATAATAATGCTGAAGCAAAATAGTGTAGAGAAAGATGAGATAACAATATGATAGACAAGTCCCTTTTCGTATGCGAAACTCACTACGGAATGACTGGCTGAGAATGATGGACAACCTAACTCAAGCTTCTTAACGGTACTGAGGCTTTTCAGCAATCTTCTATGCTAGGCGAGATTTACTAAGAGTGCTCCTAAACTATCTCTAGCCAGGAAACTGGGAGTCTGAAATGCTACAACCATACCTCTCGGCGTAAACTCATAACACTCCTCTACCCTTCACGTACTATCCTTTTTAGCCCTTGAAACCTATCACTTATCTCTAAGGTTGGTTAGAGTCTGCCTCTCAACAGTTACTCCATTGCTTATGAGAGTTCTAGGGCTAGCTCTCTCGATTACTAACCCCCAACATACACCTAAAGAACGGCCAACTCTCGAAGGCGCTTAAGGTAGGGCTTAACTCTCGAAGCACTTACAACCCTAAGCTTTTACAACTTTAAGGAAATGATAAACGCATAAGCAAAGCATAGAATCATGATAAACACTGAAAAGCCATAACATGCATTAAAAAGTACTCAAAATAACATCATCCATCAAACCCAAGCCACCTAAAACAGTTCGTGGCTGGGCAATATCATCCAACATATCATTGCGATAACATCACCAAATATAAAGATAAAACAAGAAATTGCTATAACGACAGAAAGAAAAGTGAACTCCTTCTCTACCATGGACTGCCCGACTGTCTTAGGCCCACCGCCTCTCTCGAGGCCGGTGAGGCCACTCCTTGGAGCTTCAACGATGGAGGACACCAAGCTGGAGAAGATGAAGGTGGAAACTTCTCTCTCCTTTTCTCTCTCTTCCGCCTCTCTTTTTGCAACGCTCAAATTATCACCCTTGCTCCATGTAACACCCGGGTTCGGGGGTCGGGCGAAAAATAATAATTTAATAATGGTTCGGGTTTCGGTTCCTAATTTTTAAATAATAAAATAATGATTTGGGCCTCGGGTTTTAAGACAAATAACATTAAGTTGGACCATTTTCAAAAAAAAAAAAAAAACAAGCCCAAATAGCCATGGGTGTCATCCATTGTAGTTTCCTTAATTCATTAAGGGCATTTAGGTCTTTAGCCTTTTAATTTCAAACAAACCTAAAATAATGCTTTTGAAGTCATCCTCTTCCCCTCTCCATTTTCTTCCCAACGTGAAATGAACCCCCCTCTCCCTAAATACTATTCCATCCAATATCTTGCTCATTTTTGAAGGTTTTGCAAAGGTAACTTCGTTTTTGACTTGCTCTCATCATCCTCTACGAGTACATACCTTTATTTCCTATAAAACTCATGATTTTTGTATTTTGGGTGTTTTGAGATTTTGATTAAAAATGTCATTTTTAACATCTTTAACTTAGGTTTTTGATTTATTAATGATATATGGGTTGTTTTCAATCTAAAGGGTCCAATGGGTATGATTTTTACAAGGTTTTGGGGTGTTTCCCGAAATGGGGTTTTGGGGAGGTTTTTGGGAGGTTTTAAGTTGAGTTTTGGGGGTGTTTTAGGTGGAATTTTGAGGGCTGATGGGTAGGCTATATGTAAGTGTTGTTTTGAAGGCTTTAGGGAGCAAATTAAGGGTTGGAATCAATGGATTTAAGGTGTACTTAAGGGCTGCTCGCGTTTATGGATTTTGGGTTGTTTTCAATGGAAAATTTGATGTCTTGTGCTTGGTATGTAATCCGGGTTGACTATTTTGGAATGTGGACTGAATTGGGATTGTTTAAATTGTGTTGGAATGTTTAGAAACGAGAAATTTGGTTGGTGAAGCTTCGGGGACAAATCCAGGGATTTCGGAGTCTTGAGCTTGGTCTTCGGTCTTCTCTTGGGTAACAACGGTGAGTAGAATTGTTGATTTTTGCATTGTGCTCGATATGGATCCTTTTGGGGTTTGGGTGGGACCTTGTGGGGTCACCTAAACCCGAGTGTAAGCCTCTATACTCCCATGTTGTTGTGATATGTTGAATGTTTATATGTTGTGATTATTAAGTGCATTTTAAGTTGTTAATGTGTAGTCGAGTTGAGTTCGTGCCTCACATGATGGTGGTCTAAACTACGGTGATGTGTAGTCCCACCGGTGGTGACTAGTAGGATAGTACTTTGATGTGTAGTCCCATTGGAAATCTACTAGTCGAAACGGTGATGTGTAGTCCCACCGTACGTGTATGTTGGTTGTGCTTGTGCAAACCATGTGTTGTTGTTGAGATAGACCTTTCGTGCATCCATTGCTTTTCTTGCATATAAAACGTGTTTTGGAAAATTGCATGTTGTGGATTTTAGAGCCTCTCTCACTAAGCTCGTTGGCTTATGCTCTCTTTGTTTCCAACACGCAGATCGTTAGAGTTCGGGAGGCAAGCGGGCGAGGGAGGAGCTTTTGGAGTTCTCAAGCTAGTTCAAGTATGGTTTGCATTTTGTAATAATGCCTAGACGATGAGGTATAGAGTTTTAGGAGTTGGTGTCAAACTCCTTAGGAGATTGTGTTTGAGCATGTTAAACTCATGGTTGTGTTATGCTTTTGTTTCATGGATTGCGGTCTATGCTTATCATGTTGCTTATTGGAACATGCCTAAATGTGTATGTTGTTGGCCTATGTATGCCTTGTGTTTGAATATCTAGTGTATGGAGCCTTATGCTTGCTAAGTGTGCTCTTTTTGTGGAATTGCATGAAGTCTTTGATTTGTATGATTCTCGTTAGATTCAATGCCTCGCATGCTAAATCCCGGTTGTAGTTTTGATGTATGTATGTTTGTATGAGCTTAGGGGAGTCCAAAAATGCATCTAGAGTTGTGTTTGAGGTCACAAGTTGAAAATTGTGGAATTGCAGAGCAGGGCGTATCGATACGCCTAAGGGCCGTATCGATACGGCCTTGCCCAAATGCTACGATTTTTGCCTGGCGTATCGATACTCTGGCGGTAGCGATACCCTCCAAAGTTACTGGAATTTTGTGAAATGGGTGAGTGTGGGGCGTACCGATACAGGCTTTACGCGTATCGATACGATCCTATATCGTTGACCCAGCAGAGTTGACCGAGAAAGGTGTATCGATACGCTCAAGGGCTGTATCGATACGGTCTTCCCGGAGTTGACTCTTTGGGTTGACCTGGTCAGGGCATATCGATACCCCTAGTTAGGGTACCGATACGGCCTGCCCTGCAAGCATAAAAATGGACTAGTTATGTATGTTCATGGTTCGAAGGTGATTTTCCTATGGGTGTTTTCCGCTGTCGTAATTCACTTAGGACTTAACATTCCTCTAGACAAGATTAAAATGAAAAAAAAATAATATAGGGTCGCTAACCGAGGGGGAACCTTAACGGGTTTCGCTTCGGTTTTCTCCGTGTGGCCCACTCGAACCAGTCATCCGGCCAGACCGGGACGAGGGGGTTACATTTATTGGTATCAGAGCCTGAGGTTTCCGAGACCTCGGGCAGGTAAGTGAGGTGAGTTAAGATATTATGGGTGTTTTGCCATGTATGTCTAAATTTTGTCTCTAGCACGGTGTATGAATGCATGCTATAGTGACCTTGCTGTTGTTTGAGAGTTGGTTCGAGTCCCCATTGTTAGGCGTTGTTGTCAAAATTAAAAAGGAAAAATTGTTTTGGTTTAAAGAGCTTGAGAACCAGAGTCCTTGCCCCTTTGCTAACCTAACGTTTCTTTGTTGTTGTGTGTTTGCTGTTTTAGATTATTTTAATTGCTATGGTGAGACCGAGGGGACGGCCTAGAGCGGGTGACCAGGCACCCGAGAATATGCCTCCTGCTCTTCATGCTCCCGATGATAATGGAGAGAATGTTGGAGGTGATGGTAATGGGCCTCAAACTGAGGCTAATGTGGGAGGAAATGGGGCTCAAGCGGGCTAAGTCCAGGCAGGTCCTGATGTGGCTCATTTGATTCAGACCATAGCCGGAGCTTTTTAGACAGCTTTGGCCGGTATGCAAGCTGCAACACCACCTCAGGGTGCGGGGACAGGGTTACCCCTAGAGAGGCTTCGTAATTTGGGGGCAGCTGTGTTTCGGGGGTTGTCTCCGGAGGGTTCGGAAGGGTGGCTTGAGAGCATTACTCGCATCTTGGGTCAGATGGAGTGTTCGGATGCCCGTAAGTTGGGATGCATCGTCTCATTGCTTCAGGGAGACGCTTATACTTGGTGGACCACTGTTATTTCCGGTATGGCCGAGGCGGATGTCACCTGGGAATTCTTCAGAAATGCCTTCAAGAGGAAGTACCTCGGGGTTCGTTACTTAGATGAAAAGAAAAGGGAGTTCATGGCTTTGGTTCAAGGTAATAGGACCGTGTCTGAGTATGAGATCCAGTTTGTGAGGTTGAGCCAGTACGCGCCAGAGTTGATTCCGGATGAGAAGGAGCGATGCGAGCGTTTCAGATATGGGTTGACTACCGATGTGAAGACCTACATGTTGGCCTCCGACTACACTGAGTTCGATGTCTTGGTTTCTAGGGCTAAGGATATAGAGCAGAACCTAAGCTCTAGAGCACGTGCTGGTGGGTCTGACTCCGGAAAGAGACATGCGAACTGGGATAGAGATCATGCCAAGAGGCATAGAGATAGGAGATACCAGCCGGATACGAGACCTAGGGGTGGTAACCATGGTCAGGGCCGTCAGGGCCAAGGGGCCGTTGGACACATTCCCGAGTGCACTAGGTGCGGGAGATGCCACCCAAGTGAGTGTATGGGTATGTTTGGGGCGTGTTGGAACTGTAGCTCCCGAGACCATTTGAGGCGTGATTGTCCACACCCAGTTAGGGGCGGACCGGCTCCAGCGAGGGGTTTTGAGCATCAGAAAGGCCGTGGGCGCGGCCGTGGGAACTTTCGGCCGAGGAATGAGGGTCAGAGGAACTGGGCTCATGTTGTAGCAGTCCAGCCCGAGGGAGGAGGACCGGCTAGGGTGTACGCTCAACGAGAGGCTGGAATGACTCTGATGTCATTGCAGGTAATTTCACATTACAACCTTTGAGTTTGCTTTCTCTAATAGATTCGGGGTCAACACATTCGTATATTTTGGGTGAACACGCAAAGTCATTAGGTTTACCTTGTGATTGGCTAGAGGTAGGTGTAAATGTCACTAGCTCTTTTGGTGATACAGTGATAGTTAGGAAAGTATATAGGAGGTGTCCTTTGATGGTTCAGGGCCACGTATTTCCGGTCGATATGATGGAGCTACCCTTTTATGGCTTTGATGTGATTTTGGGCATGGATTGGCTTGTAGAGCATAGAGCTAGGGTTGACTTCGAGACTAAGAGGGTCTCTTTGAGGCTTACCGATGACTTTGAGGTTGTGGTAGTTGGGGAGAATGTCAAGTTTTTGTCCAATGTGGTTTCGGCTTTGGAAGCTCAGAGGTTGTTGGGTTCAGGGTGTCAGGCTTACTTGGCTTATGTAATGAACCCGGATATGAGTGAGGTGAGACCCCAAGACATCAGGACAGTATGTGATTTTCCGAGTGTTTTTCCGAAAGAGCTACCAGGCTTGCCTCCAGATAGAGCAGTTGAGTTTGCTATTGAGACATATTCTGATTCTGCACCGGTGTCGATTGCTCCGTATAGAATGGCACCGAAAGAGTTGAAAGAGTTGAAGACACACCTTCAAGAGTTGACTAACAGAGGTTTCATTAGGCCTAGTGTTTCCCCGTGGGGTGCCCCGGTTTTGTTTGTGAAAAAGAAGGATGGTAGCATGAGAATGTGTATAGACTATAGACAGTTGAATAAGGTGACGGTGAAAAACAAATATCCCTTGCCTAGGATAGATGACTTACTAGACCAGTTGAGGGGTGCTTCCGTGTTTTCAAAGATTAACTTGAGGTCCGGATACTATCAGTTGAAGGTAAAGGACATGGACTTACCGAAGACAGCCTTTCGTAAACGTTATGGACATTACGAGTTTTTCGTGATGCCTTTTGGGTTGACCAACGCTCCAGTAGCCTTCATGGATATGATGAACCGAGTGTTTCATAAGTTCTTGGACAGGTTTGTGGTAGTGTTTATTGATGACATCCTAGTGTACTCTAGGACCGAAGAGGAGCACGATGAGCACTTAAGGTTAGTGCTTCAGACCCTACTTGAGAATCAGTTGTATGCCAAGCTAAGTAAGTGTGAGTTCTGGATTAGAGAGGTGGTCTTCCTTGGTCACGTGATCTCGGCTAGTGGGATTAGTGTAGATCCCAAGAAGATTGAAGCCATTGTGAATTGGAAACAACCGAAATCAGTGGCAGAAATCCGCAGTTTCCTAGGTTTGGCAGGATACTATAGAAGGTTTGTTGAGGGGTTCTCAACAATAGCGGCTCCGTTGACCAAGTTGCTACAGAAGAATGTTCCGTATGAATGGTCAGATGCGAGACAAGAAGCGTTTGAGAAATTGAAGAAAGCTTTGACCGAAGCTCCAATTTTGATTCAGCCTGAGCCGGGGAGAGAGTGTGATTTACAGTGATGCGTCCTACGTGGGGCTAGGTTGTGTGCTTATGCAAGAAGGTAAGGTAGTAGCATATGCTTCGCGACAGCTGAAAATCCATGAGAAGAATTACCCTACACATGACATAGAGTTCGCTGAGTGGTGTTCGCGCTGAAAATTTGGAGACACCATCTTTATGGTGAGAAGTGCACTGCGTACACCGACCACAAGAGTTTGAAATATTTGATGTCTCAGAGGGAGTTGAACCTCAGGACAACGCAGGTGGTTAGAGCTTCTTAAGGATTATGACCTTACCATAGAGTATCATCCGGGCAAGGCAAATGTGGTGGCTGATGCCTTGAGTAGGAAAGTGGCCGTTGAGTTGCGGGCAATGTTTGCAAGGTTGAGTGTGTCTACGGATGGTGGGTTTGTAGCCGAGCTTCAGGTTAAGCCATCATTGGTTTAGTTGGTTCGTGAGAAGCAGTTACGAGATGAGTCTTTGGCACCTCACGTGCAAGACTTAGCCGAAGATAGGCCTACCGAGTATTGTTTTGGAGAGAATGGGATCCTATGTTTCAAGGATAGGATAGTGGTTCCGGAGGATGCCGAGTTGAGGCATACGATCTTGAGTGAGGCTCACAATAGTCCTTTTGCTATGCATCCGGGTAGCACGAAGATGTATCGAGGATTGAAGGAAGAGTATTATTGGGTTGGTTTGAAAAGGGATGTAGCCGAGTTTGTAAGTAGATGTATGGTTTGTCAGAGAGTCAAGGCTGAGCACCAGTTTCCCTCAGGGTTATTGCAACCGTTGAAAATTCCAGAGTGGAAGTGGGAGCGTATCACTATGGACTTTGTGTCAGGACTTCCGTTGACTCCTTCGAAGAAAAATTCAGTGTGGGTGATTGTAGATAGATTCACTAAGTGTGCTCACTTCATACCGGTTCATACTACCTATACATTAGACAAGTTGGCCGAATTGTATATTCGTGAGATTGTGAGACTACATGGGGTACCGAAGTCAATTGTGTTAGACCGAGATCCGAGATTTACCTCTAGATTCTGGGAGTGTTTGCATCGAGCCTTGGGTACATGGTTGAACTTCAGCACTTCGTATCATCCGCAGTCAGATGGACAGTCGGAGAGAGTGATTCAGATATTGGAGGATATGTTGAGGTGTTGTATCATTGACTTTCAGGGGACATGGGAGAAACACCTACCATTAGTGGAGTTCGCGTATAACAACAGCTTTCAGTCGAGCATTCAGATGGCTCCCTATGAGGCATTGTATGGTAGGAAGTGTAGGACCCCGATATGTTGGGCCGAGGCAGGACAGAAACTTGTGCCGATGCCCGAATTGCTAAAGGGAACCACCGAGAAGGTGAAGTTGATATGTGATCGCTTGAAAGCAGCTTCTGATCGACAAAAGTCCTATACCGACTTAAAGAGGAAGGAGGTAGAGTACTCCGTGGGGGATAAAGTGTTTTTGAAAGTCTCACCTTGGAAGAAAGTGATGAGGTTTGGGTGGAAGGGCAAGTTGAGCCCAAGGTACATAGGGCCTTATGAGATAGTTGAGAGAATTGGTCCGGTTGCATATAGGTTGAGGCTCCCAGCTGAGCTAGAGAAGATTCATGATGTATTTCATGTGTCGATCCTTAGGAGGTATAGATCGGACCCGTCCCATGTTATGCCAGTGGAAGAAATAAAGTTAAATCCGGACTTGTCTTACAACGAAGAACCAGTTGAGATACTTGCTTCTGATAGCAAAGTGTTGCGTGGCAAGACTATAGATTTGGTCAAGGTATTATGGAGACATAGAGGTGTGGAGGAGGCCACGTGGGAGAGGAAAGCTGACATGCTTGAGCAGTTTCCGTATTTGTTTCCGTCAGGTAATTTTGGGGACGAAATTCCTTAAGTGGGGGAGAGTTGTAACACCCGGGTTCGGGGGTCGAGCGAAAAATAATAATTTAATAATGGTTCTTGTTTCGATTCCTAATTTTTAAATAATAAAATAATGCTTTGGGCCTCGAGTTTTAAGACAAATAACATTAAGTTGGACCATTTTCAAAAAAAAATAAGCCCAAATAGCCATGAGTGTCATCCATTGTAGTTTTCTTAATTCATTAAGGGCATTTAGGTCTTTAGCCTTTTAATTTCAAACAAACCTAAAATAATGCTTTTGAAGTCATCCTCTTCCCCTCTCCATTTTCTTCCCAACGTGAAATGAACCCCCCTCCCCCTAAATACTATTCCATCCAATATCTTGCTCATTTTTGAAGGTTTTGCAAAGGTAACTTCGTTTTTGACTTGCTCTCATCATCCTCTACGAGTACATACCTTTATTTCCTATAAAACTCATGATTTTTGTATTTTGGGTGTTTTGAGATTTTGATTAAAAATGTCATTTTTAACATCTTTAACTTAGGTTTTTGATTTATTAATGATATATGGGTTGTTTTCAATCTAAAGGGTCCAATGGGTATGATTTTTACAAGGTTTTGGGGTGTTTCCCGAAATGGGGTTTTGGGGAGGTTTTAAGTTGAGTTTTGGGGGTGTTTTAGGTGGAATTTTGAGGGTTGATGGGTAGGCTATATGTAAGTGTTGTTTTGAAGGCTTTAGGGAGCAAATTAAGGGTTGGAATCAATGGATTTAAGGTGTACTTAAGGGATGCTCGGGTTTATGGATTTTGGGTTGTTTTCAATGGAAATTTTGATGTCTTGTGCCTTGTATGTAATCCGGGTTGACTATTTTGGAATGTGGACTGATTTGGGATTGTTTCAATTGTGTTGGAATGTTTAGAAACGAGAAATTTGGTTGGTGAAGCTTCAGGGACAAATCCAGGGATTTCGGAGTCTTGAGCTTGGTCTTCGGTCTTCTCTTGGGTAACAACGGTGAGTAGAATTGCTGATTTTTGCATTGTGCTCGATATGGATCCTTTTGGGGTTTGGGTGGGACCTTGTGGGGTCACCTAAACCCGAGTGTAAGCCTCTCTACTCCCATGTTGTTGTGATATGTTGAATGTTTATATGTTGTGATTATTAAGTGCATTTTAAGTTGTTAATGTGTAGTCGAGTTGAGTTCGTGCCTCACGTGATGGTGGTCTAAACTACGGTGATGTGTAGTCCCACCGGTAGTGACTAGTAGGATAGTACTTTGATGTGTAGTCCCATTGGAAATCTACTAGTCGAAACGGTGATGTGTAGTCCCACCGTACGTGTATGTTGGTTGTGCTTGTGCAAACCATGTGTTGTTGTTGAGATAGACCTTTCGTGCATCCATTGCTTTTCTTGCATACAAAACGTATTTTGGAAAACTGCATGTTGTAGATTGTAGAGCCTCTCTCACTAAGCTCGTTGGCTTATGCTCTCTTTGTTTTCAACATACAGATCGTTAGAGTTCGGGAGGCAAGCGGGCGAGGGAGGAGCTTTTGGAGTTCTCAAGCTAGTTCAAGTATGGTTTGCGTTTTGTAATAATGGCTAGACGATGGGGTATAGAGTTTTAGGAGTTGGTGTCAAACTCCTTAGGAGATTGTGTTTGAGCATGTTAAACTCATGGTTGTGTTATGATTTTGTTTCATGGATTGCGGTCTATGCTTATCATGTTGCTTATTTGAACATGCCTAAATGTGTATGTTGTTGGCCTATGTATGCCTTGTGTTTGAATATCTAGTGTATGGAGCCTTATGCTTGCTAAGTATGCTCTTTTTGTGGAATTGCATGAAGTCTTTGATTTGTATGATTCTCGTTAGATTCAATGCCTCGCATGCTAAATCCTGGTTGTAGTTTTGATGTATGTATGTTTGTATGAGCTTAGGGGAGTCCAAAAATGCATCTAGAGTTGTGTTTGAGGTCACAAGTTGAAAATTGTGGAATTGCAGAGCAGGGCGTATCGATACGCCTAAGGGCCGTATCGATACGGCCTTGCCCAAATGCTACAATTTTTTCCTGGCGTATCGATACTCTGGGGGTAGCGATACCCTCCAAAGTTACTGGAATTTTGTGAAATGGGTGAGTGTGGGGCGTACCGATACGGGCTTTATGCGTATCGGTACGATCCTATATCGTTGACCCAGCAGAGTTGACCGAGAAGGGTGTATCGATTCGCTCAAGGGCTGTATCGACACGGTCTTCCCGGAGTTGACTCTTTGGGTTGACCTGGTCAGGGCGTATCGATACCCCTAGTTAGGGTACCGATACGGCCTGCCCTGCAAGCTTAAAAATGGACTAGTTATGTATGTTCATGGTTCGAAGGTGATTTTCCTATGGGTGTTTTCCGCTGTCGTAATTCACTTAGGACTTAACATTCCTCTAGACAAGATTAAAATGAAAAAAAAATAATATAGGGTCGCTAACCGAGGGGGAACCTTAACGGGTTTCGCTTCGGTTTTCCCCGTGTAGCCCACTCGGACCGGTCATCCGGCCAGACCGGGACGAGGGGGTTACACTCCAAGCTTCTCTCCCCTTTATATAGTGGAGGCTTCTAGGGTTTGGTGCCCTAAAGATGCCTTGATATTCCCAAGGATAATCCACCGACAAGGTCTGCTACGAGGGGACAAGGGAGACAGTCTGCAGGCGGGCACCGGCTGCTGCACATGTCAGATCATCCTTTTATGCATGTTCACAGGTTTCTGCAGCTCACGTGTATCTCACGTGCTGGCCAATGTCCGCTTCCATTATGCTATAGCAATTCCCGGCACCGGCTTTCTCTTAACTCCTTTCCTACGCATCACAAAACCAAAACCAACCTTCCAAGCAGTACCCCTCAATAAGGACCAACAACCAGCAAAGATAAATATGCACCCAGAAGAAGAAAATGCAACCTAAATGTTGTCTAAATGCTATGGTATGAACTGAAGAACATGCAAATGCTATAGCAAAAAGGTATGGAAACAAGGATATTTATGCAGTTATCACACCCCCAAACTTAAGCTATTACTTGTCCTCAAGCAATGAATAGATCAGAACAAAAAAGCTACTATGGCAAAGATTTAACCTAGAGGATTGCTATGGCGATATTTCAGTCCTCAGAAATAACTTAGGCAGATAAATATATATATATACAACCATGTATGAGATCCTTAAGAACATTCCTTAGGACTAATCTGTGTGCGTGTGTGCGTGGATGCCTTCCTCCTATACTTAAGCTGGTGAGACAAATTTTCAAGGAAGCTCCCTAGTTATACCCTAACTATGTTCTCTAGCTCATTTCCAATTTTTAGACTCCCAAAGATATAAGCTTTCTGTTACGAAGGTTGTCAGCTCATCACACCTACCGTCCTTAACTCTAGATGAGGAGGGAGCATACCTCTCACCCCCGAGCTAGTAGGCAGAGTCATCCCGTGACAACTTTCATTCACTCATATGCTATAACAAGGCTTTATTTTATATGGGTAAACTACATAAATGGTCCCCCAACTATACTCCAATTATCTTTTGCGTCCTTTGACTATTAGAAGTTACAAAATGGTCCCCCCGACTTAAAGAAAGTAACAAATTGGTCCAACGACGTTAAAAATTTAATGGCTGATGATGTGGCAGTTAATATAAATTGGTATAATTACATAATTAGTCATCAACTTCTACCCTTATTTTAATTTGACCCTAATTCTAAAAAATTAACCCACATAATTTTAATAACCTATCAATTTAGTCCATCTTTTTTTTTCTATTTCTCATCTCTTTCAATTCTTCAAATCAGACCTGGTAATTCTTACCATTATTAAGCTTCAGTTCCTTAAAACCATAGTTTTTATAACACAACAAACCAAAAGGGGAAGCCCCTATGCATCAACATTAAGAACTTCCAGAAATGGGCAACAAGAGTTGTTTTTCCGTAGATTCGAGCATATGCCAAAGAAGCAACTTTCTCACTATTAAACTTCTCCCACTTATTTCCATTAAATCCCTGCATAAGGTAGTTAACATAAATTAATTCAAAGAAAACATTCCAATACATTTGTAACAAGCTTGCCCTTCCCTTAAAAGGGGTTAAATCTAATAATCCTGAATGCACCCAAATGTCTAAGGCGTAAAAATTAAAAATAGATGGGGTTCAGAAAATGCAACCTCATAAAATGGTAAAGGAGACAACATATTGATAACGCCATAGCCCACATTGCACTGATTCTTCATTATAAATGGAAACATCCATCAGTTGCAATTGAACTTAAAAAATAAATGGTCTATACTGCAAATTAGAACCCCCAAAAAATTACCTTAAAATCTATGGGCAAATAGAGGAAATCATAACTACCCTAGTGGTTTTCATCAATGGCAGCTTTGAGGTATAACAGAGAATCATAATGAAATATAAATTGTCAAGTAAAGGCATCAATACTTCAAATGCATGAAACTATAATATTATAAAGGTTGGACTGAATTGTTTGGAATATTTTTATCATCAGAGTTGTTCGAGTATTTTCTCCACTAACAATTTTATCCAAGTTCAGCTGAAACTGTTTTTTGTTATTCATCTGGTTCTGATTATTTTCAACTCATCTACTTCGGCCACTTTTAGCCAAAACCTCCATATTGTTGGGTAGTAGTCCTGGGTATAGGCCATTGCCCAAGAATACAAGACTCAACCTAGGTGAAGACATCATTCTCATACTCGACAAATCATTCTCAGATGCATTATGTGGGATGCCAATACATGAACTTATTGCAGCACGAGAACCCATATTAACCATAAAACTTCCATGACGTGGCATGCACCCATGCCTCCAAATGTAGCAGGACTCATAAATGAAGTATCTAATGATTCTGGGAAGAAACCAAAGTGCCTTTCCAGTGGAACACCAGAGGGAGCAGAACCGATGTGATGGTGGTGGCGGTGTTAGGATGAGCTAGAGAAAAACCCTTACCGACCCGAGAATGGAAAAAATTATCATATATAAATTGAAGAATAAAAGGTGAGGAGAAATAGAAAAGAAAATGGACTAAATTGATAGATTATTAAAATTATGTGGGTTAATTTTTTAGAATTAGGGTCAAATTAAAATAAGGGTAGAAGTTGAGGGTTAATTATGTAATTATATCAATTTATATTAACTACCACATCATCAACTGTTAAATTTTTAACGGTGTTGGACCAATTTGTTACTTTTTTAAAGTCAGGGGACCATTTTGTAACTTCTGATAGTCGAGGGATGTAAAAGATAATTAGAGCATAGTCGAGGGACCATTTATGTAGTTTACCCTATTATATATATATATATATATATGTTTTTTAAACACTTGCTATAGCAAAGCGGAGTGTTCTTCTACAGATATGCCGTAGCATTTATTCACTTGATTTTTAGCACAGGGCCATCTAGTTTTTCTTTTAAGTTCTCTAGAGTCTACATATCAGAGTTTACTAAGGTTCTTCCTGAAATTTTTTTTCCTAACAAACTTACTTATAGAAAGAGAGCAGTTGTGTAACAACTTTTTTTAAACAACTAGATCCTAAGGTCAGTTCTACAGATCTCAACTAGTTGTGTTTTTCTACTTTAATTCAGGCCTTAGCAATTTCATCGTCAGACGTTATAAATATGTTCATAGGCTGACTCTAGACTAAACAGAATGTCATAGTAAAAATTTTGTTCTATTCTATAATGCATATGCTAAAGAAAAATATTAACTATAAAGACTGACACCCCCAAACTTGAGAAATGCAGTGTCCACAATGCATAAACTAATCTACACTATATGCCATGAAAAATGAAAAATTGAAAAGAAAAAGGTTAGTACCTCCTGGGTGCAGAGGCTAGGTGGTGGTGCTGGTGTGGTCTATCGACGTCTCGGAGGAGTAGTGGTGTGGGTCTGCCACATCATCCACACTCTCAAATGAGACTGATTGAACACTAGACGAGGGCCTGACACGTGATGAAGAAGGTGAAGAAGATGAAGAAGATGAGGGGACAGATGATGAAGAAAATGTTGGGAGTTGAAAAAGGTGGGGAAAACTGATGAGTTAATGGGAGATGGGAGGTGATGGGGACGTGTGTCGGCTTTAAGGGAGAGAGAATTTTTTTTTGGAGTTAATGCAATGGCAGACGGCTGGAGAGAGAATATGAGTTTATGTGGCTAGGGTTTCTCCTCATTAAGTAGATGAATATTCTCTCTCATGCTTTTTGTATTTTTCTCTCTCTCTTTTAATTCAACTCCCCACTTTTCGGATAAAACCACCGTTATCTTTTTCTTTCCCCTTTTCTTTCTTCCCACCAAAATAGGATAAAAACAAAATCCATGTCCTTCTACCTTTGCTACCAACCCTTCAGACGACGTGCTCCCCTGCCTTTGTACCTGGCATTGTACTAGGAAAGAGAAAGCCTTTGTACGAGGGTCACATGAAAAGATATGAAAATTAAAGGCAAAGATAATATAAAACTACACTAAAAGAAAAGCATTATTTATGAACATGCTATAGCATAAAAGATAGAGTTTAGAGATGCAAACTTTCAAGGATCGTGAAGATCCAGGTATGAATTGTCTCTGAGGATAGGGGCTCCACTGTACACCTTCAGGCGTTGGCCATTGACTTTGAAGACTTCATCGTCGTCCAACTTCTTGATATCCATTGCGCCATGAGGGTACACCTTGTGTATGATGAATGGCCCGGACCACCTCGATTTCAGCTTTCCAAAAAAAAGCTTTAGCCTGGAATTGTAGAGAAGCACTTGTTGTCCTTATGAGAAATGCCTTGGCAAAATGTGTTTGTCATACCACTTCTTGATTTTCTCCTTGTAAATGCGAGCATTCTCATATGCTTGGGCTTTGAATTCCTCTAGCTCGTTAAGCTCTAGCAACCTCCTTTCACCAGCAAGTTGGGCATCCATGTTGAGTTTCTTGATTGCCCAATAAGCCTTGTGCTCAAGCTCCACGAGTAAGTGGCACTCCTTGCCAAATACAAGCTTGAAGGGTGACATGCCTAAAGGCGTCTTGAAGGCTGTCCTATATGCCCAAAGTGCTTCATCCAACTTGGGGGACCAGTCTTTTCTCTTAGGATTTACCACCTTCTCCAAGATTTGCTTGATTTCGCGGTTGGAAACTTCAGCTTGTCCATTTGTCTGCGGATGATATGTTGTGACAATCTTGTGTCTGACTCCATAGCGATGTAATGCTTTAGCAATAAGCTTGTTGTCAAAGTGAGTTCCTTCATCACTGATGATGGCTCGGGGTGCTCCGAATCTAGTGAAGATGTTCTTGTGAAGAAACTTCATGACTGTCTTGGAGTCGTTCCTTGGGGTGGCAACAGCCTCCACCCATTTTGACACGTAGTCGACTGCTAGCAAAATATATAGATCTCCATATGATGAAGGAAACGGAACCATGAAGTCAATTCCTCACACGTCAAAGATTTCAAGCTCCAAAATATTTTGCAACGGCATTTCATTCCGCCTGGAGATTTTCCCCATTCTTTGGCATCTGTCATAAGTCTTGTAGAACTCGTGTGCGTCCTTAAAAAGTGTATGCCAAAAGAAGCATGCTTGAAGAACTTTTGCAGCAGTTCTAGCACCACCAAAATGCCCTCCACTTGGTGATGAATGACAGTGGTACAAAATGTTATGGTATTCTTCTTCTGGGACACATCTCCTTATAATCTGATCATGACATTGCTTGAACAAGTAGGGTTCATCCTAGTAGTAGAATCTTGTATCATGTCTGAATTTCTTGAGTCCCTGGCTAGATAAATCAGGAGGCAAAATACAACTAACAAGATAATTAACAATATCAACATACCACAGAATTGCTGTAGCAGCTAACAGTTTCTCATCAGGGAATTCCTCCTTAATTTCAGTTTCTCTACCTTGCGTGACAGCATTTTCTAGCCTAGACAAATGGTCAGCTACCTGGTTCTCGCATCCTTTCCTATCTCTAACCTCTAAGTCAAATTCTTGAAGCAAGAGTATCCACCTAATAAGTCTAGGTTTAGCATCCTTTTTAGTCACTAAGTACTTAATGGCTGAGTGATCGGTATGAACTATGACCTTAGTGCCCATCAAGTATGACCTAAACTTATCAAAGGTAAATACTACAACAAGCAATTCTTTTTCAGTAGTGGTGTAATTGATTTGTGCATCATTCAAAGTGCGACTAGCATAATAAATGACATGAAAGAGTTTACCTCGTCGTTGTCCAAGTGCTGCACCAACGATATAGTCACTTGCATCACACATCAGCTCGAACGGCTCGTTCCAATCAGGTGGAATAACAACTGGTGCTGAGATAAGCTTCTCTTCAGTTCTTCAAATGTGCTATTTTAATCCTTGTCAAACACAAATGGTTGATTTTGCTGTAGCAAGCTGCATAGCGGCTTTGAGATCTTCGAAAAATCCTTAATGAATCTCCGATAGAAGCCAGCATGCCCTAGGAAGCTTCTTACTCCCTTGACAGTAGTGGGAGGAGGCAGTTTTTCAATGACCTCGACCTTTTCTTTGTCAACTTCTATCCCTTGTTTCGAAATCTTGTGTCCTAAGACCGTTCCTTCCGTTACCATTAAATGGCACTTTTCCCAATTGAGCACCAAGTCAGCTTCCTCACACCTCTTTAAGACCTTGGCGAGATTGCCCAAGCATGTGTCGAAGTTATCTCCTGGTCTAGCCTCGAGTCGACTAGACTGCTCCAGTTCCCTTGAGAGCTCTTCTTAGTCAGAATCATCATCTTCGCAGAGTGCCTCAAACTCCTCCATTTGCATCTCATTGCTACAACAAAACTCATCAATCATATTATGTGCTGTAGAATCTACATATTGGCATACTCCTAGGTTGTCTGCATACTTGAGGGTGTCATGAATATTGATCGTGACCGTCTGAACAGCCACTCGCATCGTGAATTCACCCTTCTCAAAATCGATCAAAGCTCGCCTGGTGGCTAAAAATGGCTTACCTAAGATAATGGGTGTGTTGCTATCAGCTTCACAGTCGAGGATTAAGAAGTCGACGGGAAATATAAATCTGTCCACTTTTACCACAACATCTTCCACTCTCCCTTCTGAACGAACATGAGAATGATCGGCTAGCTGTAGCACAACCTTGCTGGGCTGTGCCTCTCGAATTCCCAGTTTCAGAAAAATCGACTTGGGCATTAAGTTAACACTTGATCCTAAATCACAAAGTGCTCTTCCAAAAAACTTGTCGCCAATAGAACATGGGATAGCAAAACTACCTGGGTCCTTCTTCTTAGGTGGCAGCTTGCTCCACATAGAATATCATTCTTCTGCTATAGCGACAGTATCTTGTTTCTCGACCTTCCTCTTTTTCGTGACTATATCCTTGAGTAACTTGGCATATGTTGGCATCTGATCAATGGCCTCCAAAAATGGGACATTGATATGTAGTTTGTCCAGGATATCCACAAATTTCTGGAACTGAAGATCTAACTTCATTCGTCTGGGCTGGTGGAGTTCCGTCTTTTGCTGTAGCAAAAGTAGGCTCCTCTTCTGGTGTTTCTTTTGCTATGACATCCTCACCCTTCTCTTCAACTGGAGGATCTTGTAAGTTATCTTCTTCCTAAGGCAAGTTGGGTTGAGAGTCCTCCTTCTCGTTTCCCCCAAACTTGTCTTCTTTGCTAATTTCCTTGCCACTCCTTAATGTGAGTGCGCTGCATTGTTCCTTGCTATGGTGCTTAGTGGCTTCAGTGTCACTAGGCAGACTTCCTTGTGGACGTGCATGCAAGGTTTGGGCTACCTGGCCAACTTGTGTTTCTAAGGCTCGGAGAGATAAACTATGGCTTTGCAATAAGGCTCCTTGATTTTTGATGTTTGTTGCATGATCTTGTAGCAAAACTTTCGTGGTTCCCATGAAATCTTTTGTCATAGCCATAAATTCTTTGAATGTAGTCTGCAGTGAACTGTTCGATGAAGACGTTGCTCCCTTGTGACCTTGCCAAGGCATCATCTGGTTAGAAGATGATGCTTCGATCAGATTTTGTTGTGGCGCTGGCTGTGTAGAATTGTTATGCCCTTGATTACCCCAACTGAAATATGGATGCTGACGCCATCCTGGGTTGTAGGTATTGAAGTATGGATTGTTGTTGCGGTTATAATTCCCCACATAGTTGGCTGACTCTTGATTGTCAGGGCATTCACTCAGATGGTGACTGCCATCGCATCTGAGACATGAGGTTGCGGACTTCACTTCCCTGACTTCGTTAGGACGTTGGAGGTTCTTTAGCATATTTGTGATAGCAGCTAACTGGGTGGCTACCGATTCATCAGCTTTACTGTCACGAGCCACTTGGGTTTTCCTCCCCGTTCCAAGCCTTGTGGTCGGAAACTGGTAATCATTGTTGGCTACCCTATCAAGAATGTCAAATGCTTCCTCCAGTGATTTGTCTAACAAGGTCCCATTTGCTGAAGCATCTAGCATCATCCTTGTAGGCGCATTTACCCAATTATAGAACATAACCACTTGAGTCCAATCATGAAAACCATGATTTGTGCACTTCCTCAATAATCCATTGAATCGATCCCAACAGTCATACATGGATTCATCATCAGCTTGACGAAAAGAAGCGATATCATTTCTCAACTGAGAGTTTCTATTTGGTGGATTATACCGTAGCAGAAAACTTTTGCATAGATCTGTCCAAGTCTCCGTTGATCCAGCTGGCACTCTACTTAGCCATGCTCTAGCGCGATCACGTAAAGAATATGGAAATATTTTAAGCTTTAGCACATCCTCGTGCACTCCTTGCTGTCTGAACGAGTCACAAACTTCCAAGAAAGCACGGATATGTTGTCTTGCATCTTCGTGAGGCATACCTCCAAACTGACCAATAATGTTCAACATGTTGAACATAATAGGTTTAAGCTCAAACTGGGCTGCCTGAATTTCTAGAGCTATTATTCCGGGATAGAGATCGTCCAAGATAGGAGCTAAATGATCCCTAGTAGCTCGTGGTCGAGCTGCTGCTCCTTGGTCATTTGCCATAGCAACTCTGTTACCTTGAGGTGGTGGTATTTCTCCATCCATGTTTCTAGCCTCTTCTCGTTGAACACGTCTTCTAAGTCTCAAGAAATGATCGATCTCAGAAATAGGTGATTGCAAGGGTCCTCTAGGTCGCCTTCTGGTCATACACTAGCAAGACACCTGAAAAGAAAATTAAAAAACCTAAAATAAGATTATACTAAAACAAAAAGAACAAACGATAAAAACAAAAACTGTAAACAACCAATTGCCAATTCCCGACAACGACGCCAAAAACTTGTTGTGTTCGTGCAGTGACTATAAATGATACACAAATGGTGCAAGTATACACGTCGAACGAGTAATAAAGTGATGAGTGAGTATCGTCTCCACAGGGATTGGAGGTGAACACAGTTACTGTAACAATAAAGCTTGAACTTTTTGTAGGTGACAATGCTATAGTAAAAGAGATGGTGTATAATAATGCTGAAGCAAAATAGTGCAGAGAAAGATGATATAACAATATGTTAGACATGTCCCCTTTCGTATGCGAAACTCACTACGGAATGACTGGCTGGGAATGATGGACAACCTAACTCAAGCTTCTTAACGATACTGAGGCTTTTCAGCTATCTTCTATGCTAGGCAGGATTTACTAAGAGTGCTCCTAAACTATCTCTAGCCAGGAAACTGGGAGTTAGAAATGCTACAGCCATACCTCTCGGCGTAAACTCATAACACTCCCTTACCCTTCACGAACTATCCTTTTTAGCCCTTGAAACCTATCACTTATCTCTAAGGTTGGTTAGAGTCTGCCTCTCAACAGTCACTTCATTGCTTATAAGGGTTCTAGGGCAAGCTCTCTCGATTACTAACCCCAACATACACCTAAAGAACGACCAACTCTCGAAGGCGCTTAAGTTAGGGCTTAACTCTCGAAGCACTTACAACCCTAAGCTCATACAACTTTAAGGAAATGATAAATGCATAAGCAAAGCACAGAATCATAATAAACACTGAAAAATCCATAGCATGCATTAAAAAGTACTCAAAATAACATCATCCATCAAACCCAAGCCACCAAAAACAGTTCGTGGCTGGGCAATATCATCCAACGTATCATTGCGATAACATCACCAAATATAAAGATATAACAAGAAATTACTATAACGACAGAAAGAAAGGTGAACTCCCTCTCCGCCATGGACTGCCCGACTGTCTTAGGCCCACCGCCTCTCTCGAGGCCGGTGAGGCCACTTCTTGGAGCTTCAACAATGGAGGACACCAAGCTGGAGAAGATGAAGGTGGAAACTTCTCTCTCATTTTCTCTCTCTTCCGCCTCTCTTTTTGCAACGCTCAAATTACCACCCTTGCTCCAAGCTTCTCTCCCCTTTATATAGTGGAGGCTTCTAGGGTTTGGTGCCCTAAAGATGCCTTGATATTCCCAAGGAATATCCACCGACAAGGTATACTACGAGGGGACAAGGGAGACAGTCTGCAGGCGGGCACCGGCTGCTGCACATGTCAGATCATCCTTTTATGCATGTTCACATGTTTTTGCAGCTCACGTGTATCTCACGTGCTGGCCAATGTCTACTTCCATCATGCTATAGCAATTCCCGGCACCAGCTTTCTCTTAACTCCTTTCCTGCGCATCACAAAACCAAAACCAACCTTCCAAGCAGTACCCCTCGATATGGACCAACAACCAGCAAAGATAAATATGCACCAAGAAGAAGAAAATGCAACCTAAATGCAGTCTAAATGTTATGGTATGAACTCAAGAACAAGCAAGTGCTATAGCAAAAAGGTATGAAAACAAGGATATTTATGCCGTTATCAGGGTCTAATATGAGAAAAAATAGAATTTCAGTGACCCTATGTGTAAAGAGGTGGAAATAGGGTCATGCAATGAGTAATTTACCCATTAGTTAGGGTATAAACCCATGTTTTGGTTTTTCAGCTGCATTTTCCCTTGCAGCCGCATTCCTTCGTCCCTCTCCCCTCTCATTCTTTCTTTCATTCGAAAACCCCTAAACAACTCACCCTTTAACTTTCCGGTCAAGCTCCGATCAAGGGGCCGTTGTCGTCCATCCACTGATCCAAGACCGCCAACCCGACATTTTTTCCGTTCTGTCCGAAGCCCAATCGTCTGTTATCGTTGTTGGCCATCTTTTGCTCAGAAACCCATTCGAAAAACCTTGTCGTCGTCCTCTCCGCCATCGTTCTCGTCCGTTTTGTTCGGTTTGGCTTTTAGGGTAAGCTCACATACGTTTTGTGTTGTTCATTTGTTGGGGGTTGCGTTAGAAACTCTTGAATCGGATTTTGTCACCGGTGATCGGCGCCGCACTGTCGTGGGTTGTAAACCCTAGCTTCAGATCTGCAAAGAATGAGAAGGGTTGATCATGAGCCTATGTTAGTTGTGTGTTGTGTGGGCTTGGGCAATGGGTCAGTTCGAAATTGTGGTGGGCCGAGATAGTTGAGGCCCGATCAGGCTTAAGGGTTGTCTATATGACCGAACCGGTTTAATTAAACCAAATCGAACTAGTAAACCAAACCGATTCAGTTGGACCGAACTCGTGGACCGAGTCAGTTGAACCAGACCAAGTTAACTGAACCGAGTGACGTCATCGCTGACAGTGGAGTGTGACGTCAGCATTTACCCTGATGACGTCACCGCTGACCGTTAATCGTTGACTTTTTCAGTCAAAGTCAACTTTACTTTTTTCGACGTCCCAGTTCTAGATTCGTGGCCTGTTTTTTCAAATTCGATCTCGAACAACTGTTTTTGGCCTTTTTAATTAATTTATACTTAGTTTTAAAAGTTGTGTATTTATTCTGAATTAAATATTTTTGCGTTCAGGTGACATAGATTCAGATACCGAGATTCTCCCTCCTCCTCCGCCTGGTCGACCTCCTACATCTCAGCCTTCGAGTTCCGCGCATGTGTTTATTTAAATAAGTTTTCTGTATAGTAGCTCGTGGCATAGTAGTAGTGAATATTAACTTAGTGAAGCTTTGTAGGTGCCGATCCTGTTCAGCCTGCTTCTAGATCTGAGCGTGGGAGACGTCACTCCCGACGTTGAGCTGTTAGTTGTATGAGGTGTGTTATCTACTCGTGCTATAGTATCTGTGTTGTTGTTATATGATGTCTGACTTGTGAAAATTTGTTGTGATCTGAGCTATGTGCTATGCTTTGTGTAATTCTATTATGCATCATACATCGGAATTTGAATAACTTCTGTCGAATTAATAATGTTTGCATTCGGACTAGAATCGGATTTTCATGTCATATTATTTTGGTTGGGAAATGTATGGAGGAAGATCAGTGGTTTCACCCTTCGGGCTGAATTCCACTTCGGACTTGGTGACGATGTAGAGAGTGGTTCAGGGGAACCTTACTCTTCGGACGGTGATGTAGATGGGTTCATGACATAGAATTAAGTGCATCGTGCTATGCATAGTTGTGTATCTGATTGACTGTTGAAATGATAATATGATTATTGTTTTGTTTAGTTTATGCACTTTAGAGACACACTGAGCTTAATAGCTGACTCACCCTTAGCTTCTATTTTAGATTCTCATACATAAGAGTTTGTTACTTGGAGGACCACTTTTTATCAGACTATTTACAGTTTTCACTATAGATATTTTTAGATTTTAGAATTATATCATTTATTTTATTATTTGGGGATTCTATGTAATTTCAGTTACTTTTACATTTATCTGAGACTTTAAACTGTTTTAGCATGCATGGATATTTAAATTGGGTATTTTTTATAATTTATTTTTCGTTATTATTACCTATACGGCTGCGTTTTGAATTTGATGGAATTTAAAGTGAAGCGATATCATTTTCAATAAATACTCTAATTATTTAATTTTCAAAATCTAATAATCATTTTACTTGAGCGATACGTTTTCAACCCGACTTTCTAGATTCAGCTCATAACCCTTGGGTCGAGTTTAGGGGTTACACGATACGTGCAAAATGGCCATGATTTCCAGAAACGGCCACGATTTCCAGAATCTGTTTGTAAGTTAATTTTAACTATAAAACCAATACGTTCACCAATGGCTTCAAGCATACTTTGTTTGTAACAAGTGATCGGCAAACTCGGGAGTCTAACCCACGCCATGATACGGCTAGGTTGGGATTGGTGGGGATTAAAATTTAGGGACCAGGGTTTAACCGTGAGATAGTGACCGAAAATCGTCTAGGGGCCATCTATAAGGACTTAGAGATAGTCAGATCTTGATGAGAATTTGACAAGAAAATAGTCGTTCTCAATGTCAATTAATTTCAAAGGATGAGCATGCTTCCATATACTAAAGATACAATTGTAGAGAGTGTTGAAACCAATACGACGGCCAAGAACCTTCACCACCAAAGTTAGATCCATACTCTTTAAAGCAAGTTCTTGAATGTGAGACGAAAAATCAATTGAGGGGATGTCGTCCACAACCCCAATACGCACATCATCTTCCAACAGAACAATATCATTATCATCTAATAGAAAAGGATCAACATCTTGCGATGAAACAGAAATGACAATCACTTTATCCTTGTAAGAAATGAGACCAGAAGTATTCAAATCACAACGCATTTGGATTGTCTGGCCAGAGAGGAGTGGCTGAGAAGAGGCGTCTGGCGGCGCCTCATCACGTCGACGTTGGTTTTTGAGATCACGGGGTCTTCCGTATTCTCAGGAGGCTCACACATTAGGTTTTTTCATTGTTTTTTTTTTTGAAAATATTTTAAGAAAATAAAAAATATGAAAACAAATATTTTTTTTAATTTTAACTTCATTTTAATTCAGGTTTGAATCCTTCTGATGTTATTTTTAAAAAAATTAATTTATTTACTTATATTTGATTTATTATAATCATTTTAACCTGGGTCTGTTTTTCTTGTAAAACATTTTAAGAAAATGAAAAATATGAAAACAAAGTTTTTTTTAATTTTAACTTCATTTTAACATGGGTTCGAATCCTTTTAATGTCATTTTTTAAAAACTTTAATTTATTTACTCATATTTTATTTATTATAATAGTAATAATATTTTCTACCTATATTTTATTTCAATTATTTAATATTTTTTTTTCATTTCTACTTGAAAAGTTATAAATCAAACATATTTTCACTATTTTATTTTTAAAAATATCTTTCTATCTCTATTAACCAAACATGTTTTTCTAATATTTAAAAAAATAAAAATAAAAATTATTTTTTAAAAATAAAAATAAAAACAAAAAATATTTTCTAAAACCAAATGGACGGAACCTTTCTCTCCCCTTTTGATTACGCGTTAGTGCATTTGTTTTCCTCCAAAGTTACTAAAATATCTGTTTTCCTCCAAATTTGCTACTATTGAAAGTTTGTTAGTATATTTTATTTTTGGCATAATGTCAAAAAAATATCTCTAACGTTTCACTAAACAGTTGTTTTAATTTTTTATTTGTTTTTACGTTTAATGTTTTATTTTAGGTTAAAATGGTCTCCGTGAATAAAAAACGTTAATTAACTAATAGTCAACGTGAGATGCTGATGTGGCACGCTGACTTGGCTTGGGATGTTAACGTGGCACTTTACCGCTTACTATACTCATTTACATGTCGAGTCAACAACAAGTTAGGTTGGTAACAGGTCGGGTAAAATCAGATGTTTAAAATCGAGTTATATTATATATTTATCATGTTAATTTTAGAGTTTGAGCTCATATCAGATCGGGTTCGGTTATCACATTATCAGGTTCAGTTTTAGTTTAGGTCGTTCTCAAGTCGAATGTAGGCCAGTTCGAATCTAAAATCATTAGGTTTAACTCCAATATACATCAACATTAAGTCGGATTCAATAGAGTTCGTGTCATCGTCACCTCGAGCAATATTGAATTCAAACTTAATTTTAATCGAATTTTCAGGTTTAATAAATTTTCTACGAGTTTAGTTTACCATAAAAATAATAGTTTATGTGACAAGGTATAAAACAATACTAAAATAAGTAAAAAGATATAGTTGGGATACTAAATTAAGTTATTAAATCTAATAAATTCATTATTACCTAAAATAAAGGACAAGAAGACAGACAAAGAAAGTCTTGTGACTCCTCTTCCCTTTCTTCTCTGTTCCCCTTCTAAAGTCGGTTCACAGCTGCAATGTATTTACCATACGACACTGTTTACTTACAAATTATGCATAATTATGCCACTTAACTTCAACAACAAATCTTAAAATCTACTCTGTAAAAGGTAATATATTCATTAATTCAACGCCATCTCCCCAAAAGAACCGTTCTTCACTCTCTGGTGCAGGCCCCTTTCCCCAAAGGTAACCCTTTTTTTTCTTGCATTTTGTCGGTAAATCATCTAACTTTCATGCCCAGCTGATCAAGTTCTGTTTTTTTTCAAGCTTTTTCGGTTTCTCTTACATAGTTTTCAGTGTCTTCGTTTTCTGGGATCTTCTTTTGAAGTGTAGCTGTTGTTCATATTTGTTTTGTTTCTTCTTCTTGGTGTGTTGCAGATTAATGGTATGGATGAGCAATACACAGAGTGAAGAAGCTTTGGGGGTTTGTTTTTCTTACAAGATTTCATGCATTTAATAAGTTTATAAGTTTTCTCAGCTCAGCTTTTAGGGTTTTGAATAAGGGAATTGAGTTTAGGCTTAGCCCCCAAACTTGTGCTGACCAATAAGTGTTTATTTGGTTCCCTTTTGGGGTTTTATTTTCTGAATTAGTCCATGTCTGAGAAGGGCATATTTCCCTCCAGGTTTCTTTTTTGTATACTAACCATTTCAATGTTCCTGTTGATCCTTTCTTCTGTGTTCCTTCTGCAATTTGGCAATACATCTCTTTTACCTCGATCGGTTTTCAAGTTAATTCTTGTCAATGGCACCAGTTACTTGAAATCGAATGTTCAAAATGAGCTAAAACTACCTTTCTTCTCATCCGAGTCCTCACAAGTTGATGCTCAAACCCCAGTAAAAAATGGAGATTCGACCTGTCATATGCTCACTTATGGGAAGAAAATGTGCGTCTTAAGGCAGCGAAATATCGACTCCTGCAACGCGGATCAAGCTCTTTTAAGGGTGTATATGTATGACTTGCCTTCTGAATTTCACTTTGGGTTGTTGGGTTGGAAAGGAAAACCGAATCAGGTTTGGCCGGAGATAAACGACTCGAATAGAATTCCAGCGTACCCTGGAGGGTTGAATTTGCAGCATAGCATGGAGTACTGGCTCACCCTAGATCTTCTATCTTCGAACTTGCCAAGTGTGGTCAGACCATGTGCTGCAATCAGAGTTACGAATTCGAGTCAAGCAGACATAATTTTCGTGCCATTCTTTGCATCTCTCAGCTACAATCGGCATTCCAAGCTTCAAGGGAAGGAGAAAGTTAGTGTTAATAAATTGCTGCAGAATAAATTAGTTAAGTTTCTGACCGCACAGAATGAATGGAAGCGGTTCGGGGGGAAGGATCACTTAATTGTAGCCCACCATCCGAATAGCATGTTGGATGCAAGAGGGGAACTCGGTTCTGCTATGTTTGTGCTTGCGGATTTTGGGAGATACCCTGCTGAAATAGCAAACATTGAGAAGGATGTAATCGCTCCTTACAGGCATGTCGTAAAGACAATCCCAAGTGCTGATTCGGCCCCATTTGAGAAACGCACGATATTAGTCTTTTTCCAAGGAGCGATATACAGGAAAGATGTAAGTTTCCCTCCCCTTTATGAATTGAATTATCTACATGTTTGTTGCTTCTTCTTTTTTTTTTTCGTATCGCCTTGCAATAGAAACTGCTACTATGTATATACATAGATATCCAGGTACATTAGACATCTCATAGGTGAATTTTGGCACTGTATAATATTGTTTTATCGCTTTAAAGAAAGTTGAAGTTTTCGATATGCCGTTTTTCTTCTAGGTTCTACAATTTGTTCGGAGATAGATTGTTATTCTCTTATTGAAATGTGCTGCGTTGTAAGTATAATTTTTGGTGTGAAATTTTTATCCAGGGAGGTACTATTCGGCAAGAACTTTATTACCTTCTGAAAGACGAGAAAGATGTACACTTTGCATTCGGCACCATTCAAGGGAACGGAGTTAAGCAGGCTGGGCACGGGATGGCGTCATCGAAATTCTGCCTTAATATTGCCGGTGATACGCCTTCTTCGAACCGTTTGTTCGATGCTATTGTGAGCCATTGTGTTCCTGTGATTATAAGCGATGAGATTGAGCTGCCATTTGAAGATGTGATCGACTACTCGGAAATTTGCATATTCGTTCGTGGGTCTGATGCTGTGAAAAAGGGATATCTACTAAACCTTCTAAGAGGAATAAGGAAAGAGCAGTGGAGCAAGATGTGGGAAAAATTGAAGGAGAGCGTCCGGCACTTTGAGTATGAGTACCCGTCCCAGCCCTGCGATGCTGTTGATATGATTTGGGAGGCGGTTGCACGGAAGGTCTCTTCCATACGATTAAGAGTTCACAGGGAGAGCAGATATCGCAGATCCAACATTTGAGATTATGTTAACCTTGCATTCTGTGGAAATCACAGCTTGTTGTAAAAGAAGCTTGAATTCATCTCGAAATGAAATCAAACTATTCGAGTTTATGTTGGTTATATATATATATATATAGATTGATATCTTATACACAGGTGGTGGAAACTGAAAGATTAGGTTTAAGTGTACGGGTTTAGAATTTAGGGATAATTGTTTCAATTTAAGGTTTAGAGTTATAATTTAGGGTTTAATTTTTAGGGTAATATGGCGAGGATTTAGGTTTTAACCTATAAACCCTAAATTATAATATTAAACCTTAAATTGAAACAACTATCCTTAAATTCTAATCCCTACACTTAAATCCCTAAACCTTATACTCTAATTTAACTCCTTATACCTTAAAACTAAAGCGTTCGTGAAAACTTTCAATTTCTACTGCCTGTGTATAGAATATTTATCATATATATGCAAAGAAATAAATCTGTTTTTATTTAAATTTTAAATTTTAAATTAATTAAAATTCAAATCTCATGTTGAGATAATGAGTCAAAGTTTAGATTTTTGGGAGATTTTTTTGCTAATTTTTCTCTTTACATTTTTATTTAAATATCCTATTTTTTAGTTATAAAAGGAGGTTTTCTTCATTTTCAACTGACTCGTTACTTCATTCTCCCCTCTTCTTTTATATCTTTTTTCTTCACAAGCATAATCAAGTTTTTCTTTTTTTGAAGAGTAATACTATTTTGAGTTCGACTTCATAATTTCGAGCGTACAAAATTAGAAGATTGTATTAACTTTGGGGGGCAATGTTCACCAATTCGGGCGAAATTGTTTCTAAGGCAGTGACTACACGGCACAATAAAATTACATGGTCTTTATTTATTTATCTTATTTAGATTTTTCAGTCAGTACTAACCTTTTGTTTTGCAATAAGTTACTTTTCCAACAATTTAGAAGCAATTTTATTTACTACAAACACACGACTTTCACAAACAGGTTCATCACTGATCTATTTAAACTTGAACCGCTGGACGAAACCAACTATTGTCGATGGTCACAAAGGATGATGATTTTCTTTGAACAATTAAAAGTTGATTATGTTTTATGTGATGCTCCACCATCGATGAAAATGAAGAAGCTTTTGTCGTTCTCCAAGATGATGTAGCCAAAGCCAAACATGGGAATGATAACAAAGGTCATATGCTTACTCATATGGCTAACAACCTCTTTGACTTGTTTGTTAAAGACAAACAAGTCAAGTTCATCTGGGATACTCTATAAAAGAAGTACGGAGCATGTAACGCCCCGAGTTTAGGGGTCAGATGTTACACGGGTAAATCGGGTTTGATTCGTGGACTCGTTTTAAATTAAATTGGGTTTTGGTTTAATTAAAAAAAGGGTTTGAATTCATTAATGACATTTTGGTAATTTTAAAATAAAGGAAAATAAGATGTGAAAAAAGGGGACTTTTGAAATTTGCTATTCATCTTCTTCTTCCTTTAGCAATTTCACGTTGAAAACCTCCCTAAAACCCTTATCCATATTCCATCAAATTTCTTCATCATTTCAAGGACTCTCTTCAAGGTAATCATATTTTTGACTTGTCCTCTTCATTTCTAACACATTGATGATTTTAGTTTTAGCAAAACACCATTGTTGAGAATTTCTAGTTTTCAAAGTTTTGAAGAAAAGGATGAAACTTTAATGGCTTTTTGATTTGTTTTTGATTTGTAGAGTTAAGTTATGGTCTAATCTTGCCCTAAAGTACATTATAACTTAAAATGGTGGGTTTTTGTCAAGAATCCCGAAATGGGTTTTGTGGGTGTTTTAAAAGGGGTGAAAACTTGGATTTTAGGAGTAGTTTGGTGTAGGGGAGTTGGACTGATGATTTGTTAATGCTTGAGGGTTGTTTTGAGGGTATTTATTGATGGTTGGAGTGTTGAAATTGATAGTTTTCAGCTGGTTTGTGTGGGAGTACAAAAATGAAGAAGTTTGGATAGTTCATGGTTTGAAAATGTAGAAAATGGGTCTTGAGATTTGTGTTTTGATTGTGACAGTGATTTTATGGCTGAATTGTTGAGTAAATTGTTGTTTTCGATTGGTTAGAATCAAGGGAAATCGTTGGCGAGGCTTCGGGCACAATTCCAGAGAATTTGGAGACTTGAGATTGGTGTTTCGGCTTCCGTTTGGGTTGCATCGGTGAGTGAAAATGGTTTGAACTTGATTTGATTTCGAAAAGGGTTCTTGGGGGTTTGGGTGGAGCTTAGAGGGCTAACCTAAACCCAAGAGTAAGTTTGCTAAATTTTACATTGATTGTTAAGTGTTGGTGCATGAATAATTGTGGTGATATTGTGTGATTTGTGGATTTCCTTTACTTCCGTTTGATGTTGTGGTATAGTCGTTGTTGGTGTCGAGCCTCACGTGATGGTTGTTGTAACTACGGTGATGTGTAGTCCCACCGGTAGTGACTAGTAGAAGAGTACGTTGATGTGTAGTCCCATCAGAAAACTACTAGACGAAACGGTGATGTGTAGTCCCACCGTGTTTGGTTGTGCATGTGCAAACCATTTAATTGTGTTGTTGTGCCTCCTTTTGTGCATCTAAATGTTTTACTTTTCGATTAAGAAAATGTGTTTTGAAAACTGCATTGTTGATGATTTTTTAGTGCTTCGCTCACTAAGCTTTCAAGCTTACACTCTCATTTTTTCAACATGAAGATCGTTAGTGTTTCGGAAGGCAAGTGGGCAAGGGAGGAGCTTTTCGCAGTTCTCGAGTAGCTCAAGTATGGTTTAAGTTTTTGTAATAATGCCTAGACATTGGGGGTGTTAGACTTGTATGGAGTTGGTGTTCAAACTCCTTAGTTTGGGTTGTTGATGTTCTAGCATGTTTGGATAGTTGATACTATGTGTTTTGTATGAGCGTTGTTAGACTCATATGTGTTGGGTTTTGATGTTAATGCCTTGGATGTGGATTTGTAAATCATGATTATGGTGTTGCCTAAATGCTTGTGTCTTGAAGGCTTATAACCATACTTCATGAATGTTATGTGTGTTTTGTTCTAAAGCATGTAAACCTTGGTATGCAATATTTATGTAAGTGTTTGCCTTCCTATGATTGAAATGGTTTAGCTATGTATGCCTTTATGCAAGTTTTCTATCTAAGTGCTCATCTTGTGTTGGATGCCATGTTTGTTTGGTTAAGTAGCATCGTATGTTTAGCTTTGGTTGTTAAATGTTGTATGAGAGTTTGTTTGTTGCTAGACGAGTCGTAAATTGCATCTAGAGTTAAGTCCTTGTGCGTTTTGCAGCTAAATTGAGGCTTGCAGTACAGGGCGTATCGATACGCCCAAGGGCTGTATCGATACAGTCTTACACTTTGGGCCTCAGTTTAAGCTTAGCGTACCGGTACACGAGGGTGTATCGATACACCAAAAGCTCTATGGAAATCTAAGAAATTGATGAGATTTTGGCGTATCGGTACGAGTCTTGGGTGTATCGGTACGATTTTTATTGTTTGACCGTGAGAAGTTGACCGTTGAGGGCGTGTCGGTACGGTCAGCCAGTGTACCGATACGGTCCCCCTAAGTTGACTTTGGGTAGTTGACCAAGTCAAGGCGTATCGATACGGTCTTCTAGTGTGTCGATACGACCTGTTGTAAAGGCTAAAATGGGCTACTTAAATTGCTTGTTTGATTGCTTTGCATCGCTTCGTTGTCTTTCCGCTGTCGTATCTCACATAGGATCCATTAAAGCATCTAGACAAGATAATGTTTAAAGAATTTTTCTAGGATCGCTAACCGAGGCGGGACCTCAACGGGTTTCACTTCGATTTTCCTCGTGTAACCTACTCGGACCGGTCAGTCGTCCAGACCGGGACGAGGGGGTTATAGAGCAGATGATGTTGGAATCAAGAAATATGTCGTCGGAGAATAATTAAAATTTCAAATGACCGACGATAAGCCCATCATGAACCAAGTGCATGTCTATGAAATGCTTGTCTCTGACATCCTAGCTGAAAGGATGAAAATGTGTGAGATTCTCTAGGTGAATGTGTTGGTAAAAAAACTACCCAAATTATGGTCCGACTACCAAAATGTTTTGAAGTACAAGAACTTATTTGCCACATGAAAATCTAGGAAGAAAATTATCTTAAAGATAAGGATTCGATTTCTATAGTGCAAATCATAACAGGTTCAGAAATTCTTCCAACCCGAAAAAGAAAAGTAACTCTCAACCAAAGAAGGCAACCAACTTCAAAAAGACGAGAACCAAACATAAGTCAAACAACCCGGTGAATTGCTACGTAAGTGAAAAGCCATGACACAAAGCATACCAATGCTTTTGCCGCTCTGATCGCCACATGCATCATAATCAAAATGAGAATAAACCACAAGTAAACTTGACCGAGAATAAGAGCAGAAATAACTACGGTTATTTCCATTCTTCTTTCTTTTGTTCTTCTTCTATCTAAGGACAAGGCGGAAGGTTAGGCCTATGCTTTCTTCTAAGTTTATTTCTTCTATCTTCTAGTCGAGGTGAAAGCTTTCAAAGAGATGAGTCCTTCCCCCTGCAAAAAGCCTCTCCACGGTGGTAAAGTGTCTTTGAGGTCAATTTGGTGGAAAATCACATTGAGTGGGTAGTGGACATTGGCGCTTCCAAACACTTCTGTGCCAATAGAGAAATGTTCACCGAGTTTAAAGATGTAGTTAAAGGTGAACAAGTCTACATGAAAAACTCAAGCAGTTTAAAAGTGCTCGGTAAAGGAAAAATCTTACTTAAACTTACTTCTGAAAAACCTCTAGCTCTGCATAATGTTTTGTATGTTCCTGCATTATGTAGAAATTTTATTAGTGGTGGACTCTTGAATAAGGCGAGAATTAAATTAGTATTTGAATTAAATAAGCTTGTATTATCTTGTTATGGCGATTATGTAGGAAAAGGGTATTTATGTGGGGGCTCTTTGTTGTTGAAATTATGATTAATGTTATGAATAAGACATTTATTTCTGCTTATACCGTTGAGACTTATCATATGTGGCATGCTAGATTAGGTCATATGAACCTTCACTCTTTAAAAAGGTTAAAACAAATGAACATGTTTCCAAATCTAGATGAAACCAACTTTAATAAATGTGAAATATGTGTTGAAGCAAAGCATGCTAGATCCCCTTCAAATCTGTTACTTCTAGACAAACAGTTCATACAAATTTAGCAGACTTTAGAAATATAGAAAGTAAAGGTAAAAAAAGATATTATATCACTTTTGTTGACGATTACTCTAGATTTTTTAAAGTTTATCTCTTGAGGTCTAAAAATGAAGTATAAAAAATCATTTTATTGTATAAAGTAGAAGTAAAAAAATCAACTTAATAAAAGAATAAAAAGAATTAAATTCGATAGGGGAGGAGAATATATGGCTAATCTTCTTAAAGAAACTTGTGAGAAAGAAGACATTATTCATGAGCTTTCTGCCCTTTACACTCCACGACAAAATGGCATAGTTGAAAAAAATAGAACTTCAAAATAAATGATAACACTTTTTTACGTGGCTCTAGTTTATCTGATAATATGTGGGGGAGGCCGTTCTTTCTGCTAGTCATATCCTTAATAGAGTACCTCATAGAATGTTAAATTTTACTCCATATGAGTTTTGGAAAGATCATGCTCCTAATTTAGATTATTTAAAATTATGGGGGTGCCTTGCAAATTTAGGGTTGCCGACTTTTAAAAGTAATACTATTAGGTCTAAAACTATTGATGTTGTGTTTATTAGATATGCTTTAAATAGTGATGCTTACATGTTTATTCTCTTGCATGATTATTCGATATGTGAAACTAGAGATGCAGTATTCTTTGAAAATGTTTTCCCTCTTAAAAACACAATAATGACATGAAAATGTTTTTTCTTTTTTGAAAACTTCAAAAGATTATCAAAATGATGATGAACTTAGGAGAAGTAAAAGACAAAAGGTAGCAACTAGTTTCAAACCTGACTTCCTCACTTCTTTCATAATTGATATTGATGATTTAGACTTAATTAATGATTTTATAAGTAATGCATTTTTAATTGAAGATCCAAAAAAATATGATGAAGCTATTAATTCTATTGATGCTAATTTTGAGAGAGATGCTATTAAAGATGAATTAGAATCCATTTTGTCTAATCATACTTGAGAGTTAGTAGACTTGCCTAAAAGTTGTAAACCTATCAGTAATAAATGGGTCTTTAGAAAGAAGTTTAGGCCAAATGGATCTGTACAAAGGTATAAGGCAAGACTAGTTGTAAAAGTCTTTTCCCAAAAGTTTGGGATTAACTTTTTTGATACATATTCTTTTATTATTAAAATATCCACTATTCGTGTTTTATTTGCTTTACCTTTAATTCACAACTTGTTGGTACATCATATGAATGTGAAGATAGCCTTTTTGAATGGTGATTTAGATGAGGAGATATACATGGAACAACCTCCAAGATTTGTGGCACTTGGGAAGGAAAATAAAGTTTGCATACTCAAATTTTTTTATATGGTCTCAAACAAGCTCCAAAACAATGGTATGAGAAATTTCATAAAACTATTCTCAGTTATGGTTTTATAGTTAATGGTGCTGATGCACATGTGTATTCTAAAATGTTTGGATCTGACTGTGTTATCATAAGTCTGTATGTAGACTTATTGATTTTTAGTACACACCTAAAAGCCATTAAAGAGACTAAATATTTTTATCCACTAAGTTTGAAATGACTGATTTGAAAGAAGTTGATGTAATTTTAGGGGTAAAAGTGACTAAATTAGATAAGCGATACTCGTTAAATCAATCTCATTACATAGAGAAAGTTTTGAAAAAGTTTAATAGTTTTGATATAATCCATGTAAGTACCCCTTATGATCCTAGCATTCAACTAAAAAAAATAAATGGAATAGTGTCTCACAATCTGAATATGCAAAAATTATTAGAAGTATGATGTTCTCAATGAATTATACTTGACCTGATATTGCCTATGTTGTTAGTAGATTAAGTAGATATACTCACAATCCTATTGATGAGCATTGGAATGCTCTTAATCGTTTACTTAGATACCTTAAAGGTACAATAAATCGGGAACTTAAATTCGTTAGATACCTTGCAGTTCTTAAAGGATATTGTGATGCAAATTGGGTAACTGAAAATGATGAAGTAAGTTCTACTAACGAGTATATTTTTACTTTAGGTGGAGTAGCTATTTTCTGGAAGTCTGCAAAACAGACGTGTATTGCTCGCTCCACCATGAAATTAGAGTTCATTGCTCTTGATTTAGCTGGGCAAGAGGCCGAGTGGCTTAGGAATCTGTTTGTAGAGATTCCTTTATGAGGGAGACCTACACCTCCATTGTCGTTATTATGTGATTCAGAAGCTGCAATATGAGTTGCTAACAATCAATCTTACAATGGTAAGAAGAGACACATCAGGGTAAGACACGAATATGTGAGACATCTTATAAAGAATGAAGTACTCACTTTGGAGTAAACGAAATTTGAAAGGAACCTTCATAATCCCTTAACTAAAGGGTTATGTAGGAAAATAGTTCCTGATTCATTGAGGGGGATAGTTCTTAAGCCCATTGGATGATTAATTCATATCGTACACTCCTACATATCCTTATGGCGTATCGTGTACACTTGAGAGGTTGAGTTTTTTTACTCTTAATGAATCCATAGCCCAGGATTTGAGTGGTCCTAGTGAGATGGACTTGATGGATACACTATTTTGTGAGGTTAAGTTTTACACTCTTAATGAATTCATAGCCCATGTTTGTGGGTGGTCTTAGTGAGACGGACTTGATGAATTCACCGAATTTATAAATGAGAGGTTGAGCTTAGTAAAAGTTCTTAATGATTTTATAGCCCTAATTTGGGTGGTCCTTATTGAGATAGATTTGATGAAATCACCTACGTAAGTGTGAAGGATTAGTTACCTTCTATGAAAGAGTTTGGGTCATCTCGAGGTATAATTTGGCAAAACTTTTGAACTATCGTGGAACTCAAATAGATATGAGGTTAATGGTGTGTTATGAGTTAACTCTAATCTTACCAAGTTCAAGATTCGTTCACTTGTTAAAGAAAAGAATTGCTCATTCCACTATGTACTAGTTCAAATCTAACAAATACTAGTGCTAAAGCGACTAATTTTACCGCTTCTCTTTTCTTTTAATTCTTTTGTGGATCTCTACTTATTTGCATTAGTGGGGGATTGTTGGTTATATATATATATATATATATAATGATGCAAAGAAGTAAATATGTGTTATTTGAATTTTAAATTAATTAAAATTCAAATGTTGAGATAATGGAAGAAGTTGAGATTGTTGGGAGATCTTTTTGCTAATTTTTCTCTTTACAGTTTTACCTAAATACCCTAATTTTTTTAGCTATAAAAGGATGTCATCTTCTTCATTTTCAACTCACCCATTACTTCATTCTCTTCTCTTGTTCTATATCATCTCTCTTCACAAGCATAGTGAAGTTTTCCTTTCTTTCAGAAAAGAGCAACACTATTTCGATTCCACTTACTTATTTCGGGTGTACATAATTTGGAAGACTATGTTAACCTGGGGGGGCAATGTCCATTTTTAAGGATTACACCGGTCCGGGGGAAATTGCTTCTAAGGTAATGACTACACAACACAGTAAAATTACTTGGTCTTCATTTATTTATCTTATTTATTTTTTCCAGTCAGTGTGTTACGCGTAATAAGTGCTTCACAATTGGTGCAAGTGTACACGTCGCAAGTTATAGTATAGAAAGATATCGTCTCTACAAGGATTGACTTCGAGAAACTACTCTCACACTGAAAATAAAAACACAAGTTTGGTAATGGGAGGAGTTATAATTAATAGGTAAAATAAAAGCAATTAAATAAAAGAAGATGTAATCAAATGAGAGAGAATAGGTCGGGTTGTAATGATTTTAAAGAGTGATATTTCAAAGGACCGTCTTGGTAAATGAGTGCAGTGTAAAGTGTTCATTAATTCTATATTTTGAGCGCATTCCATCTCATATTATTGATGTTTCTAAGTACATTTTAGGCATAATTTGGTCCATGCATTGCATATTTACAATATTCTTTACTTTACCTTGTTTATGTTGAATATCTTTAATTTGGCGAGGAAAGATATTGTTTTAGTTTAATTTTAGTTTTAGGTACTAGAAGCTGGCAGAAGGAGAGAGGAGTTGAGGTGCTGATGTTGAGGAAGCAAGCCTTGGAGTTGTACTGAAGCAGCTCAACACAGAGAGAAGTGTTTCCGTGTAGCTGCCGCCGCCATACCTGCCGCCCAGGGTAGCAAGCTGAGAAATTGGAAAATTGGAGTGCGATCTGAAGAGCGGAAAATCCTGATTCCAACGATGTCATCCACTCATTTTTTTGACGCCTGGAGCAGCGGACAAAGCTGCCGAAGGAGGAGATCAAGATGACTTGCGGTGCCAGGCAACGAGAAGGAGTCCACATTCAACTCAAAGAAGTCAGAATTAAAGGTTGCATTTTATGCAAAAGCTACTTTGAAGACTTCTACTCCAAGGAGGACTTGGCCTAGCTAATGCCTATATATACTCGACATATTTTGTAATTGTAGACATCTTAGGTTTTTCTTTGGGCATAGTCTAGGTTTTCTTGCCACCAACAATGTTCTAAATTTTCTCTTGGGTTTGGGTTATGTTGTAAACTAGTGTGAGAACGGTTGTTTAGGAATTAAGTTTGTATTTGCAATAAAACTTCAAGGTTTGCTTATTCCATGCTCTTCATAGTTTTCAATTAAGTTCGAAAGATTAGTTGTTAACTATCTATTTGTTCGGGGCCGAGAGAGTTGAACTCATGATAGGGGTAAGTACGATCCTCATCCTAATTAGGTGTTGATCATTCCAACCTAGACATAGGTTAGGGTTTAAGGTGGCTAAAAAGGAACAAACAAAGGATGTTGTTCATTGTATGATTCACGCTGATGAGTATCATCTGCTATGGGCAACAGCAACATTCTGACTTAGACATAAGCAGGATCATTATCGAAGCGTTCTGCCGAGCCTTGAAGGACTGCCAAGTTTGCCGCTGAGCCATCCATCTATTCCATTGCCGAGGCAACGAAAGCGTTGAAGCAGCTAATCTGTCATCCTCTGCCGAGACAACAAAGTCTGGAAGCGCAAAGCAACTTAACCTATTCAACGTAGTTTCACACTACTAAGAAGCATAACCTGACCCATTCCATCATCCTAATCTTTTCTATTAAATTACTTGTGTTTTAATTACTTTTCCTTATAAACTAAAATTTACTTGTGCATTTATTTTCTGTGCAAGAATTACAACTCGAATAAGCTGTCTAATCCTTGTGGGAGACGATATCTTTTATATTATATCTTGACAAGAGTGTGCACTTGCGCTCATATTTAGAGAACACCCAAACGCTCTACAAGTTTTTGGCGCCGTTGCCGGGGATTGGCAACAGTAAATTCATTTTAATTTTTCCGCACTTTTACTTTATTTGCATTTAATTTTAGTTTTTATTATTTTTATTCAAATTTTTAGACATATGCAGAGCTTTCAAGATACATGGAGTCCATCAAGACCTGCCGATGCTGAGACTATTTCCCTATTCACTGAGGGATAGGGCAAAACAATGGTTGAACAACCAACCGGCGAGATCATTCAATACTTGGACGGAGTTATGCAAGGATTTCTTAGATCATTTCAGTCCTTCAAATGATGCTAGGGAGAGGTACCATCAGATGCTAAACAACTGCCCGCTTCATGGTTTCCCAACATGGACTCGGGTGTCAATGTTCTACAATGGAGTAAATTAACCGACACAAATGATGCTCGACGCCTTAGCTAATGGAATCATCCTGGATGGACCACCTGTGAGGCACTATAGATTCTGAACAGAATTGCTAAGAATGACTACAAGTTCCTTACAGCCCGCCGCGGCGGCATGAGGCGGCCAGCTGTTGTGAATGAAGTAAGGCCATTGAATCTGTTAATGCCCGCCTAGACAAGCTGACACGACTAGTGATGAGTATGGCTAAAGGAAAGACATATGAGGCCAAGGTTGTGGAACCTTTTTGTGATGAGTGTGGGGGCAACCACAATTCCTCTAAGTGTAGTGAATCCGCCAACTTCACGGGAACCTATGAAAGGAATAGCAGGCCCAACACCAACACATACAACCCAGGCTGGAAGAAGCATCCGAACTTCTCCTGGAGTAATCCAAACACGGCTGGATGAGGATGAGGATGAAAAATCAAGAGGGTGCAATAAAGAACCTGGAGACCCAGTTTGGGCAATTCACGGAGATCATAAGCAACAAGACAATGGCTGCATCATCTAGCATCACAGAGGTAGCAGCCAAACCCACCTATGAACAGTGTATATCCATATCAACCAGAAGTGGGAAACAACTGGACGAGCCCAAAACTGAACAGCCAATGGACCATCAAATAGAATAGCCTACCGCGGCAGCATCAAAACCAGCCGCTCCGTTAGATGAGACTGACAGCAGCTCTAAAGAGGATGATCCTGAGTCGCAACATATTAGATTTCCATGCAAGGAACGCATTCAGAACATCCGTCTGTCGCTGCCTTTCCCCCAAAGACTAAAGCAACAAAAACAGGAGCATCAGTTCCAAAAATTTCTAGATATTCTAAAATAGGTGCACATTAACATCCCTCTCATGGAAGCCATCCAGAACATGCCCAATTACGCGAAATATCTGAAGGACATGGTTTCCAAGAGGAAAAGAATTGAGGAGTTCAAAACTGTAGCTATGACAGAGGAGTGCATGGCTATGCTGCACAACAAGCTACCGACCAAAAGAAAAGATCCGGGCAGCTTCGTTATTCTATACAGAATCGGCAACAACCATGCCATGAGAGCCCTGTGCGATTTAGGAGTGAGCATTAACCTGATGCCAAAGGTCGTCTTCGACAAGTTAGGTATTGGGCAAGCCAAACCCACCTCCATTATGCTAAAACTAGCAGACCAGATTTGTACAACCATCGGGCAAATACGAAGACATCATGGTTCACGTGGGTGACTTTATTTTCCCAACATACTTCCTCATCCTAGACTGTGAGGCCGACGAGAACGCCCCCATCATACTTGGGCGACCGTTTCTGGCCACGGGCAGGACGCTAATTGATGTGGAGCATGGGGAGCTGATCATGAGGGCGAACAACCAAAGCATAAAACTAAATGTTTTACAGTCCTCAATAAGGGAAAAAGAAGGCTTCCCAGACGTTCAGGCTTCCGAAATCAGCACCGAAACAAGGAACGACAGCAGCCGCCCAGACAGCAAGGCAGAATGCAGGACCCCAAGGAACAAGAGGACCCCTAGGAGGGAGAAAATGAAAAACCACCTCAGGAAGTGGTTATGTCTGGGAGCTGCACCCCAATGCACTCCCAACATAACTTAATTTATTTTTAATTTCTTTCTTTTTATTTTTATGTTTTAGGATTAGATATTAATTTATTTTCGATTTGTTTTCCACATTTTTATTTAAGTATATATTTTTCTTTATTGAGTTTATTATTTTATTTTCAGGTTTAGGAATAAAGAAGCAGGACAAAAGAGACGACCCAACAAGGAGCCCGCCCACCATCCCGCCAAGATAGCTGAGGGCGGCACAGCACAGATATCGTGTAACGGCTATTTGACTGCCAACGGATACCGAAGTAACGGGAAGAAAACACGTAACGTGCGCGAAGCATTTGCCCGTTAGGAATTAATGACATCATGGCACCTCTTGGCACCATCTATATAAACCTCACTTATCACATTCATTTACTTTACTTTCATCTCCTTGTAAACCTATTCTTGAGTCCATTGCTCTCTTTCTCATTATCTTCTTTTAGTTTCATATTACAAAGAAATTGTCTCACACATGACATCATCATCACAATCCAAACCCACCTTCCAATGTTTCTTCTCCAATGAAGATGCAAAGCGGTACAGAACCCAGTTCGCAAAGCAAGCCATATGGGAGGAACAAGGGTTCCACTATTCGTAGTACACAGGGGATCTCTCCTTGAGCCCTCCCTATTCGAGAAAATCCACAACAAGGGTTGGGAGATATTTGCACGAAGTCGAAGGTGGCAAACATCACGATGGTCAGAGAATTTTATGCCCACCACCACTCCCAGAGCTACCCTTCTTTTTCGTTCGATGACAGCCTATCAAGTTAAACACTATCGTCATCAATAGCTTTTATGGATTAGAGATGGACGACAACCCTCACAAAGAATGGAGGCACTCACTGACGGCTGCCGACTATGACAGAATCATGACCCGGCTGTGCGAACCCAATACCCCTTGGTTGGCAGGAAAACATGGCGGTTCCGTGCAACATCGTCGATTACTGCCTGAGGCGATGTTATGGAACACATTCGTCAAACGGCCTCTACTACCCACCTCTCATAATTCCATCGTGGATCGGCCGCGTCTCGTTCTCATTCACTCCATCATGATGAACAGACCGATCAATGTTGGGGAAATAATCTGCAAGGAGATCCACAATTGCTTCTGGAAATCAAAGGGTCAGCTTTACTTCCCATCTCTCATCACGGGCTTGTGTGCCAATTTCAACGTCACATCAGATCCAAACGACGAGATGGCATCCGCCAAAGAGGGCTTGGCCAAAAAGGTCCGCCTGCAGATGATGCAAGCACCGAAAACGGAGCAAATCACACCATCCCAGCCCTCCGTCGCCCAGCCAGCTACACTGGCAGCCTCAGGTAGTACTGAAGCCACCCCGAATCCAAACGCCATTGCCTTGCTCCACACTTTGATAGAAAGCAACAAACGAATAGAGCAGCAGCAATTGACGTTTATGAAATACGTGGGGGAGGTCCAAGAGGCCTTTGTGGCTTATCTTCTTCAGAAATTCCCCAATGACGGCCCCTCCCTGCCCACCTTCCCTGAAGACTTAGCCGCCAAAATTGATCTCAGAGAGACCACACCATCAGAAGCAATTGTCCGCCACATCGCCTTCCGCCGCCAGATGCAATCTCCGACGCACTATCCATCCTACTCTGTCACCTCCGCTTCTAACACGGTGGTCGACACTCCTGAGAGGCATCAACAACATTTCTCTCCAGCTTGTACAGTGGAAACGATGGCAGAGACCTCTTCGTCCAACAAGGTTGAGTAGCATATGGTAGCAATAGCGGCACCCATGGCAACAGAGGACCCTCCGGCAGAAACAATGGAGGAGGCAACCAAGAAGAGAAAGCGGCACATCATCTCCACCGAGTCAGAAGAAGAGGATTCAAAATCCGAGCCGAAACAAAGTGAAGCTCCTCGCCCCACTCGTAAGAGAGTCCAGCCGCTGCGAACAACAAAAATATCACTCGCCAAGTCTGCCGCCCAGACATCTGCCAGCCGTCGCCTTGTCATCCAGTCTTCATCTTCCTCCTCTGCCGCAAAGACTCCAGCCTCTTCTTAGTCCTCTGCCAACTTCTTAGCCCTCCGCAAAGACTCCTAAGATAGACTTGATGAAATCACCTACGTAAGTGTGAAGGATTAGTCACCTTCTATGAAAGAGTTTGGGTCATCTCGAGGTATAATTTGGCAAAACTTTTGAACTATCATGGAACTCAAATAGATCTGAGGTTAATTGTGTGTTATGAGTTAACTCTAATCTTACCAAGTTCAAGATTCGTTCACTTGTTAAAGAAAAGAATTGCTCATTCCACTATGTACTAGTTCAAATCTAGCAAATACTAGTGCTAAAGCGACTAATTTTACCGCTTCTCTTTTCTTTTAATTCTTTTGTGGATCTCTACTTATTTGCATTAGTGATGGATTGTTGGTTATATATATATATATATAATGATGCAAAGAAGTAAATATGTGTTATTTGAATTTTAAATTAATTAAAATTGAAATGTTGAGATAATGGAAGAAGTTGAGATTGTTGGGAGATCTTTTTGCTAATTTTTCTCTTTACATTTTTACCTAAATACCCTCATTTTTTAGCTATAAAAGGATGTCATCTTCTTCATTTTCAACTCACCCATTACTTCATTCTCTTCTCTTGTTCTATATCTTCTCTCTTCACAAGCATAGTGAAGTTTTCCTTTCTTTCAGAAAAGAGCAACACTATTCCGGTTCCACTTCCTTATTTCGGGTGTACAAAATTTGGAAGACTGTGTTAACCTTGGGGGGGCAACGTCCATTTTTAAGGATTACACCGGTCTGGGGGAAATTGCTTCTAAGGTAATGACTACACAACACAGTAAAATTACTTGGTCTTCATTTATTTATCTTATTTATTTTTTCCAGTCAGTGTGTTACGCGTAATAAGTGCTTCACAATTGGTGCAAGTGTACACATCGCAAGTTATAGTATAGAAAGATATCGTCTCTACAAGGATTGACTTCGAGAATCTACTTTCTCACACTGAAAATAAAAACACAAGTTTGGTAATGGGAGGAGTTATAATTAACAGGTAAAATAAAAGCAATTAAATAAAAAAAGATGTAATCAAATGAGAGAGAATAGGTCGGGTTGTCGTGATTTTAAAGAGTGATATTTCAATGGACCGTCTTGGTAAATGAGTGTAGTGTAAAGTGTTCATTAATTCTATATTTTGAGCGCATTCCATCTCATATTATTGATGTTTCTAAGTACATTTTAGGCATAATTTGGTCCATGCATTGCATATTTACAATATTCTTTACTTTACCTTGTTTATGTTGAATATCTTTAATTTGGCGAGGAAAGATATTGTTTTAGTTTAATTTTAGTTTTAGGTACTAGAAGCTGGCAGAAGGAGAGAGGAGTTGAGGTGCTGATGTTGAGGAAGCAAGCCTTGGAGTTGTACTGAAGCAGCTCAACACAGAGAGAAGTGTTTCCGTGTAGCTGCCGCCGCCATACCTGCCGCCCAGGGTAGCAAGCTGAGAAATTGGAAAATTGGAGTGCGATCTGAAGAGCGGAAAATCCTGATTCCAACGATGTCATCCACTCATTTTTTTGACGCCTGGAGCAGCGGACAAAGCTGCCGAAGGAGGAGATCAAGATGACTTGCGGTGCCAGGCAACGAGAAGGAGTCCACATTCAACTCAAAGAAGTCAGAATTAAAGGTTGCATTTTATGCAAAAGCTACTTTGAAGACTTCTACTCCAAGGAGGACTTGGCCTAGCTAATGCCTATATATACTCGACATATTTTGTAATTGTAGACATCTTAGGTTTTTCTTTGGGCATAGTCTAGGTTTTCTTGCCACCAACAATGTTCTAAATTTTCTCTTGGGTTTGGGTTATGTTGTAAACTAGTGTGAGAACGGTTGTTTAGGAATTAAGTTTGTATTTGCAATAAAACTTCAAGGTTTGCTTATTCCATGCTCTTCATAGTTTTCAATTAAGTTCGAAAGATTAGTTGTTAACTATCTATTTGTTCGGGGCCGAGAGAGTTGAACTCATGATAGGGGTAAGTACGATCCTCATCCTAATTAGGTGTTGATCATTCCAACCTAGACATAGGTTAGGGTTTAAGGTGGCTAAAAAGGAACAAACAAAGGATGTTGTTCATTGTATGATTCACGCTGATGAGTATCATCTGCTATGGGCAACAGCAACATTCTGACTTAGACATAAGCAGGATCATTATCGAAGCGTTCTGCCGAGCCTTGAAGGACTGCCAAGTTTGCCGCTGAGCCATCCATCTATTCCATTGCCGAGGCAACGAAAGCGTTGAAGCAGCTAATCTGCCATCCTCTGTCGAGACAACAAAGTCTGGAAGCGTAAAGCAACTTAACCTATTCAACGTAGTTTCACACTACTAAGAAGCATAACCTGACCCATTCCATCATCCTGGTCTTTTCTATTAAATTACTTGTGGTTTATTTATTTTTCCTTATAAACTAAAATTTACTTGTGCATTTATTTTCTGTGCAGGAATTACAACTCGAATAAGCTGTCCAATCCTTGTGGGAGACGATATCTTTTATATTATATCTTGACAAGAGTGTGCACTTGCGCTCATATTTAGAGAACACCCAAACGCTCTACAAGTTTTTGGCGCCGTTGCCGGGGATTGGCAAGAGTAAATTCATTTTTATTTTTCTGCACTTTTACTTTATTTGCATTTAATTTTAGTTTTTATTATTTTTATTCAATTTTTTTTTTACAGTTTTCTTGTCTAGTGTATGACCAGAGCAAACCTATTGGGAGAAATCGTTTTCTTTGACGAGATCGAACGAAGAGCAAGAGAACTTAAGAAAGAAGCAAGAGAAGCCCTTGGGAAAGCCAAAGAAGAAAGAAAGGCAGAGGCAGCCATGGTTAACAGCCAAGATGACAACCCTGCCAACAATGCTCGGAACGAAAATGATGAGCATCAAGATCTACTGCCCATATAGCATCCAATTCCACCTAGGCAGCAACCCCCAATTCCGCCTAGGCAGCCACAATATGTGCGCACCACCAGAGACTATTTGGAGCACGATTTCAGAAGGTTTGATCCAACTGTGACCGAGCCTGAAATTGAAGCAGATCACTTTGAGTTAAAGCACGTGATTTTCAACATGTTCAACACCTTGGGGAAATTTTGAGGAACTACCACAGAAGATGCTTGGCAGCACTTCAGAGGATTCTTAGACATATGCAGAGCTTTCAAGATACATGGAGTCCATCAAGACGTGCTGATGCTGAGATTATTTCCCTATTCACTGAGGGATAGGGCAAAACAATGGCTGAACAACCAACCGGCGAGATCATTCAATACTTGGACGGAGTTGTGCAAGGATTTCTTAGATCGTTTCAGTCCTTCAAATGATGCTAGGGAGAGGTACCATCAGATGCTAAACAACTGCCCGCTTCATGGTTTCCCATCATGGACTCAGGTGTCAATGTTCTACAATGGAGTAAATCAACCGACACAAATGATGCTGAACGCCTTAGCTAATGGAATCATCCTGGACAGACCATCTGTGAGGCACTATAGATTCTGAACAGAATTGCTAAGAATGACTACAAGTTCCCTACAGCCCGCGGCAGCGGCATGAGGCGACCAGTTGTTATGAATGAAGTAGAGGCCATTGAATCTGTTAATGCCCGCCTAGACAAGCTGACAGAGCTGGTGATGAGTATGGCTAAAGGAAAGAGATATGAGGCCAAGGTTGTGGAACCTTTTTGTGATGAGTGTGGGGGATACAAAAATTCCTCTAAGTGTAGTGAATCTGCCAACTTCATGGGAACCTATGAAAGGAATAGCAGGCCCAACACCAACACATACAACCCAGGCTGGAAGAAGCATCTGAACTTCTCCTGGAGTAATCCAAACACGGCTGAATGAGGATGAGGATGAAAAATCAAGAGGGTGCAATAAAGAACCTGGAGACCCAGTTTAGGTAATTCACGGAGATCATAAGCAACAAGACAATGGCTGCATCATCTAGCATCACAGAGGTAGCAGCCAAACCCACCTATGAACAGTGTATATCAATATCAACCAGAAGTGGGAAACAACTGGACGAGCCCAGAACTGAACAGCCAATGGACCATCAAATAGAATAGCCTGTCGCGGCAACATCAAAACCAGCCGCTCCGATAGATGAGACTGACAGCAGCCCTAAAGAGGATGATCCTGAGTCGCCACATATTAGATTTCCATGCAAGGAACGCATTCAGAACATCCGTCTGTCGCTGCCTTTCCCCCAAATACTAAAGCAACAAAAACATGAGCACCAGTTCCAAAAATTTCTAGATATTCTAAAACAGGTGCACATTAACATCCCTATCATGTAAGCCATCCAGAACATGCCCAATTACGCGAAATATCTGAAGGACATGGTTTCCAAGAGGAAAAGAATTGAGGAGTTCAAAACTGTAGCTGTGACAGAGGAGTGCATGGCTATGCTGCACAACAAGCTACCGACCAAAAGAAAAGATTTGGGCAGCTTCGTTAATCCATACAGAATCGGCAACAACCATGCCATGAGAGCCCTGTGCGATTTAGGAGCGAGCATTAACCCAATGCCAAAGGTCGTCTTCGACAAGTTAGGTATTGGTCAAGCCAAACCCACCTCCATTATGCTAAAACTAGCAGACCATTCATTTGTACAGCCATAGGGCAAATACGAAGACATCATGGTTCACGTGGGCGACTTTATTTTCCCAACATACTTCCTCATCCTAGACTGTGAGGCCGGCGAGAACGCCCTCTTCATACTTGGGTGACCGTTTCTGGCCACGGGCAGGACGCTAATTGATGTGGAGCATGGGGAGGTGATCATGAGGGCGAACAACCAAAGCATAAAACTAAATGTTTTACAGTCCTCAATAAGGGAAAAAGAAGGCTGCCCAGACACTCAGGCTTCCGAAATCAGCACCGAAACAAGGAACGACAGCAGCCGCCCAGACAGTAAGGCAGAATGCAGGACCCCAAGGAACAAGAAGACCCCCCAAGAGGGAGAAAAATGAAAAACCACCTCAGGAAGTGGTTATGTCTGGGAGATGCACCCCAATGCACGTCAAGAGGGAGAAAAATGTTTTACAGACCTCTTCGTCCAACAAGGTTGAGCAGCAGATTGTAGCAATAGCGGCACCCATGGCAACAGAGGACCCTCCGGCAGAACCAATGGAGGAGGCAACTAGGAAGAGAAAGCGGCACATCATCTCCGCCGAGTCAGAAGAAGAGGATTCAAAATCCGAGCCGGAACAAAGTGAAGCTCCTCGCCCCACTCCTAAGAGAGTCCAGCCGCTGCGGACAACAAAAATATCACCCGCCAAGTCTGCCGTCCAGACATCTGCCAGCCGCCGCCTTGTCATCCAGTCTTCATCTTCCTCCTCTGCCGCAAAGACTCCAGCCTCTTCTTAGCCCTCCGCCAACTTCTAGCGTTATTTCTTTTCTTTTCTTTATTTTATTGTTTATTTTTATGTTTCAATCATCTTAATTGTATTTATTTCTTTTTTTTTCTCTTGTACTTTATTTTGTACATTGAGGCCAATGCTCGTCTCGAGTTTGGGGGTAGCACTCATTTTGTTTAGGCATATTCTAGTGCATATAGGTTGCATAATGTACTTGCTTTAAAAAATTAATCAAAAGAAAAATTCTCTTAGAACTTGTGCCTATGATAGGATAGCCGACTTTAAATTTTTCACACCAAGTAAAAAGAACTTACTTTTGGGAAAGCATGAAGTAAACTTAGAATTTCTCTATTAATGCCAAAAATTAAAAACATTTCTATTACTTGTTGAATTTGTTAGAATACCTGATGAACATTGCCTGCTTTATCTTTAGAATTCTTTTCAAAATTCTAACACTGGTTGCAGGTAGCCGCAGAGGTAGAAAACAGAAATAGAAAAAAATAAAGCACTGCCATGGCAGGAAAGAAAATTTTTATGTTGTCTTTCCCTAAAGGTGCCCGAAACCGGCTCTAGGAAGAATCATGTGCAAGGACACTCCGCTGCTATCAAAGTCCATGAATCTGAAAATTTTGCAGTGACAGACAAATTAGCATGAGTGAATGAAAGTCTTCACGGGATGACTCTGCTCAAAGGGTTCGGGGTTTTGTAGTATGCTCCTATCTTAATTTCAGACCTAGAGAGTAGTTGTGATGAGCTAAAGCCTTTACTACCATGATTAAATAATTGTGCTTAATTGTGCTGCCTCGGTAGCAACCTTATATATTGTAACAACATCTTTGTTTACTTGGAATATTCTTCAGATTCAGCATGTACACAGTTTCTGCACACACTTCACTGGTATTGTAGTTTAATTCTGAGGTAATTTGTGCTCTTCTCCTTTTACTAATTTAATGATAGGTGCCACAGCCTTGAGGTGATAAATCAAGTTTAAAACAAGTTTTTCTTTTTGATTAGTTTAAAGGGCAAGTTTGTTTAGGTTTGCATTGCTTGAGGACAAGCAATAGTTTGAGTTTGGGGTGTGTGTAAAGTGTTCATTAGTTCTATATTTTGAGTGCATTCCATCTCGTATTATTGATGTTCCTAAGTAAATTTTAGGCATAATTAGGTTCATGCATTGCATATTTACAATATCCTTTACTTTACCCTATTTATGTTGAATATATTTAATTTGGTGAGGAAACGTATTGTTTTAGTTTAATTTTAGTTTTAGGTACTTGTAACCCCCTCAACTCGGTCTAGTCGCAAGACTGAATCAGGAGAGTCACACGGGGATAACGAGAGAAAAATCCGAGAATTTACCTCCGATTAACAACCCTAGATTAAGATTTATCTTGTCTAAATGCAATTTAACAGTCATATAGTGTTAACGGTCACAGCGGAAGAACAACGTCTCAATCGGAAATCAATAGGATGTCCAATTGGAGCCAAACAGTTACGAATGACCATTTTACAAAACTACACCAAATAGGGGTAAAAAGGTAATTTAAACCTTACCAAATAATTTATCAGTCAAGTTTCAAGCACACGAGGAAAAATCAACCCAAACAGGACATATAAACTCACTTAGGAAGCATACAAGAATTATGGACTAAAACTTAACATTTTGGAACCTCAAAAGATGTCCTTTAACCACTTTAACTACCTTTGTTTTGAAACATGGGTTGCCCATTTCGAAACGTGGGCTCTCAGCAAAAAGTAAAACTAGGTTGTTCTGAAACAGTTCCTCTTGGTTTCGAAACGGAAGTCTCCAGAGGCAAAACGTACCGAAACGACACCACCCCATTCTGATACGGGTGCCCTAAGAGCCTGGCCATTCCGAAACCATATTAGATGTTCCGAAACGCATGGGCACAGATTGGCCCGAAAATGCATTTTAGCATCCCCAAACATTCCTAAACTTACCTCGAAAGATCACAAACCACATGGCAACATATTAAGCAAACATTCTAGAGGCAAAACACCCTAAAAGCAGGTTTCAAACACGCACACACTCAAACATGGATCTTAAACATGAAAGCTCAAAAAGGACACTTTAGCTCAAAAACACCAACAAGCCAAAACATAAGGCATTTAACCAAAGGCCAAAACAAGTCTCAACATAGCATGGATTCAACATTTAAAACAATTACCCAAGGTTTAGAAACCATCAGCCCAAGGTTCCTCACAAAAACAACACAAAAACCCACATTTTCAACTCTAAAACCCCATCATTTTCACTAGTTTCGGGTTTCCATACTTTTAGCCACTATCCCAACATTTTTAGAGCACCAAAACAAGATTAAAAACACCTTAAACATGACATCAAAATACCCAAATAAAAGTCTCTTCATTTTCCTCTTTTTCAAACTCAAAGCATTTGGGACAAAATTTAAACAATGGGTTTTAAGGGAAATTCCACCAACAATAAGCTCAATGAAGGAAAAATTAAAACAAAAGAGAACTTACCTTGAAAACTTGTGTGGGTGAGGTGCTTGCTCCAATGGAATAGTAACAATGGTGTTTTAGCAAAAGTAACGTGAAAAGTGTTGGTTAAGAAGATGATGGTATTTTGAATAAAAACCCTTTTCTTTTTAAAAGTTCCAAAATTCTCTTTTTGCCCTTATTCATTAAAATCATTTTAGTGCTCATTAAAATGGTTTCTCCCAACTTATTTAACCCGAACCAATTTAACTAAACCCGGTTATCTCTCGAGCCCTAAACCCGGGACGTTACAACTCTCCCCCACTTAAGGAATTTCGTCCTCGAAATTTACCTGATGGAAAGACGTACGTAAACTGCTCTTCCATGTCCACTTTTCCTCACACGCAAAACCTTACTATCCGTAGCAAGAATCTCGACTGGTTCTTCATCATATGACAAATCCAGTTTCAATTCAATCTCTTCCACTGGCATCACATGAGACGGATCTGATATGTACTTTCGAAGCATCGAAACATGGAGCACATCATGAATCTTCTCAAGCTCAGATGGCAATCTCAACCTATATGACACATGGCCAAAGAATCTCAGACTTAACTTCCCCTTTCTACCAAACCTCATTACCTTTTTTCCACGGGGACACCTTCAAGAACACTTTATCACCGATATCATACTCAATCTCTTTCCTCTTCAAATCTGCATACAATTTTTGTCTGTCTAAAGCTGCCTTCAATCGGTTACAAATAAATTTTACCTTCTCGATAGTGCCCTTAAGCAGTCTGGCATAGGTACAAGCTTCTGTCCGGTATCGGCCCAACAAACAGGTGTTCTACATTTCCTACCATACAGAGCTTCATATGGTGCCATCTAAATACTAGCATGATAATTGTTATTGTACGCAAACTCTACTAGCAGTAGGTGCTTCTCACATGAACCCTGAAAGTAGATGATGCAACACCTCAACATGTCCTCTAACACCTGAATAACACTCTCCGACTGACCATCTGACTGTGGGTGATACGAAGTACTGAAGTTCAACCAAGTCCTTAAGGCACGATGCAAACACTCCCAAAATCTAGTTGTACACCTCGGATCTCTATCAGACACAATAGACTTCGGTACACCATCCAGTCTCACAATCTCACTGATATACAACTCGGCCAACCTGTCTAAGGTGTAAGTAGTATGAACATGTATGAAATGGGCACACTTAGTGAATCTGTCAACTATTACGCATATTGAATTCTTCTTCGAAGGAGTCAACGGTAAACCTGACACAAAATCTATGGTAATCTGTTCCCACTTCCACTCCGGAATCTTCAACGGTTGTAACAAACTTGAAGGAAACTGATGCTCGACCTTAACTCGCTGACAAACCATACACTTACTCACAAACTCAGTCACATCTTTCTTTAACCCAATCCAGAAGTACTCATCTTTCAACCCACAGTACATCTTCGTACTACCCTAATGCATAGCAAAAGGACTGTTATGACCTTCATTCAAAATAGTATGTCTCAACTCGGCATCTTTTGGAACAACTACTATATTCTTAAAACATAAGATCCCATTCTCACTAAAGAAGAAATCTGTGGGTTTACCCTCGGCTATATCTTGCACATGAGGTGCCAAAGATTTGTCTTGCAACTATTTCTCTCGAATCAACTGAGCTAACTAAGGTTTAACCTGTAGCTCGGCTATCAAACCACCATCTTGAGACACACTCAACCTCGCAAACATAGCTCGCAACTCAATTGTCGCCTTTCTACTCAACGCATCGGCTACTACATTTGCTTTACCTGGATGGTACTCTATTGTGAGGTCATAATCCTTAAGAAGCTCTAACCACCTACGCTGTCTAAGGTTCAACTCTCTCTGAGTCATCAAATATTTCAAACTCTTGTGGTTGGTGTAGACTGTGCATTTCTCACCATAAAGGTGGTGTCTCTAAATTTTCAAAGCAAAGACCACGGCCGCTAACTCTATGGCGTGGGTAGGGTAGTTCTTCTCGTGAACCTTCAATTGTCTCGAAGCATAAGCTACAACTCTTCCCTCTTGCATAAGCACACAACCTAAACCTACATATGACGCATCACTGAAGATTACAAACTCTTTCCCTGGTTCAGGCTGAATCAAAATAGGAGCTTCTGTCAATGCTTTCTTCAACTTCTCAAACGCTTGCTACCTTGCATTTGTCCACTCATCCGGAACATTTTTCTGCAACAATTTGGTCAAAGGTGCATCAATCTTCGAGAACCCCTCAACAAACCTTCAATAATACCCGGCCAAACCTAGAAAACTACGAATCTCAGTCACTGACTTTGGTTATTTCCAATTCACTATTGCTTCTATCTTCTTGGGATCCACACTAATCCCATTGGCTGAGATCACATGACCTAGGAAGACTACTTCCCTAATCCAAAACTCGCATTTACTCAACTTAGCATACAACTGATTTTCAAGCAAGGTCTGAAGCACTAATCGCAAATGCTTATCATGTTCTTCCTCGGTCCTGGAGTACACTAAAATGTCATCTATGAACACTACTACAAACCTATCCAAAAACTCGTGAAACACTCGGTTCATCGTGTCCATAAATGCAGCTGGGGCATTAGTCAAATCGAAGGGCATTAGCAAGAACTTGTAGTGTCCATATCGTGTATGGAAAGTTGTCTTTGGTATGTCCACATCCTTTAGCTTCAACTGATAGTAGCCCGATCTCAAATCAATCTTCGAAAACACTGAAGCACCTCTCAATTGATCGAACAAATCATCAATCCGCGGCAAGGGATATTTGTTCTTCAATGTTACTTTGTTCAACTGCATATAATCTATGCACATCCTCATACTGCCATCCTTCTTCTTTACAAATAAAACCGGAGCACCCCAAGGTGAAATACTAGGCCTAATAAAACCTCTATCTGACATTTCCTGAAGCTGTGTCTTCAATTCTTTCAACTCTTTTGGTGCCATTATATACGGAGTAATCGATACGGGAGCCGAATCTGAATACTTCTCAATAGCAAACTAAACATCTCTATCTGGAGGCAAACCAGGCAACTTCTCTGGGAAAACACTCGAGAAGTCGCAAACTGTCCTGATATCTTGCGGTCTAACTTCACTCATATTCGGATTCATCACGTAGGCCAAGTAAGCTTGGCAACCCAAATCTATCATCCTCTGAGCTTCTAAAGCTGAAACAACATTAGACATGAACTTAACATTCTCGCCAACTACCACTACCTCGTAGTCATCAGAAAGTCTCAAAATCTATCCTAGCTCTATATTCCATAAGACAATCTATACCCAAAATCACATCGAAACCATAAAAGGGTAACTCCATCATGTCAATAGGAAACACGTGACCCTGAACCATCAAAGGATATCTCTGGAACACCTTCCTAACTACAACTGTCTCACCAAAAGAACTCGTAACATTCATACCTATATCTAACAACTCAAAAGGCAAACCTAAAGATCTTGCATGCTCACTCAAAATGTATGAATGTGTCGATCCAAAATCAATCAACAAAAGCAAAGATAAGGACTGTAACACTAAATTACATGCGATCACATCTGTCTAATTCCCAGCCTCACGCTATGCATAAACTCTAGCTGGTCCACCTACCTCGGGTTGTACCGAGATAACATGAGCCACATTCCTCTGACCATCATTCCTCGGCTGGAAGTTACCTCGACCGCACCCATGACCTCTCTGATACTCAACGGCTCTAGCAGATGCCTGACCATCCCTAGCCAGATGAGGTCACTCACGTCTCAAATGCGTCTGAGATCCATAGTTCCAACAAGTACGAAAAGTATCCCAACACTCTCCGAAATGGTTCCTCCCACATCTAGCACACTTGGTGCAAGCAACAAAACCTCGACCCCGATGGTCTCATCCTACGTTACCACCTCCATGCCTAAAGTCTGGTTGGTGCCTTCTATCCTTGTACCTCTTGTTACGGTCTCGCTCCCACTAGGTAGACCTTTTCCCTGAACTGGATCCACACGATCGAGCAGCGCCAAACTTAGACTTTGCTCAATGTCTTTGGCCTTAGAGACCAAGACATCAAACTCGGTGTAATCAGAAGTGAGCATGTAGGTCTTCACCTCCATAACCAACATGTAACGGAACCATTCACACCTTTCCCTCTCAGTGGGAACCAGCTCTGAAGCATACTGACTCAAGTGCACAAACTGTACCTCATACTCGGATACGGACATGATGCCTTGCACCAAAGCCATAAACTCCCTCTTCTTCTCATCCTGATAGCGAGCACCAAGGTACTTCTTGTGGAACACACTACGAAAAAACTCCCAAGTAACCTCGGCCACGGGCATACCGGAGATAAATGTGGTCCACCAAGCATGCACATCTCCCTGAAGCAACAAAAATATTCAACCCAACTTACGAGTGTCCGAGCGCTCCATCTGACCCAAGATGCGAGTAGTGCTCTCAATCCATGCCTCCAACATTGGCGCGCGCCCTGAGGTGGTGCTGCAGCATGAAGACCAGCAACAGTCGTCTGAAAAGCTCCGGCTAAAGTCTGAAGTATCTGAGCCATATCCACACCAGCTTGACCCTGGCCAACCTGAGGCCCATTACCATCACCTCCAACATTGGCGCGCGTCTGAGGTGCATTACCTCCGACGTTCTCCCCATTACCATCAGGAGAAAGAAGAGGAAGAGGCACATTCCCAGGTGTCTGGTCACCCGCTTTAGGTCGTCCTCTCGATCTCACTATAACAATAAAACAATCTAAAACAACAAACACAAATCACGAGATAAACATTGGTTCAGCAAAGGCAGGGATTCATTTGTTAAGCTCTTTTAATTCAAAACCACTTTTCCATAATAATACCTAGCAATGGGAATGCTTAACCAACCTTCAAACATCAGCAAAACACAAAGTCATGTTCACATACACCATGCAAATCAGACAAACATACACAGAAACAACTTACCTAACTTACCTTTTCAGGGAACCTCGTAACCGAGGCTTTGATACCACCAAATGTAACCCCCTCGACCACGTCTAGTCAAAAGACCGAATTGGGAGAATCAAATTGGGATAACCGGAGAAAAATATGAGAATTTCTCTCCGATTAACACCCTAGATTAAGATTTATCTTGTCTAAATGCAATTTAACGGTCCTATGGTGTTAAGGGTCACAACGGAAGAACAACGTCTCAATCGGACATCAATCGGATGTCCAATTGGAGCAAAATAGTCACGAAGGACCATTTTGCAAAACCACACCAAAACATGGGCAAAAATTAATTTGAACCTTACCAAATAGTTTATCAGTCAAGTTTCAAGCACACGAGGCAAAAACAACCCAAACGGGAAATATAAACTCACTTAGGAAGCATACAAGCATTAAGGACTAAAACGTAACATTTGGGAACCTCCAAAGATGCCCTTTAACCACTTTAACTACCTGTGTTTCGAAAAAGGGGTTGCCCGTTTCGAAACGCGGGCTCTCAGCAAAAAGTAAAACTAGGCCGTTCCGAAATGGTTCCTCTTGGTTTCGAAACAGAAGTCTCAAGAGGAAAAACGTACCGAAACGACACCACCGCGTTCTGATATGGGTGCCCAAAAGTCTGGTCGTTCTGAAACCATATCAGATGTTTCAAAACGCTTGGGCATAGATTGGCCCAAAAATGCATTTTAGCATCCCCAACCATTCCCAAACTTACCCCGAAAGATCACAAACCACATGGAAACATATTAAGCAAACACTCTAGAGGCAAAACACCCGAAAAGCATGTTTCAAACATGTACACACTCAAACATGGATCTCAAACATGAAAGCTCAAAAAGAACACTTTAACTCAAAAACACCAACAAGCCAAAACACAAGGCATTTAACCAAAGGCCAAAACAAGTCTCAACATAGCATGGATTTAACATTTAAAACACTTACCTAAGGTCTAGAAACTATCAGCCCAAGGTTCCTCACAAGAACAACCCAAAAACCAACATTTTTCAACTCTAAAAACCCCTCCTTTTCACTAGTTTTGGGTTTCCCTACTTTTAGTCACTATCCCAACATTTTTAGAACACCAAAACAAGATTAAAAACACCCTTAAACATGGCACCAAACTACCCAAATGAAAATCCCTTCATTTTCCTCTTCTTCAAACTCAAAGCATTTTGGTACAAAATTTAAACAATGGGTTTTAAGGGAAATTCCACCAACAATAAGCTCAAGGAAGGAAAAATCAAAACAAAAGAGAATTTACCTTGAAAACTTGTGTGGGTGAGGTGCTTGCTCCAATGGAATAGTAACAATGGTGTTTTAAGAAAAAGTAATGTGAAAAGTGTTGGTGAAGAAGATGATGTTATTTTGAATAAAAACCTTTTTTTAAGTTTTGAAATTCATGTTTTGCCCTTATTCATTAAAATCCTTTCAGTGCTCATTAAAATGTTTTCTCCCAACTTATTTATTTCGAACTGGTTTATCTAAACCCGATTATCACTCAGACCCTAAACCCAGGGCGTTATAGTACTAGAAGCTAGCATAAGGAGAGAGGAGCTAAGGAGCTGATGTTGAGGCAGCAAGCCTAGGAGCTGTACTAGAGCAGCTCAACACAGAAAGAAGTGTTGCCGAGTAGCCGTCGCCGCCATACCTACCACCTAGGGCAGCAAGCTGAGGAATTGGAAAATTGGAGTGCGACCTGAAGAGCAGAAAATCATGATTCCAACGATGCCATCCACTCAATTTTCTGACGCCTAGAGCAGCGGACAGAGCCGCCGAAGGAGGAGATCAAGATGACTTGCGGTGCAAGGCAACGAGAAGAAGTTCACATTCAACTCAAAGAAGTCAGAATTAAAGGTTGTGTTTAATGCAAAAGCTACTTTGAAGACTTATACTCCAAGGAGGACTTGGCCTAGCTAATGCCTATATATACTCGACATGTTTTGTAATTGTAGACATCTTAGGTTTTCCTTTGGGCATAGTTTAGGTTTTCTTACCGCCAACAATGTTCTAAATTTTCTCTTGGGTTTGGGTTATGTTGTAAACTAGTGTGAGAACGGTTGTTTAGGAATTAAGTTTGTATTTGCAATAGAACTTCAAGGTTTGCTTATTCCATGCTCTTCATAGTTTTCAATTATGTTTGAAAGATTAGTTGTTAACTATCTATTTGTTCGGTGTCGAGAGAGTCAAACTCACGAAAGGGATAAGTACGATCCTCATCTTAATCAGGTGTTGATCAATCCAACCTAGACATAGGTTAGGGTTTAAGGTGGCTAAAAAGGAACGAACAAAGGTTGTTGTTCATTGTATGATTCACGCCGACGAGTATAATTTGCAGTGGGCAACATCAGCATTCTGACTTAGACATAAGCGGGATCATTATCAAAGTGTTATGCCGAGCCTTGAAGGACTGCCGAGTTTGCCACTTAGCAATCCATCTGTTCCACTGCCAAGGCAGCGAAAGCGTCGAAGCAGCTAATCTGCCATCCTCCACTGAGGCGGCAAAGTCTGACAGCGCAAAGAAACTTAATCTATTCAACGCAGTTTCACACTACTAAGCAGCATAACCTGACCATTCCATCACCCTGATCTTTTCTATTAAATTACTTGTGTTTTATTTACTTTTCTTTATAAACTAAAATTTACTTGTGCATTTATTTTCTATGCAGGAATCGCAACTCGAATAAGCTATCCAATCCCTATGGGAGACGATATCTTTTATACTATAACTAGACAAGAGTGTGCACTTGCGCTCATATTTAGAGAACACCCAAACGCTCTTCATACATCATCAACTCAATTGTCGTGGCAACTAGCATAGTTTGGGATGCCCTGGCAACTAGTAGAACGGCTGCCTGGTCAACTGGGCAGCAACCTTCAAGGTTCGGCGGAGCATTCTTCAATGGTTCATCCTTATCCCCAAGTTGAAACTCTAGTTAATTGTGCATGTCTTGATAATACATCCATACGTGAATCAGGGGTGAACAACAACCGATCTTGTACTCTCCATAGATGTTGAAATTGTAACTTATTCCTAAGTCGGATTAGTCTTCACCATCGCTTGATCGAATAAAGAACATGTTCATTCGTTTCTTGAATCTAACCCTCCAAATATTAGATAAATAGATGGTTCACGAGATCCTCTCCTAATTCACTCGCAAACAAGATTAAAAACCAAGAATGAACAAACTTTGAATTAAAAGTGCAAACTCTATTACCAAAACAAAATTCAAGTGTTTCTCACAACTACTAAACACAATAACCCTAGCCAAATAGATTTATTTCATGGTTGGGTTCCAAAGAAACACAAAACAAAGTTTTCCTAACATAAACCTAATCGAAAGAAGAAGGAAAAGATGAAGAAGTCGAGCAGCCTCTTGGATTTCTCTCTTCAATCGAACATGTCGAGACTTGCGGCTTGGCCTTCCTTAAATAGGAGATGGCTAGATCTTTCTTGAGAAGAAAGTTAAGTTGGAATTAAATACCTAAAGAGATAAATCTCTTTTATTTAATTCCTCCTAGATCTTCTCCTAAACTTTTGGGATTTAATCTCTCTTCGACCTCTTCATGGAATTCCAACTCTTTTAGGATTTATGTTTCCTCCACGTCATATTGGATTTATCCAGTCATCAATTTCGGTTGCCACATCAGCTTATACTTTCTTGTCGATGGTTTCCTTAGAAACTGGTTCGGCATATCCTTCCTGCATTGCTCTGGAAACTAATCCTGCACGCATAAAATCAACTACCGGTAGCACCATTTTTTTACAAAATTAATCAAAATATAAAATCAAGAACGGACACCAAGGAAACAATGCATACATGCATGAATGGCTAATGATGCAACTAATATGAGCCTAAATCTAAGAATTTTATGAGTAAAAAGGGTGATAAAAATAGTACCTTTGGACACTTAACATACCCCCAAACTCGAACTATTGCTTGTCCTCAAGCAATGCAAACTAACAATTAGTTACCGAGATTTTAATCATTGTAAAATTTGCTTCATACTTGATTCATTCCTTAGAATCATGGCACGAAGTATGGTTGACATTCAAATTTTCGCATGGCCTAGAAGTTCCCCAGAATCAAAGTATAATGATTGTGAGTGTGTGCGAAGTTGTGTACGAGATGATTTTCCAGATACTATGTGAATAATAGGCATTCAAATTAATTCCTTTGGGTTTTTTTATCATTATATATTTTTGTTCAACTAGAGCCAATTTCGGGCACCTCTAGTGAATTAATTAGTTTTCCACTTTTTAATGATTTTTCTTTAATCGACTAGAGCCAGTTTCGGGCACCTCTAGTAATCAAATTTTTATTTGCCCAATTTTTAAAGATTAACCTAAGTTCACTAGAATTCCTTCAATCAATAAAACCACAACAGTGTTCAATTAAGTTTAGCGTCATAGTAGGATTCTAAGTGTTTCCCATGTGCATCCTAAAATTGAAAGTTCTATCAATTAAGTGTAGTGGCAATGTCATCATTGGATATTCATCAAGTCTAGGCAAAATTAATCCAATTAAAAGCAAGGCAAGTAATCTATGCAACATATATGTTATGACTGAAGATGAATGCAACTACACGTGAAACTAAACATGAAACAAATACCCCCTAAACTCGAAAGAAGCATTGTCTTCAATGCATACAAAAATAAAAGAAAGAAAAGGAAAACTTTAAAAAAAGATGAGAAACGATGACTTACTCCGAGAGCTCGTCATCGTGGATGATAAGTTTACTTTTGGCCGATGTCTTGATCCGCTTACTTGAGCACAGTGGTTGCTTCCTTATGGCTGGTGGTGGAACCGGTTCTTGTACTGGTGTATCCTCATCGTCCTTAGAATCCTCTTCTTTGATGTTAATGGCTTTACTTATGGGTTTGGAGGATGCGACTAGAGTGATCTTGGTTGGTGCAATGGAGGAAACGTATAAGTCTTGAAAACCAAATAAAGTTTCAGTACGGGTTGGTTCAAGCATAGGTGCTTTACCTTTCTCATGTGCGGTAGTTGTTGGGGCGTCATCAGTCTCGGTTGTCTGGGCATCCTCAGTGTCTGTTTCCGTGGAACCTGCTGAGGTAGTGGCCGCGGCATCCTCTGTTGCAGTTGCTGTGGCAAGTAGGTTAGTAGGGAAGATAGGGAATGACATTGTATTGTTCGGGTATTTCTCCAAGATGACTTGTGTGATGGAAGTATTGTGATCCTTAATATACCTCATAAACAACAATTGTCGTGCTTCGATTTGTTCTAGTCGATGTGCCAACGGACGTAGGAGGGCTTCAAGTCGATCTACTTCTGTCGGCTTACTTGCCTAGGCATTGACACTACCATCAGGCATTGCCGAGGCAACATGAGTTGTCGTGGCAACCTTAGGTGTAGGGGATCGTATCGGTGCATCACCCATTAGTTTCCGATACTATGCTTGGTTCCATCTGGACTTTGGTGTTGCCTTTTCATTTGTTGTTTCACTTGGGACCTTGTTTTCCTTGCAAAATTGTGATATGAAGCTAGGAAAGAAAAGAGAGCCTTTGTCCTTTTGACTACATACAAAAATCTCATCACAAATAATTTTTCCAATGTTAATGATGCGATTATGCAAAATAGAATATATGAGCAAAAGACAAGGTGTGTTGTGAGCATTAAAGAAGTTTTGATAAATTTGTTCCATAATTTTGCCTCGGGTTTTAGCCGAAGGCGGTTTACTGTGCCCTTATGTTTTTTTTTCGTTCCATTGAGTGCCCGGTAGAGTGAGGTCTTGGAGTACCTTGTTGAGTTGCTTGGGTGTGATTTGGTCAACGAATTCTTGGTGCTCATCCTTCTTGATGTGAACTCCATAGAAGGTGTTGATGTGATCGGCATCAAATGGGATTGCCCTGCCACGAACAAAAACATAGGGGTTGTCCGGATTAGAAGAATGAGCATAAAATTCTCTTACCCATGTGGTGTTGCCCGGTTCCGGTTGATGGCAAAAGATTTGCCACTTTTGGTGCGCTATAACCTGGAAGATGAATGGTTCAAGGCTGAAATCTTGGTGAGAATTGGAGTATTCGAAGCCTTGTTCTTCGCAAATCTTTCAACTCTTGAACTTGGAGAGGAATCATTTTTCAACTGCCGTAGTGGCAAACCTTTTGTAAGTCAGTTCTTGGGAGGAGCTTGGGCAAGAGAATTTTTGAGTTTCAAGGCCATTGTGAGTTCTTTGGTTGTGGATCGGTTAGAACAAGAGAAAGAAAATAGTGAAAGAACTTAAGAGTTACAAGAAGAAGAGAGAAGTTTGAATCTTGGAAGTTTAATTGTGTTGGGAGGTAGAAAAGAGAGAAGGGATGGGCAATAAAGATGGGTGGGTGGGATGGATGGGAAATAAAGTAAACAAGGATGTGATTGGGGGTTTGGGCGGCACAATATGATGGAGAAGAGGAGGGGGTTTTAGCCGGCTATTTAGGGTGAAATAGGGTAAGGGTGAGGCTTTATATAAGCCTTAGAATGGGACCACAAATTCCCTTGTTGAAAGGACTGCCATCTTGAATCCAACTCTTCTTGATCTTGAACTCTTATCCTAAAATAAAAAAAACAAATAAAAGAAGAATTAAAAATTAAGATAAACTAAAAAAAATTCAAAAAAAAACGAAATAAACTAATAAAAATGTGGAAAGATAAATAAAAAGAGATTCTTATCCTAAAAATAAAAATTGTGAAATAAAATCCTAAATAAAAATCAAGTCCAAAAAATAAAAAATAAAACAAAATGAGAGCATGATTATGCATCATCTAAAGTGACCACTTCTTTGTTTCGCTCCACATGGACGCCGGTATAGTGCTTTAATCTTTGCCCGTTAACTTTAAATTCATATCCGTCAGTGGTGGACTTGATTATCACAGCACCATGGGAGAATGGCTTTACTTCCTCGAATGGTCCAGATCATCTTGAACTCAATTTTCCCGGGAAAAGCTTCAGTCCAGAATTAAAGAGAAGAACTAATTGCCCTTGCAAGAAGTGTCGCGACAACCGTTTATTATCATGCCAACGCTTCGTTTTCTCCTTGTAGATTCTTGCATTGTCGTGAGCTATTAAGGTCCAACAAACGCTTTTGCCCAGCAGGTTAACAATCCATGTTCACGGTTTTGATTGCCCAAAATGCCTTGTGCTCGATTTCCACCGACATGTGGCAATTCTTGCCGTAGACAAGTCGAAAAGGAAACATATCTAAAGGTGTTTTGAATGTTGTGCGGTATGCCCAAAGTGCATCATCGAGTCTCAATGACCAATCCTTTCGAGAGGGATTTGCCACTTTTTCGAGGATACCTTTTAATTCCCAATTGAAAATTTCAGCCTTCTCATTTGTCTGTGGGTGATATGTCGTGGCAACTTTGTGTGTCACACCAAAATGTTGCAACATCTTGGCAATAATTTTGTTATCAAAATGCTTTCCTTCATCACTAATGATTGCCCTCGACATTCTGAACCGTGTAAATATATTTTTTCTGTAGAAATCTCTGCACGGTTTTTGAGTCGTTCCTGTGAGTTGCAATTGCTTCGACCCATTTAGACACATAGTCGACGGCAAGTAAGATGTAGAGGTTTCCACATGAAGAAGGAAAAGGCCCCATGAAATTGATCCCCCATACATCAAATAACTCCACTTCAAGGATGTTTTGCAATGGCATCTCATGTCGCCTAGAGATATTCCTCGTTCGTTGACAACGATCACATCGTTTGTAAAATTCTCGGGCATCCTTGTAGAGTGTGAGCCAATACAAACCGGATTGTAAAACTTTGGTTGCGGTGCGAGTGCCTCCAAAATGGCCTCAGTATGGTGAATCATGGCATTGTCTGAGCACGTTTTGATGCTCTTCCTCGGGAATACATCATCGTATAACCTGATCTGCACATTGTTTAAACAAAAGAGGCTCGTCCCAATAATAATGCTTAGCATCATGCTGGAACCACTTCTTTCCTTAGGAGTAAGACCATAAGGTAAAATACCATTAACTAGAAAATTGACTAAATCTGCATACCATGGTATTACCGAGGCTTCAGGTCTTACCATGGCATGTGCAATTAGCATTGCCGAGGCATGCGCTATTAGAGTTGTTGAGGCATACACACTGGGAGTTGCCGAGGCAACTAGCATCTGTTCATCTGGGAATGCATCGCATATCTCCATCTTTGTTTCCTCCTGTCTGTTGTGTTCTAAGTGTGACAAGTGATCGGCAACTTGATTCTCTGTCCCTTTCTTGTCCTTAATTTCAATGGCAAACTCTTGTAATAGTAATATCCAACAAATCAAACGAGGTTTGGCATCTTTCTTAGCAAAAATGTACTTAATTGCCGAGGGGTCAATATGAACAATTACCTTAGTCCCGATCAAGTAGGAGCAAAATTTGTCAAAAGCAAAAACCACGGCTAGTAACTATTTTTCCGTAGTGGTGTAGTTCAATTGGGCACCATTGAGAGTTTTACTAGCGTAGTATATTACATGGAAGATTTTACCTTTTCGTTGGCCTAGAACTGCACCTACTACAAAATCACTTGCGGCACACATGATCTTGAAAGGTAAAGTACAACCGGGTGGAATGACTATAGGTGCCGAGGCAAGTTTTTCCTTTAGAGTTTTGAGTGCTTGGGCGCAAGAATCATAAAAATTGAAGGCCTTGTCTTGTTCAAGCAAGCTACACAAGGGTTTAGTAATTTTAGAAAAATTATGTATAAACCTTATGTAAAAACCTGCATGTCCGAGAAAGCTTTGAATTCCCTTGACTGAATTTGGTGGGGGTAATTTTTCAATCACTTCCACCTTGGCTCTATCAACTTCAATACCTTTAGATGAAATCTTATGGCCGAGCATAATTCCTTCGTTCACCATAAAATGGCAGTTCTCCCAATTAAGCACTAGATCGGATTCTTCAGATCTTGTCAGCACCTTTTCCAAATTACTGAGGCAATTGTCAGAATCATCCCCAAACACCGAGAAATTGTCCATAAAGATCTCAAGGAAGTCTTCAACCATGTCAGAAAAAATGCCACCATGCATCTTTGTAAAGTTGTTTGGGCATTGCATAATCCGATCAACATCCTTTGAAAGGCATAAGTATCGTATGGGACTATAAAGATGGTCTTTTCTTTGTCATCTGGTGCTATGGCAATTTGGTTGTAACATGAGTAACCATCAAAAAAACAATAAAAGGGTTTACCTGCAATACGGTCAAGCATTTGATCAATAAACGGTAAAGGAAAGTGATCTTTCCTAGTAGCTTTATTCAACTTATGGTAATCCATGCAAACCCTCCAACCGGTCACAGTCCTAGTTGGGATTAGTTCATTATTTTCATTACTTACCACAATTATACCTCCCTTTTTCGGTACACATTGTACCGGACTTACCCATGTGATGTCAGAGATAGGATAGATGATATCGACATCTAGCCACTTGATGATTTCATTCCTCACAACTTCCTTCATAACACGATTAAGTCTTCTTTGTGCCTCAATCGTCGGTTTATGATCATTCGTCAAAAGGATTTTGTGCATACACACCGCCAGACTAATTCCCTTCAAGTCGGAAATTATCCACCCTATTACCTTTTTTATGCAGCGTTAGCATGTCAATCAACCTCTTTTCCTATTCAGGCTGCAACTTGGAAGAAATAATTGCGGGCAATGTATTTTTGGTTCCCAAATAAACATATTTCAATTGCCCTGATAATGGTTTCAACTCAAGAATATGAGCTTGTTCAATTGAGGGTTTCTCGAGTTTACCTTTCTTACCTGAATAGTCCAATGGTTCGAAGTATGTACCTGGTCGAGTTGTTATCCAATTTGCCTCGTCTTGCCCTTCTTTGATCGATTCTTCAAATTCCTCATGCTCCTCTGATTCGGCAATAAAATTGCCAAACCAAGTGCACTTTGAGATGCTGAGGCAACTCTCTTCCATGTCAAAATCAAACTCAGTCGTGGCATAGATGAGTTGACATTCTTCTGGATCATCGGCATGCTTTAAGGTGTTGAACACGTTAAGTTTTACTTGCTGGTCATTCACCCTCATTGTGAGTTCTCCCTTTTCGACATCGATCAAGGTTCTTCCCATTGCAAAGAAGGGTCTCCCGAGGATAATGGGTGCGTGCTCATCTGCTTCACAATCCAAAACAATAAAGTCAGCGGGGAAAATAAATTTATCAACTCTTAACAATATATCTTCGATTTTTCCCTCTAGGTGCACATAAGATCTGTCGGCTAACTATAGCATAATTGTGGTTGGTCTTACCTTCTCGATCCCCAATTCTTGGAAAACTAATTTGGGCATCAAGTTTATGCTTGCTCCAAGATCGCATAACGCCTTCCCGACATAGTGATTTCCAATTGCACATGGTATTGTAAAACTGTTGGGATCTTTAAGCTTGGGTGGCATTCGGTTAAGTAGCATTGCCATGTATCCTTCTGTCACAACAACCGTTTCAAATTCTCGTAACCTAGTTCTCTTATAGACTATGTTTTTAAGGAACTTAGCATAATTCGGCATTTGCTCAATTTCCTCAACCAACGGCAAGTTAATATGAACTTGTTTTAAGATGTCGGGGAACTTCTTAAATTGGTACTCTTGTTTTTGTCACTTCAACCTCTGTGGGAAAGGTGGTGCAAGTTGAATGTCCTCAATCTTTTTATTGGTTCGGAACTTGATTGATGACATTGTCGAGGCATCAGGTCTTGCCGCGACATGAGCAGTTGATGTTGCCGAGGCATGTGTACTTGTAGTTGTCGAAGCATCAGGACTTGCCTTAGCACTTTCCGATTCACCAGTTTTTCCAGAGGTTTGGTTGTTGGATTCTTCCTCCTGGATACGGGATTACTCCTTTGGTTGTATGTTCTCCGTTAAATGGGTTTGAGCTTCCTTAAATTATCGACCACTCTGAGTGGTGATTGCTTTACACTGCTCATGGCCAATTCCCCTTGCGACCTCAGTATCATTGGGTAAACCTCCTTGTGGTCTTGTATTCAGATTTAGGGCGAACTACCCAACTTGAGTCTCTAATGACTTTAGGGTTGCCTCATGATTCTGCAATTTCATCTCAGTCCTGTTAATAAAAGCTTCAGTCCTTTTCATAAAACTACTATTCACAACCATATAAGATTCAGTTTTTAACATTAAAGCATTAAGAGAGTTTTCCAAAGAACTATATGGGGTTGATTGTTGCTGCGGCATCGATTGTTGTAGCATCGGTTGCCGAGGCATGTTCTGTTGGAATCTCGACGATTGTGCATTCTGATTGTTCTTATTGAGGGCATTGTTGGGATTGCTCCATGAGAAATTTGGATGCTTCTTCCAGGCTGGATTGTAGGTGTTGGACATCACGTTATTGTTCCGGTTGTAGTTTCCAACATAAAAACTGGACTCTGGGTTCTGTGGACACTCAAAAGAATCATGGTTACCGTTACATAAATCACAAAAGGAACCTACTACCTTGACCTCATGTGTATTGCTTGGTCGTTGCATGATCTTAACCAAATTGGTTAAGGTAGCCAATTGTATGAGAATTGTATATGATGACTCAAGATCGTTTATCGTGGCATGATGTCTAACTCCTCCTCTTCTAGTAGTTGGGAACTGATAATCATTTTAGCAAGCATGTTCAAAATCTCTATTGCTTCTTCTGGTGGCTTGTCTATGATTATGCCATTTGCCGAGGCACCTAGCATCATCCTTGTCGGCGTGTTTACTGCGTTGTAAAACATCGTCACTTGTGTCCATACTGAGAATCCGTGTATGGGACATTTGTGTAATAGTTCTCTATATCGCTCCAAAGCCTCGTACATGGATTCATCATCTGCTTGCCGAAAAGAAGTAATTTCGTTACATAACTTATCAGTCATATTTGTAGGATTAAATCGAGCAATAAAATCACGACATAAATCAATCTAAGATCCTATTGATCCGGATAGAATACTATTCAACCATGATTTCACCCTATCCCTCAATGAATATAAGAATAATTTTAGCCTCAAAATATCCTCATGGACTCCTTGTAGTTTGAATGAATTGCAAATCTCCAACAAAGATTTGAGATGTTGTCTAGCATCTTCAGTTGTCGATCCGCCAAATTGACCAATTGTATTGATCATATTGAACATTATTGGTTTTAATTTGAAGTGTGCAACTTCAATTTCAGGTGTGACAACTCATGGGTTCAGGTCGTTGAGATCTTCCTCTAAATAGTCTCGAACGGTTTGGTTCCTTGCTTGAGCAAGTTGAGCTGCCAGAATCGCTCCACCTCTTGTCGCGGCAACCTCATTGTCGTTGGCATTGTTATTTTTGACTTGATCTGTCATTGCTGCTCTCAGTCTTTGTCTGAGTCTCTGGCAGGTACGTTCAATTTCTGGATCAAGGGGATATTTTGGAGCTGTCGGGTTTTCCCTGGTCATACACCAATGCAAAACCAAAATTTGTTACCCTTTGAAACTAAATAATAGAAATAGAGGTGCAAGAAAATAAAAACAAAGTCGCTACTGTCAATCCCCGGCAACGACGCCAAAAACTTATTGCGCGTAATAAGTGTTTCGCAATTGGTGCAAGTGTACACGTCGCAACTTATAGTATAGAAAGATATCGTCTCCACAGGGATTGGTGCTACTTCGGGAATCTACTTTCTCACACTAAAAATAAAAACACAAGTTTGGTAATGGGAGGAGTTCTAATTTGTAACGTCCTCGTCTCGGTCTAGCCAACAGACCGAAGTGAACGAGTTACACAGGGAAAACCGAAGCGAAACCCGTTAAGATCTCACCCCGATTAGCAACCCTATTTTTTTCTTTAATTATATTATCTAAATACTTTATTTGACCCTACATGAGATAAGCAAACATCGGAAAAGCAACCACCAATTCGATTCAAGCAAAACTGACAATGTAAGACATTTTTTTATCCATTTAGCTATGGGCGTATCGATACTCCAAAGGACCGTATCGATACGCCTTCAATGGTCAACCTTCCCAGAGTCAACTCTGAGAGTCTGTATCGATACTCTCAAAGGCTGGTATCAATACACTCTCAACGGTCAAAAATCTCAAAATCAACCCTAATATCGTATCGGTACGCCTAAGGCCCGTACCGATACCCCAATTTTTCGTCAAATTCTCAGATTTCCAGAGAGCAAATTGGGTATCGATACCCCCTCGTGTATCGGTACGCTAGGCCTAAAAAAAAGGACCGTATCGGTACCGCCCTTGGGCGTACCGATACGCCCTGCACAAAAAGTCTGCAGATTTTTATTTTTAAGCACAAGGGATTATCCTAAACAACTTAAGCATGCATTGGATCATCATTTAAACGTGCATACAACTTTAGGCAAACAAGAGACATTCATTTAAGGCATTCAAGCACAAAACAAAGCCCAATTCATCAACCAAGGTATAACGTGCAACCAAACATGCTTAACATCCATCAAAAGAGTCAAGGGCCAAAATAAAACATGCTTCAACATTTAAACATGTTAACAACTTTAACAATAACAAGACTTAGGAGTTTAAACACCAACTCCATAACAGAAGCCTAGTATTCCCATTGTCTAAGCATTATTACAAAACATAGAAACCATACTTTGAGCTTAGCAAGAACTCCAAGAATTCCTCCCTTGCCCACTTGCCTCCCGGAACCTCTAACGATCTGCATTGTTGGAAAAAGAGAGCGTAAGCTTAAAGCTTAGTGAGCGGGGCTCTAAAACACACCAACAATGCAGTTCAAAACATAAATCTTAGTTTTGGAAACAAAACCATTTAAGTAAGAGATGAAATAAATACAAGCATAGACCAAACATGGTTTGCACATGCACAACCATTCCCGGCGGGACTACACATCACCGTACACAACAACTAGCATTTTCCGATGGGACTACACATCATCGTACTCGTCTACTAGTCACTACCGGTGGGACTACACATCACCGTAAACAACGACAACCATCACGTGAGGCTTGACATCCACAACGACTACACAACAACATTAGAACGGGAATAAAAGCATTCTGAAATCATCACAACACGCATAAACACGTACATCAACAAGCAACCAAGCAAGGCAAGTATAGGCAAACTTACACTTGGGTTCAGGTTAGGCCTTAAGGCTCCACCCAAACCCCCAAGAATCAACTTTGAAATCATTTTAAACTTCAAAACATTACCACTCACCGATAGAGCCCAAACGAAAGCCGAAACACCATTCTCAAGCCTCCGCAACACCCGGTATCGCGCACAAAGTACCCGAATCAATCTCTTCTACTTCAAGGCAACCCAAAACAAACTATTAGGATTATAATACACTTTTAAACCAGCAACAACCCGGAGACCCACTCCTTGCAACCAAAACACTTTGATTCGAACTCAAATTTCACCCAAAACTCCACCAATTTCGTTCTAACCAAACCCCAAACTGAATCCATCGATTTCAACCATAAAAACACATCCAAAATCATCTAGAAACATCCCCCCAACATCAAAGGAACCACCAGCCATGATTTCCACCCAAAACTAAGCCAAAAACTCAACCTTTTCAACCCAAAAAATCCTATTTTTATACCCATTTCGGGTTTTCCACTATTAGCCACCATTTTAACATTTTTAAGACATCAAAGCATGATTAAAGACACCCTTAAACATGGCATTAAAATACCCACACGAAAATCCCATCATCCTTCCTCTTTCCAAACTCATGGTATTTTGGAAAAACTTTAAACAATGAGTTTTTAAAGAAATATTTAATCAATAATAAGCTCAAGGAAAGGAAAATCGAAACAAATGAGAAATTACCTTGTAAACTTGTGTGTGTGAGATGATTGCTCCAATAGAATAGTGGAAAATGGTGGTTTTGGAAAAGTAACGTGAAAAACGAGGAGGAGGAAGATGATGGCTTTCTTTTTGAACAAAAACCTTTTTGTTTTAAAATCCCCAAATTCCCATATTCGCCCCTTACTCAATAAAAGACCCCTTTTAGTGTTATTTAATAAAGTCGTCTTTCAAAGGAGCTAACCCAAAGTGGTTTAACCTAACGCCCAAACCCGAGCATCTTTCGGGCCCCAAACTCGGGCGTTACAACTCTCCCCCACTTAAGGAATTTCGTCCCTGAAATTATCTGACAGAAAAATATATGGAAACTGTCTTTCCATGTCTTCCTTCCTCTCCCAAGTAGCCTCTTCCACACCTCAATATCTCCACAAAACTTTGACCAACTCGATAGATCTCCCATGCAACATTTTCCTATCCGTAGCAAGAATTTCAACCGGCTCTTCATCAGACGACAGGTCAGGGTTCAACTCAACCTCTTCCACTGGCATTACATGAGACGGATCCGATCTATACTTCTGAAGCATCGAAACGTGGAACACATCGTGAATCTTCTCTAACTCTGTCGACAGTCTCAATCTATAAGCAACAGGACCAATTCTCTCAACTACCTCGTAAGGACCAATGAATCTCTGACTCAACTTACCCTTCCTACCAAACCTCATTACCTTCTTCCAAGGTGATACTTTCAAGAACACCCTTTCGCCCACGGCATACGATTTCTATCTGTCTGGAGCTGCCTTCAAGTGATCACAGATCAATTTTACCTTCTCGGTAGTGCCCTTAAGCAAGTCTGGCATCGGTACAAGCTTCTGTTCGGCCTCGGCCCAACAAATAGGTGTTCTACACCTCCTACCATACATAGCCTCATACGGTGTCATCTGAATACTAGCCTGATAATTGTTGTTGTATGCAAACTCTACTAACGATAGGTGTTTCTCCCAAGAACCCTAAAAGTCGATGATGCAACACCTCAACATGTCCTCCAACACCTGAATAACTCTCTCCGACTGACCATTTGACTATGGATGATACGAAGTGCTGAAGTTCAACCAAGTACCCAAGGCACAATGCAAACACTCCCAAAATCTAGCTGTAAACCTCGGATCTCGGTCTGATACAATCGAGTTCGGTACCCCGTGCAATCTCACTATCTCACTGATATACATATCGGCCAACTTATCCAAGGTGTAGGTAGTATGTACCAGTATGAAATGAGCACACTTAGTGAATCTGTCGACTATCACCCACAATGAATTCTTCTTTGAATGAGTCAACGGTAAACCCGACACAAAAGTCCATGGTGATACGTTCCCACTTCCATTCCAGAATCTTCAACGGCTGTAACAAACCTAAAGGAAACTGATGCTCGGGTTTAACTCGCTGACATATCGTACACTTACTCACAAACTCGGTCACATCTCTCTTCAACCCAATCCAGTAGTACTCATCTTTTAACCCACGGTACATCTTCGTACTACCCAGATGCATAGCAAAAGGACTGTTATGTGCTTCATTCAAAATAGTACGCCTTAACTCGGCATCTTCTGGGACTACTATCATATCCTTGAAACATAGGATCCCGTTCTCACCAAAGCATAAATATGTGGGTCTACCCTCGGCTATATCTTGCACGTGAGGTGCCAAAGACTCGTCTTGCAATTGTTTCTCTCGAATCAACTGAACCAACGAAGGTTTAACCTGTAACTCGGCGATCAAACCGCCATCATTTGACACACTCAATCTCGTAAACATGGCTCGCAACTCAACTGCCACGTTTCTACTCAAAGCATCGGCCACTACGTTTGCCTTACCCAGATGGTACTCTATCGTAAGGTCATAATCCTTAAGAAGCTCTATCCACCTACGTTGTCTAAGGTTCAACTCCCTTTGAGTCATCAAGTACTTCAAACTCTTGTGGCCGGTATAAACTATGCACTTCTCACCATAAAGGTGGTGTCTCCAAATCTTCAAAGCAAACACTACTACGACTAACTCAATATCATGAGTGGGGTAGTTCTTCTCGTGAACCTTCAATTGTCTCGAAGCGTAAGCTACAACCTTGCCTTCTTACATAGGCACACAACCTAAACATACATACGAGGCATCACTGAAAATCACAAACTCTTTCCCTGGTTCAAGCTGAATCAAAATAGGAGCTTCGGTCAAAGCTTTCTTCAACTTCTCAAACGCTTGTTGTCTTGCATTTGACCACTCATATGGAACATTCTTCTGAATCAATTTAGTCAAAGGTGCCGCAATCTTCAAAAATCCCTCGAGAAATCTTCGATAATACCCCGCCAAGCCTAGGAAACTACGAATTTCTGTCACCGACTTCGGTTGTTTCCAACTCACTATGGCTTATATCTTCTTGGGATCCACACTAATTCCATGGGCCGAGATCACATGACCTAAGAAGACTATATCCTTAATCCAAAACTCACATTTACTCAACTTGGCATACAACTGATTCTCAAGCAAAGTCTGAAGCACTAGCCGCAAATGCTCATCATGCTCTTCCTCGGTCCTAGAGTACACTAAGATATCATCTATGAACACTAACACAAACCTATCCAAAAACTTGTGAAACACTCGGTTCATCATATCCATAAATGCAGCTGGAGCATTAGTCAAACCGAAATGCATTACCAAGAACTCATAGTGCCCATAACGTGTACGGAAAGCTGTCTTCGGTATGTCCACATCTTTCACCTTCAACTGTTAGTAACTGGATCTCAAATCAATCTTCGAAAACACTGAAGCACCTCTCAACTGATCAAGTAAGTCATCTATTCGAGGCAAAGGGTACTTGTTCTTCGTTATTACCTTGTTCAACTGCCTATAGTCTATACACATCCTCATATTGCCGCCCTTTTTCTTCACAAACAAGACCGGAGCACCCCACGGAGAAATACTAGGCCTAATGAAACCTCTATCTGACAATTCTTGAAGTTATGTCTTCAACTCTTTCGGTGCCATCTATACAGAGCAATAGACACGGGTGCAGAATCGGAATACGTCTCAATAGCAAACTCAACTTCCCTATCTGGAGGCAAACCCGGCAACTCTTTTGAAAAAAACACTCAGAAAATCACAAATTGTTCTGATGTCTTGCGGTCTAACCTCACTCATATTCGGATTCATGACATAATCCAAGTACGCCTGACAAACTGAATCCATCAATCTCTGAGCTTCTAAAGCAGATACAACATTGGACAAGAACTTAATGTTCTCGCCCACCAGTACAACTTCAAAATCATCCGTAAGCCTCAAGGAGACTCTCTTGGTCTCAAAGTCTACCCTAGCTCTATGCTCTATGAGCCAATCCATGCCCAAAATCACATCAAAACCATAGAACGGCAATTCCATCATGTCAACAGGAAACACATGGCCTTGAATAATCAAGGGACACCTCCTATACATCTTCCTAACTACCACGGTATCACCGAAAGAACTAGTAACATTTACACCTACCTCTAACCACTCATACGGTAGACCTAGAGACCTTACATGTTCACCCAAAATATACGAATGTATTGAACCTAAATCTATCGAAGAAAGCAAAGTCTAAGACTGTAACGAGAAATTACCTGCGATGACATCCGTGTCATTCCCAGCCTCTCGTTGTGCATACACCCTAGCCAGTCCTCCACCCTCGGACTGAACTGCCACCATATGAGCTAAGTTCCTCTGACCATCGTTCCTCGGCTGAAAATTACCTTGACCGCGCCCACGGCCTCTTTGATTCTCAAATCCCCTAGCTGGAGCCGGTCCGCCCCTAGCCGGGTGTGAACAATTACGCCTCAAATGATCTCGGGAACCACAGTTTCTCCTTGGTCCTGACGGCCCCGTCCATGGTTACCGCCCCTATGTCTCGAATCGAGCTGATACCTCCTATCTCTATGCCTCTTGGCATGATCTCTGTCCCAATCCGCATGTCTCTTCCCGAAATCAGACCCACTCGCATGGGTACTCAAGCCCAAGTTTTGCTCAATATCCTTGGCCCTAGAGACCAAAACATCAAACTCAGTGTAGTTAGAGGCAAGAATATAAGTCTTCACATCTCTAGTTAAACCATAACGGAAGCGCTCACAGCGTTCCCTCTCACTGGGAACCAACTCGGGAGCATACTGACTCAGCCTCACAAATTGAACCTCATACTCGGACACCATCATACTACCCTGAACCAAGGCCATAAACTATCTCTTCTTTTCATCCTGATATCGGACTCCGAGATACTTCTTCTTAAAAGTTATTCTGAAGAATTCTCAAGTGACATCTGCTTCTGCCATACCCGAATTAACGGTAGTCCACCAAGCATACGCATCTCCCTGAAGCAAGGAGACAACAAAACCCAACTTACGAGTGTCTGAGCACTTCATCTGACCTAAGATGCGTGTAGTACTCTCGAGCCAAGCCTCTGAACCCTCAGGAGTCAAACCACGGAACTCGACTCCACCCAAGCTACGGTGCCTCTTAAGGGGTAAACCAATCCCCGCACCATGAGGTGGTGCTGCAACATGCATACCGGCTAAAGTTGTCTGAAAATCCCCGGCTATAGTCTGAATCAAATGAGTCATGTCCGCACCTGCCGGAACCTGACCTACTTGAGCTCCATTACCCCCAACATTTGTACCGGCATGAGGTCCATTACCATCACCTCCAGCATTCGCACCGGCCTGAGGCTCATTACCTCCTACAGCCACCCCATTACCATCAGGAGCAGGAGAAACATGAGGCACATCCCCGGGTGCCTGGTCACCCGCTCTAGGCCGTCCTCTCGGTCTTACCATAACGAAGATAAAATCTAAAACAACAAACACATCACACACAGGAAAACATGAGGTTAGCAAGGGCAAGGATCCAAGTTCTCAAGCTCTTTAAACCAAAACCATTTTCCAATAACAACACCTAGCAACGGGAACACTCGACTAAACTTTAACCAACAACAAGAACAATAAAGCATGCTTTCATACACCGTGCAATAGCAACCAATCCAAACAAGCCAGCTTACCAAACTTACCTTCCCGGGAGACCTCGTAACCGAGGCTCTGATACCAGCAAATGCAACCCCTTCATCTCGGTCTAGCCAACAAATCGAACTGAACGGGTTACACTGGGAAAACCAAAGCGAAACCCGTTAAGATCTCACCCCGATTAGCAACCCTATTTTTTTCTTTAATTATCTTATCTAAATGCTTTATTTGACCCTACATGAGATAAGCAAACAGCGGAAAAGCAAACACCAATTCGATTCAAGCAAAACAAACAATTTAAGACAAATTTTTATCCATTTAGCTAAGGGCGTATCTATACTCCAAAGGACTGTATCGATACGCCTTCAACGGTCAACCTTCCCTAGAGTCAACTCTGAGAGTCTGTATCGATACCCTCCAAGGCCGGTATCGATACGCTCTCAATGGTCAAAAATCTCAAAGTCAACCCTAAGACCGTATCGGTACGCCTAAGGCCCGTACCGATACCCCAATTTCTCGTCAAATTCTCAGATTTCCAGAGAGAAAATTGGGTATCGATACGCCCCCGCGTATCGGTACGCTAGGCCTAAAAACAAGGGACCATATAGATACCGCCCTTGGGCGTACCGATACGCCATTCACAAAAAGTCTGCAAATTTTGATTTTTATGCACAAGGGACTATCCTAAAAAACTTAAGCAGACATTGGATCATCATTTAAACGTGCATACAACTTTAGGCAAACAAGAGACATTCATTTAAGGCATTCAAGCACAAAAAAAAACTCAATTCATCAACCAAGGTATAACGTGCAACCAAACATGCTTAACATCCATCAAAAGAGTCAAGGGCCAAAATAAAACATGCTTCAACATTTAAACATGTTAACAACTTTAACAATAACAAGACTTAGGAGTTTGAACACCAACTCCATAACAAAAGCCTAGTATTCTCATTGTCTAAGCATTATTACAAAAATAAAAAACCATACTTTGAGCTTAGCAAGAACTCCAAGAATTCCTCCCTTTCCCACTTGCCTCTCGGAACCTCTAACGATCTGCATTGTTGGAAAAAGAGAGCGTAAGCTTAAAGCTTAGTGAGCGGAGCACTAAAACACACCAACAATGCAGTTCAAAACATAAATCTTAGTTTTAGAAAAAAAACCATTTAAGTAAGAGATGAAATAAACACAAGCATAGACCAAACATGGTTTGCACATGCTCAACCATTCCCGGTGGGACTACACATCACCGTACACAACAACTAGCATTTTCCGATGGGACTACACATCATCGTACTCGTCTACTAGTCACTACCGATGGGACTACACATCATCGTAAACAACGGCAACCATCACGTGAGGCTTGACATCCACAATGACTACACAACAACATTAGAACGGGAATAAAAGCATTCTGAAATCATCACAACACGCATAAACACGTACATCAACAAGCAACCAAGCAAGGCAAGTATAGGCAAACTTACACTTGGGTTCAGGTTAGGCCTTAAGGCTCCACCCAAACCCCCAAGAATCCACTTTGAAATCATTTTAAACTTCAAAACATTACCACTCACCGATAGAGCCCAAACGAAAGCTGAAACATCATTCTCAAGCCTCCGCAACACCCGGTATTGCACAAACTACTAGGATGCTAATACACTTGTAAACTAGCAAAAACCTAGAAACCCACTCCTTGCAACCAAAACACATTGATTCGAACTCAAATTTCACCCAAAACTCCACCAATTTCGTTCTAACCAAACCCCAAACTGAATCAATCAATTTCAACCATCAAAACACATCCAAAATCATCTAGAAACACCCCAACATCAAAGGAACCACTAGCCATGATTTCCACCCAAAACTAAGCCAAAAACTCAACTTTTTCAACCCAAAAATCCCATTTTTATACCCATTTCGGGTTTCCCACTATTAGCCACCATTTTATCATTTTTAAGACACTAAAGCATGATTAAAGACACCCTTAAACATGGCATTAAAATACTCACACGAAAATCCCCTCATCCTTCCTCTTTCCAAACTCATGGTATTTTGGAAAAACTTTGAATAATGAGTTTTTAAGGAAATATTTAAACAATAATAAGCTCAAGGAAAGGAAAATCGAAACAAAGGAGAAATTACCTTGTAAACTTGTGTGTGTGAGATGATTGCTCCAATAGAATAGTGGAAAATGGTGGTTTTGGGAAAGTAACGTGAAAAAAGAGGAGGTGAAAGATGATGGCTTTCTTTTTGAATAAAAACCCTTTTGTTTTAAAATCCCCAAAATCCCATTTTTGCCCCTTACTCAATAAAAGACCCCTTTTTAGTGTTATTTAATAAAGTCGTCTTTCAAAGGAGCTAACCCAAACCGTTTAACCCAACGCCCAAACCTGAGTATCTTTCGGGCCCCAAACCCGGGTGTTACATAATTAACAAGTAAAATAAAAACAATTAAATAAAAGAAGATATAATCAAATGAGAGAGAATAGGTCGGGTTATCGTGAGTTTGAGGAGTGATATTTCAATGGATCGTCTTGGTAAATGAGTGCAGTAGCAACTCAGTTGCCGTGGCAACTAGCACAGTTTGGGTTGCCTAGGCAACTAGAAGAACGGTTGCATGGGCAACTAGGCGGCAACCTTCAAGGTTCGGCGGAGCGTTCTTCAATGGTTCCTCCTTATCCCTAAGTAGAAACTCTAGTAATTGTGCATGCTTTGATAATACATCCATGCGTGAATCAAGGGTGAATAGCAACTTATCATGCGCTCTTCTTAGCCGTTGAAATCCTAACTTATTCTTAAGCCGGATTAGTCTTCAATATCGCTTGATCGAATAAAGACCATGTTCATTCGTTTACTGAATCTAACTCTTTCGATATTAGATAAATAGATGGTTCACGAGATCCTCTCCCAATTCACTCGCAAACAAGATTAAAAACCAAGAATGAACAAACCTTGAATTAAAAGTGCAAACTCTATTACCTAAACAAAATCCAATCGTTTCTCACAACTATAAAACACAATAACCCTAGCCAAATAGATTTAGTTCATGGCTAGGTTCCAAAAAAAACAAAACAAAATTTTCCTAACATAAACCTAATCGAAACAAGAAGGAAAAGATGAAGAAGTTGAGCAGCCTCTTGGATTTCTCTCTTCAATCGAACATGTCGAGACTTGCGTCTTGGCCTTCCTTAAATAGGAGATGGCTAGGTCTTTCTTGAGGAAGAAGTTAAGTTGGAATTAAATACCTAAAAGAGATAAATCTCTTTTATTTAATTCCTCCTAGATATTCTCCTAAACTTTTGGGATTTAATCTCTCTTCGACCTCTTCATGGAATTCCAACTCCTTTAGGATTTATCTTTCCTCCACGTCATATTGGATTTATCCAGTCATCATTTTCGGCTGCCACATCAGCTTATCCTTTCTTGTCAGCGGTTGCCTTGGCAACTGGTTCGGCATATCCTTCCTGCATTGCTCTGGCAACTAATCATGCACGCATAAAAACAACTACCGGCAACACCCTTTTTTCAAAAAATTAATCAAAATATAAAATCAACCACGAGCACCAAGGAACAATGTAAACATGCATGAATGACTAATAATGCAACTAATATGAGCCTAAGTCTAGCAATTTTTATGAGTAAATGGGGTGATAAAAATAGTACTTTGGGACACTTAACACAGTGCTAATCTTTCGTTTTGTAGTAAGCTACTTTTCCAACAATTATGCTTAGGAAAATCAAACTAAGCTGAGTAAATCCCCAGAAAAAAATACTAGCAAGGAAACATGTGAGAAACCAAAAAATCTATTTGTTTTCTTCCTTTGCATCAGTTGTACCTTAATTACATCCATCAACAAACATCCTTTGCTGACTAGCAGCCTCACCATTTGTCTAAAATTCAACAAAACAAAAGCTTCAGATTTGTTTCAACATCTGTTGTGAATGGGATCCGAACCTTTCTTCACTCTTAGTCTATTCGACTGATTCAAATCGAATACCAGTAAAGGTGCACGCGCCTAGTTCTGTTTGGTTTATGAAGAATCCACTATAATTGCCTCTAGAATCCTTTAATATTTCTCAACAAATGGTCTTACTCTCAGCAGTGACGGAGCCACAGCTCCAATGGGAGGGGCTGTGGCCCCCCCGGTAGGGGGAAAATTTTTTTTACCCTTTGATTCCTTATATTTTTTGGAAAAAATTAGGATAATTGTGAATTTGCCCCTCCCACCTTTCAAATTTTATGTTTTGCCCCTCCCAACTTCAAATCCTAGCTCCGTCCCTGACTCTCAGTGCAAGATCAATACATGTTAGACCAGCTACAATTTGTGTATGAAATACCAACAAACCAAACAACCAGAATAATGAACCCCTTATATGAATTGCAAAAATCAAATTTCTAGCTCTATAATAGGAAAAACAAAAGAAACAAAACATATGAGATATGTATGTCTGAACCTAAGACAGCAGCAAGCCAGTTCCTATGTCTTATTATTTTATGAGATTTGGAAGACTAAAAGCATAAAGTAGGGAGGCCTCAAAAATGTTTTTATTCGACACATATTCAGACATGCATACGAACATAATATCAAAAGACATACTTACATCTGACCAACTGATACTCGTATCAAATCCGAGTTTAACATGTAGGGAAGTTTTAGATTCATGACAATCATAAGCATGTCATAGAAGCAATTTTAAAAAGGCTAAATTAGAAGACTCTTTGACAGGATTGAACATGAAACATTATCCTCGGGAAGACAAGTAGTATCATTTTTTTTCATATTGATTTCCCTATCATTTCATTTGCCTTGAACTTCATTTTTACCAAACAAAGACAAAGTGAGTTTGGGTGGGACTCAGGGATGGACTGCTGGAGCGGTCGCCCCATGGAAATTTAAAATTCATTTAAATTTTTTTATGTATTTTCTATTAAAAATCTATTTTCACTCACTAACATAAAATATTGTGTCCTTTTGTCGGATTTAAGATTAGTTACAGTAAGAAAGGGAAAATGCATTAAAAGTAGAGTTGATGCTTTCCCAAAACCATCTTTAAAGATAACCCCATCATCTCCAAATATCCATTCCTCAATCTCATCATTGGTTTCAGAAGAGTACCACAAGAGCTTCTGTTCAAAGTCTCATCTTCTACTTTTACAATTTTAATAATTTTTCAAGTGTTAATCTTGTAAGTTAGCGGTGGTCCTTATTATTTTAGTTATATTTATAGAGTAATTTGTTAATGAAATATTAAATTAAATATTTAAATTAATAAAATATGTTTTCATTTTATATGACTTATTTTTTAATTTTTATTCAAAATTTTAGAAATATTTGAAACGACTATATCCTAGATGTTGATCAAGTAGAAACCATCAACGTTTTTTGAAAATCTATTTTCGCTCCCTAACATAAAATATGTTCCTTGTGATATCTAAAATTAGTTACAGTGGAAAAGGAAAAAATGCATTAAAAGTGGAGTTGATGCTTTCCCAAAACCATCTTTAAAGATAACCCCATCATCTTCAAATATCCATTCCTCATCATTGGTTTCGGAAGAGTACCACAAGAACTTTTGTTCAGAGTCTCATTTTCTAATTTTAAAATTTTAATAATTTTTCAAGCGTTAATCTTCTAAGTTAGTGGTGGTCCTTATTATTTTAGTTATATTTATAGAATGATTTGTTAATGAAATATTAAATTAAATATTTAAATTAATAAAAAATTCCTTTTATATGATTTATTTTATAAATTTTTATTCAGAATTCCGAAAATATTTGAAGCAACTATATCTTAGATGTTGATCAAGTAGAAACCATCAACGTTGTTTGAAATATATGATAAAAAATAATGGTGTCTTTTTTATTTTTTCAATACGATTGCTTTTTTACTAGTTTCTTACCCTTGCCATGCATACATTTATCGTGTTTAATACTGAAACACATTTAAAAAAATTTTTTTTCTCGATTACATATAATGAGTTAATGACTGTACATACATATTTTTAAACGTAAGTTATTACAGTTTTTTTTTTAAAATCATATTACTAGGATTATCGATATAAACTATGAAACACGGTTATTTTAATCTAATGACATATAATGTACCCATATATTTTTTGTACGAAGATATATTAGGTATGACTTGGGTATTCCTTAATATTTTATTCTCCCACGCATTTTTTTTTGTTTTTTTTTTACTTTTTTTACTCACACGATTCAACTATAAGTATATGTAATGTCATACTTGCATGACTTTTTATTTTTATATTTTTTAAAATATAACATTTATTTTATATTTGTATCAATACAACATAAAATATAATGAAATTATATAAAGGGGTTTGAAAATAATATTAAATTTTAATAAAAATATAAATTATGATAACATTTGTTAGAAAAAATGTAATAATTACTTTTTGAAAAATAAATTACTTTCGAAACAATTTTAAAAAGTATGGATAGTAACGATTTAATCCATCTATAGACCATAATCTATAATAAACAATAGGATATATATTCTATACACAGGCAGTGAAAACTAAAAATTTTACAAGCGCTTTAGTTTTAAGGTATAGGGAGTTAGTTTAGGCTATAGGGTTTAGGGGCTTAGGTATAAGGAGTTAAAATTTAGGGATAGTTGTTTCAATTTAAGATTTAGGGTTATATTTAGGGTTATAGGTTAAAACCTAAATCCTCATCATATTACCCTAAAAATTAAACCCTAAATTATAACCCTAAACCTTAAATTAAAACAACTATCCTTAAATTCTAACCCCTACACCTAAACCCCTAAACCATATACCCTAAACTAACTCTCTATACCCTAAAACTAAGGCGCTTGTGAAAACTTTCAGTTTCTACTGCAAGTGTATATGATATTAATCTTAAACAATATATGGAAACTTTTCTAACAAATCGATATATTTTAGGATTTTAAAGTTTAGAATTTAATATTTAAATTCAAATTTAGAATTTAAGAATAGGGTTTAGAGTTTAGGAATTTAGGTTAAAAATGTATATTTATATAAATTTTAGTTTACATGGGCATGTCAATTTTAGGGTTTAGTTTATGATTTAGGAGTTTAAATTTTAAAGTTTTAAATTGATGGTTTATGTTTAGAATTTAAGGTTTTAGGATTTAAATTTTATAGTAAAAATAAGAAAAATTGTATAATTTTTTATATAACTTTTGTATAAAAATATAACTCACACGTATAAGAAAAATTATTTGATCCAAAATTTAGACTATTCAACCTAAAACCCTGAATAGGACATATACTAAATAGTCAAGTTTATGTATCAAACAATTTCCCTATATGAGAAATATCTATCTTCTACTTATATTCTAGAAAATAAATATAATATTTTTAAAAGTCCGGATTTCATCGAAGATACAACAAAACACACCGAAACATAAAAAGAAACTTGGGAATTGTGTCCACCAAAAATTTATACAAAAAAGAAAGATAGAACGTGAAAATTCAAAAGGCGTAAAAAGAGACAGAACATTCCCTTGAACCATATCAAAATCTTTGTCTTTATCTAGACGCTTATATAGTGATGTATGAGAAGTAATGGGCATAACCAATCTTACATATCTACTCAGCTAATAGTCCTGATTATGTTGACAAACTATAACAAAAGGAGATCTATCCATACTAGACTGTCGATCTTCCATGATTGAGGATGTGTATTATGATGATAGCTATGCAAACGCAAAACTACCACAAATAAGGTAGATGAGACCCGTGTCATAAGACAGAGAAAATCATGCCACAAAGGCAAACGAACCAAACGTGACAAGATGTGTGAAAAAGAAGAATTCAAGACAGGGGATTCTTATTAGAAAAAAAAATAAGAAAGATCACTAGCAACTAGGAATATAATGAGCAGATACAACAACGGCTTAGTTTACAGTAAAAATCCTCAAATGGCAAACCAGCAAATGATGTTAAGAAGAGCAATCAATTGCTTCATTCATCTCTACAAACATGATACATTAAGGAAAGATGGTAAAACACGAACCAATAAACAACGATGTCGGAGACAACTTCAGCAATCCAACGAGCTTCTCATGCAGTGAAAAATGAGGCACTGAGTTCCAAAGATTCATGTACAAACAGAAACACTGAAATCAGAGAGATATTCAAGGTTGTCTGAATAACAAAACAATTACAAGTACAACATAATAAACTGCCTTGATTTAATTCACTGCTGAAGAATGAGTAAAACAATTTACTACCCTTTTCACCGGAGAAAAAGACAGTCACATTATTGAAGTGGCTCGTGATGAGGAGTTGCAGAAGGTCCTGGCGCTATAGTGACCTGTACACCCTGGCGTTGCCCTGCCTGTATCATAAATGCAACTTCAGTTGCTGCAAGAGCAGCTGCTTCCTGTTTCGATACATCAAAAATACATTTATCACCAAAAGAAACTAAGAGATATATAGTGTAAAAACAACTTGTACGAGCAACAACGGAAGAAGTCGGTTTAGATTTTGTTATCAAAGCTACATGGACACAACAACTGGTACAAAGTGACCGAGGATTATCATAAATAGGAAGGTTCGAAGTTCTTGATTCAACTATAGCTTCTAATCAATAAAATTACCAACAGGCTACAACCAAATACTTTTGAGGCAATATGTATCTTATCCATATATGTGTCATACCTTATTGACCATGCGGAGATGGACACATCTGGAAAAGGCAGACAAAATCTACATTTTCACTGTTCTTATGGGTGATAATGGTTAACATTTATGGTTAATGTATGGTATTTTGGTTTTTGGAAAACAGAACCGACTAAAACCGAATTTCATCAGTTTGGATAATCATTTTGTTTAATTCTTAATAACTTATTGTATAGTAGTTTAAGTTATTATACTAATTTAAACATAAAATAAATTAATTTATATTATAAAAATTATAAACTAAACAAAAAAATTGGTAAGGTTAAAATAATTTTGTAAGTTATCCGAGAAGTGGTAGAGTTTTATTTAATGTATAATTAGAGTTTATTCCCAAGTCAATAGTTTAGATTTACTAGAAGTCTTATTTAAATTAGGGATAAATATTATTTAAATTAGAGATAAAAGTATAGTTTAACTATACTAAAACTCTGTAATTGCCTATTTAAAGGCTCACCGTACACATGTTTGAATAATTGAAGAATAATAAGAAAATACAGAGAAACATATTGTTCTCTCTGAAAAATATCATGTCCATCTTCTTCAAACAACAAATCCCTAACCACCGATCACACACACACAAACCACCATCATTAATTGCATCTCCGGCTACCATGGCCCCTTTCTCACATGGTATCAGAGCCAACAACGATCTTGATGTCGTCACCACTGCTGCCATCTCTGATCTGATTTTTTTCTCTTCTTTTTATATGCACATTTTTTTCCGCTGCTATCATTAGGCCACGCTCGTTCCTTGGCTTCTCCTTCGTTGGAATCTTACTTCTCTGGTGAAATTTCTGCTCGTTTATTTTTGTTGTTTTGTCGAAAAGATTATAGTTTAGCCTTAAAACACTATTTGGTTATATCTTAGCCATCCATCCTAAAAAGATAGGAGAAAAGGTTTTAGTTTAGCCTTTCAAGAAAAACTATATTATTTTTCAAGGGATTCTACATCAAAAATCCAAGCTGGGACTCTAGTACGTGTAACTACCAGCTTGAGGGAGAGTGTAGATTTCTGTGATCGTTATTGAATGGCAGAAAAAGCTGGAAGACATCTCAGAAGATGCAAAAACCAGAAAAAGATCATCACTGACAAAGGAAAGCTAGAAGACATCTAAGGAAGGTGCAGAACCAACAACTACAACAAAGTTGGTAGTCATCTCAAGAAGGATGCCGAAACCAGCAACATCAACTGCAAATTTTCAACAATGATCGTGCAAAGAACAACATGATTATATCCTAGTTGTTCAACTCAATGGCTCCCGGAAAAGGAAGATCTTTTTCTCTAAGAAACAACAGAAGAAATATGAGTAGGGCATCACATTCAAGATCCAAGCTGGTGCTCTACTACGTTTGTTCACCAGCTTGAGGGGGAGTTTAAGTTATCCGAGAAGTGTTAGAGTTTGAGGGAGAGTGTAAGTTATCCGAGAAGTGGTAGAGTTTTATTTAATGTATAATTAGAGTTTATTCCCAAGTCAGTAGTTTAGGTTTACTAGAAGTCTTATTTAAATTAGGGATAAATATTATTTAAATTAGAGATAAAAGTATAGTTTAACTATACTAAAACTCTGTAATTGCCTATTTAAAGGCTCACCGTACACACGTTTGAATAATTGAAGAATAATAAGAAAATACAGAGAAACATATTGTTCTCTCTGAAAAATATCCTGTCCATCTTCTTCAAACAACAAATCCCTAACCACCGATCACACACACAAACCACCATCATTAATTGCATCTTCGGCCACCATGGCCCCTTTCTCACAAATTTCAAGTTTTTTAACTTGTGAACCAAAAGTTGAACCGAATCAAGTACACGTAGTTGTAAGTTATCCGAGAAGTGTTAGAGTTTGAGGGAGAGTGTAAGTTATCCGATAAGTGGTAGAGTTTTATTTAATCTATAATTAGAGTTTATTCCCAAGTCAATAGTTTAGATTTACTAGAAGTCTTATTTAAATTAGGGACAAATATTATTTAAATTAGAGATAAAAGTATAGTTTTAGTTATATTAGAACTCTATATCAGCCTATTTAAAGGCTTACTCTGTATATATTTTAATAATTAGGAATAATAAGAAAATACAGAGAAATACATTGTTCTCTCTGGAAAATATTCTTTTCATCTTCTTCAAACAACAAATCCCTAACCACTGATCACACACAAACTACCATCATTAATTGCATCTCCGGCCACCATGGCCCCTTTCTCACATGGTATCATGAGCCAACAACGGTCTTGATGTCGTCACCATTGCTGCCATCTCTGATCTGATTTGCTGCCATCTCTGATCTGATTTTTTTTTATATGCACACATTTTTTCCCGCTGCTATCATTAGGCCACGCTCGTTCGTTGGCTTCTCCTTCGTTTGGATCTTACATCTCTAGTGAAATTTCTGCTCATTTATTTTTTGTTGTTTTGTCAAAAAGATTATAGTTTAGCCTTAAAAAAAACTATTTGGTTCTATCTTAGCCATCCGTCCTAAAAAAGATAGGAGAAAAGGTTTTAGTTTAGCCTTAAAAGAAAAACTATATTATTTTTCAATCGTTATTGAATGGAAGCAGCTACTTAGTCCGTGAATGGCAGAAAAAGCTGGAAGTCATCTCAGAAGAAGATGCAAAAACCAGAAAAAGATCATCACTGACAAAGGAAAGCTGGAAGACATCTAAAGAAGGTGCAAAACCAACAACTACAACAAAGTTGGTAGTCATCTCAAGAAGGATGCCGAAACCAGCAACATCACCTGCAAATTTTCAACAATGATCGTGCAAAGAACAACATGATTATATCCTAGTTGTTAACTCAATAACTCCAGGAAAAGGGAAATTTTCTTTTTCTCTAAGAAACAACAGAAGAAATATGAGTAGGGCATCACATCCAAGATCCAAGTTGGTGCTTTACTACGTTTGCTCACCATCTTGAGGGGGAGTGTAAGTTATCCGAGAAGTGTTAAAGTTTGAGGGAGAGTGTAAGTTATCCGATAAGTGATAGAGTTTTATTTAATCTATAATTAGAGTTTATTCCCAAGTCAGTAGTTTAGATTTACTAGAAGTCTTATTTAAATTAGGGACAAATATTATTTAAATTAGAGATAAAAGTATAGTTTTAGTTATATTAGAACTCTATATCAGCCTATTTAAAGGCTTACTCTGTATACATTTTAATAATTAGGAATAATAAGAAAATACAGAGAAATACATTGTTCTCTCTGGAAAATATTCTTTTCATCTTCTTCAAACAACAAATCCCTAACCACTGATCACACACAAACTACCATCATTAATTGCATCTCCGGCCACCATGGCCCCTTTCTCACAGTAGTTGATATCAAAACCGAAACCGATCCGAATTTAGTGAAAAAATGAACCGAAACTGAGCTGAACAATAAGATTCGAAACAGTTTTTCATTTTCTACATTTCATTGCTCAACTCTAATCATGTGATATAGATCGAACTCTTGTTTTCAAGAAAGCAAAAGCCATTACCTGTCTCTGTCTTCGGCGCTGCAATATGCTGATGGCCCAGGCCATAATGTAACATGGGAGGAGAAAGCCGGCAGCACGAAGCAGGAAAAGCTGCTTAACGTAAAAAGATTGAATTAAAAAAGATAAGAACTAAAATTACTAAAATATTAATGAAAATCCATGCCATGCTTACGGAGAAAAATGTATATGCATCATCATCATCCCCATCTCCATTGGTTAGGTACAAAGCATGCCTCAAGAGTAGAAGAGCCATTAGCTGCAAATAAACAAAGAAAATAAAAGCTTAGCAAAACTTAATATAAGTTCCAATTATATATAAGGTAGCAAGGACTGTAACAAACAGGAAAAACATTTCATCTTATATTGCTTCAACTTTTCATTTTTTCTTGTCCTCCAAGTATTTGGATATAGGTATGGGGATATGATCCTCCAATCACCCTCTAAATCCAAAGAAAAATAGGAAAAAAAGGTGAGTATTCCTGTAACAGACACGTTGACATATCGGACACTCATCCAAATTGGAGTAATATAGGTTTCATCAAACTGAGAACCAAAAGTGTGATTCTGCAGCAGAGCCGTCGAGTTTTTTTATTTTTTATTAAAATATGCTAACAAGTGAATGAACCCATACAATTAGGACAGCAGAACGGCAAAATGCAGCTCCACTAGCATTGGTATCAGCATATTCATCATAATCTGCCTCCAAAAGATGGCGTTCTGCAGCTGCCATTGCTAAAATTCGAGGGTCACGCAAATCCAACGGAGCACCGGAGAGTGTCCAACCCTCACTGTATAAATATAAAAATAGGAAAATAAGTCGTCAAAGGAGATGAGAATACAATAACAACCATGGTCAACAGAAGACAATTAGAAATATCGAAGTTTCAACTGTGATTCGTGACTCGTGAGACCAACATTGACAACAAAAGTCAAGAAATAAAGAGGAGAGCAAGTTAGAGTGACACTGATCTCTATCGTATCTATCTTGCAAAATATAAGGGCACACTGGTGACACTTGCCTGATATCAATTGTAGCATCCTCCAACTGCGGGGGAGGTGGTGGGGCAGTATATCCCGATTGGTATGGCTGCAAATGAAATAATTCCGCATGAAAAGTTAGAAAATTGGCCCAATAATTCAAGCATTCAACTTCTAACTAAACCTATTTCAGTTACTGAAAAACATTTGGTAACTATGCTCAAAGTCCAAAAGAAAAGGTTACTGAAACATAGTCATCATGTGAATATTGCAACAAATAAGCAAAAGTTCACTTTGAACCAAAAGAACCGAAGTTGAGGTCAAATAGGTTGGATCTCCAACTTCCAATTCGACTGGTTGAGCGAAAATAAATAAACAAAAATTAATAACAATTAAGCAAAATCATAAAAATAAAAATAAACAATTACGGAAAATACAAGAGAATCGGAAAATTTTAAAAACTAAAAAATTGATGAAAGTGAACTAGTTTCAGCCTATATGGTTGAACAATTTAACCAGCTGGTTCCCAGTTCAACCAGTTGAATCGGCGAATTCAATCCGGTTTTCTAATTGCTGGAACCAGACACATTTTTGAGACCCCAAAACACAATGCACAAACCCAAACTTAAGTCATATTGAAAATAGAAGAGGTAGATCACCGACATCCAACCTTGAGAACAAAGCATTGTTGCTTACATGTTTGTGGATATCTTCTGTCATTTTAAAACATGCAACATCAAAATAAAGAGTTTTATGCATAAGCTCTTATTCCTTAGCAGGCAAAACTATTGTTTTAACCCAACAGTGTCCCCAGCACATAAACTGAAACCTATGGCATGAAGAACAAAAAAGAGGAAGATCAACAACATCCAATCTTGAACATAAAGTACACAGAAAAATAGCAATAAACAAGGTGCTTATGATAGATTCTAGCATACGGATAGCTCGGCATCTGTTACACGAATTATTTGAGATCAAATAATGATTTCAAAAACTTGGTGCTCAAACGGTGGCACTGATATACATCACTTTACCCTTACGGAAAAAAGATTAAACATGTAGGCCTTGAATATTTCCCATAATATTCAATAAAGTCACTGCCTACTGATGTTTTAAAAACCGGACCGGAGGTCAAACCAATGAGACCTTTGGCTACCGGTTCAACAAGTTGGCTGCATTAACAAAGTAATTTTAACAGTAAATAAGTATTAAATATAAGAAATATTTAATAAATATATATTGTTTACTAATGGAAAAGCCTTTAGAATAAATTCAAAGGTTGTTTCAAAAAATAATAATTCAAAGGTTAAATGTCCAAATCTAATCGCATACAAAAAAGGTTTGAAACTGATTTTAACAGTTTTTCTGGTTTTTTTTTACCAGTTCAACTGGTTCTTAGCCAGTTCGAAGAACTCCCAGTTGGATGGCCGGAAAAACCATCAGTTCCTGGTTCAAGTCCAGTTCGGTTTTTCTATAACTGATGCCTACGTGGCAGAAAAAATTGACTGGCAATGAGCACATAATTAGCCGATAACAACTAGGTTAGATGAAGTTGTATGAAAAATACCAAGTGAACAATATAATAGGATAACAAAATTTGGATGATACTGGCTTGTTAATCTTGCAATGAAGTACCAAGATACCGAAAGCAACTTTTAATTAGTATTATTAATATTTACTAGAATAAACAACTGAACTATACAGCTTCAAATACTGAAATGATTTCAAATAAACCCCTTGAAACAGAAAGGTTATCCATATTTCAAAAAATCAAAGTTAATGCTCTTACACTTAAAATCCTTTAGCGACATTACTGATTTTACACTTGGGGTTCAAAGATGAACTCTAGGATTTGGATCAGCAAAGAGGTATTTTGGACATTAAGATGTTAGCCTAAAGATTAGAATAACCAATTCGAAGATATCAGATGAAACACAGTGACAAGTGAAAATAAAGGTACTATACACCTAGAGCTCAGTCTTTCCTCATCTGCAAATTGCAACAATTGAAAGGATTTTTCCCATTTAGGTACATGAAAAATATATGCATCCGGGTCAGAGTAAAACTCCACACCATTGTTGTTAATCGACAATTTGATAAGTGATTCATCAAGAAAAGAAACAAATTATAATTGTACCCTCTAAAACCAGACACTTGCTTATTTTCATAAATAAGCAATTTTGTTTAGGGTGGAATGCGAACACAGAAAGCAGCAGATTTCTTCCTCCTAGATAAACTGGTGAAGATAGCACCATTTCCAGATCTGAGGGTTTACCTGATGGCATATCTCACAAGTAATATCCCCTTTCTCATTGCACCAACGCTGAACACATTTCCTGTGAGCAAACTGGATACTAAGAATTTGTCAGCTAAAGCTATTAGACTAGAAAAATACGAAGAAAATAAAAAGCAAAAGATATGATATCATGATAAAATAAAAGTGCTTAGAAGTAATCTGGTAATTAAAAACGAACCAAAAAGTCATCAAACCCTGTCTCCACATCATGATGGGACTCATTCATAGCTCACATAAAAAGGGACTTTTATAGTACTCTAAGCTGATGGATAATTGGAAGTTTTAGTATGCATTGGAGCAGACCAGACTGTTTTACTGAATTTACTTCTCAAACCGCTTAGAAACAAGGAATACCTTCAAACTTCCACTGCAAGCACATGGTGTCTCCAAATTTTTAATGTTGTCTTCCTCCTGGCAGATTCGGCATTCGACTGTCTGGAGAAGCGGTTCTTGTTCATCACAGGAATCATGTTCTTCCACTTCCTTAACATCAACTGCACAGGCATGTGGCTCGGCAACTTGAGATGAGCCTTCACCGGCCGCCTCGGCTTCTTGCATTGATTGCAAACTTCCGGGTGTTATGAGACGGTCAACGCATAAAACCAGATGATCCCCCATTTTTTATCCGAAAGAAAAGGTCCTTATAACACAGAAAAATTCAGCAAAAATTCCCCTTGAAGTTAGAACAACAATTGAGGCTATAAAAACATATGAAATCAAAATCTTGTTTTCTTTCTCAATATAAATTTCCCATTTTTCTATTGTTGATTTGCTTACAGAAATGAAAATCTTCTCCTATAACTTTCTTCCTATGGGGGCATACACAAAGAAATATATACAAATAAAATAGGAAACCAACTGCCACAAAACATCGGGCTTCAATTAAATGAATTTCATCTTTTGATCAAAATCTATAGATTTAGTTTTCAATTTGCAAGCAAAATGACAGGGGGGGGGGGGGGGGGGGGGGGGGGAACTTTTCCTTCATTTTTCTCAGCTACCAAGAAGAAGCCAACAACGAAAATCTGTAAATTAAAAAACCCAGTATAAAAATTACCTGAAAATGGCAGTTGTTTCCTCAGACTCAGAGTTCTGATTTTTGCTTCTTTTTAAAACGAAAAGTCTACAAGTCTTTCTATTCTCCCTTTTACATAACTATATAGTTTAGAGAATTAAACTAAAAGTAATAATAGTAATATAGTTTTTTGACAATAATAATAGTAATAGTTTTTTAGTATTTGGATTTTGGTAAGAGACATGGAGCCTGGAGGCTTGGTTTTGACGAAGCTTTGTAGTTTAGGCTCCGTAACGTCCGTTCGTTAGATAACTCAAAACTCGATTCAATTGAAAAAAAAATGAAATAAAATTTAACTTATTAAATATGACTTGAATAACTTAGAACATTTAATAATTAGTATATTAGTTTTTAAATTCGGGTTGAATCTTTTAACTCTGGGTGATACGCATCGCATATGAAGAAATATATATGTATATCAAATGTGATTATAGGAAATCGTTTGAATTGAAATAAATTAGTATTATAAAATTATGATTATTTACAATTATATTTGAATAGAAACTCAAATAACTCGGAAAGTATTTTAAATAAAGTTTAAATTATAAAATATGATTTATCAGCTCGACTAATTCGAAATTTTTTATTCGACTCGACTTGATAGAATAAATACCCCTAATTGAAATTTCATGTGAATTTTCTTTTAAAAATATCTATTTCTACTCATCTATAAAAATATTTTATATTTTAATTGAGAGGGTTAATGATATTAATTCCTTAAACTAAGTAACTATATTTTAAAATTGTAAATTCAAAACTAAAAAATAATATTTTTTAATCAAACTGAAAATATCCTAAAAACTAAGTGATCAACAGAGCAATTTACCCTGAAAAATAATTATTTTTTTAATTATTCAGATTCTTCTCTACTTATAAATCGCAAAACATTCAGCGTTTAAATATATTTAATTTTATATCTTTTTTATATATTATATCAACGATAATATATCAATCGAACTGTACTTCATCGAGTATTAAAATATTTTTTTATATAATGTTATGGTTAAAATTACAATTTATTTTTATATAATTATAAAGAAATCGTAAAAGACAAGCTCTTTGAGCCGTTAGCATTGACTCCTCGCATCGTCTGCAGGCCATCAACTTTACAGATTCTTTTTTTTTTCAATTGAATGAATTTGATAAATTAATTTATAAATATAGATATTAAAAATATTAAATTGATATTTATATATTTTAAATACAAAAATCTAATTAATTGTTAATTCGAAATAATTCAAATTAAAACTTAGATTCGAGGGATGAGTCTATAGTAAACGTCATATATCGATATGTACCACTAATCATATGCATTAGTATGTACCACTAACTATTTTAATAATTTTTAAAATCATGAGACCTAAAGCGTGAATATTGTTTTTTGAGAATAAAGTAGGTTGAAATACCTTTGGTGCCAATTTTTCAGGATTTTTTTTCTTTTTTAATTCAAAAATAATAATTACTAATTTAACTATAATAAAATTCTTTAAATAAATTAAAAGTATAATTTTATTCTCAAGGAATCATGCTTTAGATCCTTATAATCTCAAAAATTATTAAAAGAGCTGATGATACATATCGGTGTATATGATTAATTGTGTATATCGGTACATGACGTTTATTCTAAAAAATTTTAAATTCGAGACTCGATCTAAATCAAACTAAATTCATTAAATTAATCGAATAGCTTCATTATAATATCATGTGATTCTAACAATGATTTCATTTGGGAATTGAGATAAACAAAACTTTTCATTTTCTTGATTTTGACCATTTCCTTTGTATATCCTTTGAAATTGTCAAAATTTTATGGCTTAACCATCACATCTTTATTATATTCATTGAACCATCTAAGAAATTTCCACCAACAAAAATAAATAAAGATAAAATTTACATTTTATTTATTTGTTTATTTGTTGAAAATAGAAAAAGAATGGTAATTTTTTATACAATATACATTTTTTTTCAACAACAGAGTTACGTTTAAGGTGGAAAGGCCATGCACCAAACTTTTTTATGTTCCAATTTTATTTTAAGAGTGATATTGATGGAATATTGTTGTTGAAAATTTTCTCAATCTATTGCAGACCCTAAATTATTTTTCAGATCTGTTGTTGTTGTTACAGTAACTTGGAGACGACGTGATTTCAACCCGTCTTTGAATAATGTTTTGAACTATTTTTAATAAAAAAAAATTCACATGAGCTGAAGTTTGAAGCCATCCGATTGGTGAAATTGAAATCCTGCAATGTTCAAAGACGATTTTTATTCAACCCGTCTTAATTTTTTAATAAAAATAAATAAATCATTGTTCAAAAACAGATTACATTAAATTCAACTTATTACTGTTCAAAGTGCTATAGATCTGAAAATAATTTGGGAAGCAATAGATTGGAAAAAATTTCCAACAACAATGTTCCTTCAATTTCACCTATTTCAAGATTAATAGTTTTATAATCATTAAAATTAAGGTCATGATTTTATGATTTAATTGTTTTTAGATTTTCGTACGTTTCAAAATTAAAGAAATTAAGTATCGGCCTCAATTTTTTGATTTAATCATTTTTAGGACCTACTAGTTTTGAAATTAGTGAACTAAAGTCTTGCCCTTGATTATTTTATGGTTTAATTACCTTTTTAGAACACTATTAATTTCAATGTTAAGAAATTTGTCCCCCTATAATTTTATATTGACCATGTCTCTGATTATTTTTAATTTTTTTCATACCCTTATATAAAATAATTACATTTAAATATATTCAAATTTATGATCTTTAAAAGATACCAACCAACAATGTTGGTCTAAGTGATAAGCAGTTTGGTATCGCTTAAGCATGTCTCGAGTTCGAGGTCTTTTGTATGCAGAAAATCTTCGTTGTGAGACTTACCTACCAAAACTAGGTGTGAAACGAGGGTCGATTAAGATTAGTGATGGAAAAACTTGGGATGAAAAGAAAGTTCACATAATAAATTATAAAAAAAACATAGGATGAGAATTGGGTGCTTTGATAAATGAAAAAGGCAGCTTTTGTCATAGAATTTTTTTCTTCAAAAATTTTATCCCAAATTTCTTGTTTTTATAAAAAAATTATCCCAAATTCCTAATTTTATTTCCTTTTTTATATAAAATTTATTTGTTTTTTATGGTAGGTAGCTAAACTCATCATTCATTGATATTAATAGCTCATGGCCCATGGGACCTAATCAATAAAATTTAAATGGGTTTTGTTTTTTAAACCAACACTATACTTACCAACATGATATTTATTAGGCCGGAGTTTTAGATTGTTAGTGTCTTGCTGTTTGCATAAATCATGTCTTGGTTTTAATCAAATTAATTCAAGTCCAATTTCATTAATTAATTTTTTGAAAGGTAAGAGATTGTATGAATTATTAAGTGATATAATACAATGCGAGATATGTAAAAGAATCAACTCCAAAGCAGAAACCAGTGACTACACAATTAAAATACACACAGAAATTCAGTGGCCCTGCCAATGCCTTGTTGTGCTAGTCGATGGGCAGCAACTTTTCGTTCTCTGAATTCGAAATCAACAGTCCAGTTGAAATTGGTTTGCAATCTTCTTTACTATGTGGACAAAACATTGAGGCGCCAGCGATGGCCTTTCTATCCATTTAACCGCCAATAAACTATCCGTCTCAATAATAAGGACTTGCGGATCACACCATTTTGAACCTGAGAATAGCTCACAAGCTTCAAGAATGCTACGCAATTCAGTAAAAGTTGGATTTTGAGAATTGGATTAGAATTTTACGCGACTGGTCCCTAAGTACACCCCAAATGCCAGCATCTCCAGAAAAACGTGGAACTATTGGTTGGTTGGTAAGTGTGCAGACGTGTACGACGGGGGTAACGCGAATGTCTAGACTGGTTGGATCTTCCGTGGGCTTGCGAATATTTTGACCCAAAATTAAAATAAATTTTTTTTCTCAAAATAAGAGCATATATTTGCCAAATTCTATTTTAAAATTAAAATAATAAATATTGAAAGTTACCTTTGTAATCACTCATTTTTGTTCGAATTGTATAATATCGTAGTAGTATCACTAATTAATATTGTAGTATGTTATTAAACATATATACTTAAAGTAAAAGTAAAAAAATTAAAATTAAAAAACGAGAAAAGAAAAATATATTAAAACGCAAAAAAAAAATATATGTATTAAAAAAGCAAAAAAATATGTATGAAAAAAAAAGGGAGAGCCACGGTCCCCCCCCTGCCTATAAAAGGCGGGTGAGGGGTAACAGCAAGGAGAGCCAACACCCCAATTGTGGGGAGGCAGCCCGAGCAAGGTTGCTAAGGGTTAGGAGCAGTGCTCTCAAACTTAGTTAATTTAATTTAATATTCGATAGGAAGTTGTTTTTGTGGTCTGATCTAATTAATTTTTAAATTATAGTTAAATGATGGGAAAATTTCGGTAACAATCAGTCGAAGTTTTTCATCTGAGCTTTTAGTGAGGTAAAATTCGATCATTATTTTTTTATTTTAATATCTTGTTGTTATTTCTTAATATAATTTTTTACTTATATATTATATTATATTATATTAATGTATGTTGTCTTTATCATGCTCTTTTTATAAAAAAAAATTCCATGCCTCTTTTTATTATTTATGCTAGTATAAATTTCATGAGAAATGCTTCAATCACCATAAGATGGGGAACAAGTCTTCGTACTATAGACTTCCAAAGGAGTTCAATGTTATTGGCGTAACAATTGACATGAAAAAAAATATTATTTAAAGGAGTACATTTATTACTTTCATTGACGATAGCACAAAAATAGTGTTATGTGCATTTGCTTAAAATCAAAAGTGAAGCTATAGAGAAAATTGTTCTCTATAAGCATGATGTTGAAACTCAAACTTAATTAAAGGATTAAGATGGGAAGAAGCTCTATATCAGTAGCGTTGGTACTATAATGTGCCTAACATGTGGGGAAGTCATTCTATAAGCTAATTACGTTTTAAATAAAATTTCTCACAATTAAAGAGATAAAACACCATATGAGTAATGGAAGGGAATAAACCCTTCTTAAAAGTACTTAAAATATGGGTTGTCTTGCAAAGGTAATAATCTCATTACCAAAGTAAATGAAAATAAGTCACAAAATGGTGGACTGTATTTTCATTGGCTATGTAGATCATAGCAGCATATATCAGTTTATTGTGTGTAAATCAAAGAACCCTGAGATTCACAAGAATATGATGATGAAATCAAAGAATGTCTCTTTCTTTGAAAATATACTTCCTTGTATAACTAAGAAAGTTGATCCAAGTTCAACGAAATAAACTTTAGAGATTATCAATGAAGATAGTCTAGATGTTCAAAAAAATGTTGAAACTAAAATATTATCACGGTGTCAAATATGTATGACAAATGTGTGTATGTCAAACCTACGATATTAGGATATATGATCTTGTGTTGATGACATACTCATTATTAAAAGTAAAAATAAAATGATAAAACAAACCAATGGCATATTAAATTCAAGATTTGACATGAAAGATATAAGACTAGACGACATTATTTTGGGTATCCAAATCAAACGGTCACATGAAGGTCTCATATTGACTTAGTCACATTATGTGGACAAATTCTTAAAAAATTTGGTAAAGTTGATTCTGATATAACTAGAACTCCAATAGACACGAGCTAAGATCTACCCAAGACTAAAGGTCAAAATATTGACCAAGTTGAATATGCAAGGGTCATAGGCAGTCTACTGTACCTCGTGAGCTGCACTAGACTAGATATTACTTTTACTGTGAGCACTTTAAGTAGATTCACAAGCAATCCAGGTGAAAACAACTAGAAAGCGATTGTGAGGGTATTGAGATATCTTAGATATACTCGATATTATGGATTGCATTAGTCCAAAAATCTTACTATTTATAAGGATACTTCGATGCTAGTTGGATATCCGATATTCAAGATATCAAAGGCACAAGTGGATGAAAATCCTCAAGACAAATGGTTATAACCATATTCTAATTTGAGTTTGTAGTTCTAGAAAAGTCTAGAGAAGAAGATGAATGGCTTCAAAATTTCTTTGAGGATATTCCTGAATGGCAAAAGCATGTAACCACAATATGCATATATTGTGATGACCAAGCAAAAATTGGTAGAGCATAAAGTTTTATGTATAATGGTAAGTCGAGACATACGCGTCGTCGACATAATACTGTTAGACAACTGATCTCAAATGGGGTTATCTCTATTGATTTTGTAAGATCAAAAGATAACATTATGGATCCACTAACCAAAGGGTTAAATCTAGATTAGGCTGTGAAAATATCCAAAGGAATGTGACTAAAGCCCATGAAAATTTAAGGCATTATGTGAAGGAAAACCCTACCTAGTTGATTGGAGATCCCAAAATTTAAGTTCAAAGGGACAACCTAATTGTATAGACCTTGTGCGGTCATTGTGAAAGGTTATTCTCCCAAGTCCATTCTTATGATGTAAACAATGATCAAAAGTGGTATAGGCTAAGCAAATCTTTTAATGACCATTGTGTGCTTCGGTGAGCCAAGCAACATAAGTTGCCTATGTAAGAGTGAAGTGGGGACGCTTCAAGGAGACTATCGGTGTAACACCCGAGTTTAGGGGTCGGGTGAAAATAATATTTTAATATTATTTGGGCTCGGGTTTATAATTAAAATAATCCTTTAAGTTTCGGGTTTCAAAAATAAATATTTGAAATGGGACCAAATTAATTTAATTGCAAATTGAAGAGTTTTTAAAAAATAAAGGGGATAGCCATTCATTAATGGCCTTTTGGTAATTTGCCCATCTTTTAATTTAAATCCCCTTTTCCTATCATCTTTCACTATTCATCTTCTCATTCACCCAAATATAACGTGGAATAGAGCTCTCCCTCCTCTATCACTATTCCATCAAAAAGCTCATGCATTTCAACTCGTTTTCAAAAGGTAACACCGTTTTTGACTTCTCCTCAACTCCCTCTCTTTAAAAGTACCATAAGTTTTCATTTTCATTGAAGTTTTGAAAATGGGGATTTCAAAAGATTTGATTAAAAATGGTGCCTTTGTGTAGCTAAACTTAATATTTTGATTTAATATGGTTATTTATGAAGTATAGGAGTCAAATGGTACCACATATGTGAATTTTTAATGGTTTTAAGCAAATTCCCGAATTTGGGTATAAATGGGGTTTTTGGAGGGTTTTGGGTGAGTTTTGGGGGTTGTTTTAGGTGGAAATTGATAGCCCAATGGTAGTACTATGGTTAGGGGTTGATTTGGGATCATTTGTGGGTGCAATGGGTGTTGGAAACATGGATTTTGGAAGAGATATTGGGGCTGTCCGAGATTGCTAAGTATGGGGTTTATTCATGGCTTGAAACATTGTGAATTGTGTTTGAATTGTGTTCCGGGTTAGTGTTTTGATGTTGGGCTGATTTGAGATTGTTTGAACTGTGATTGAGGTTGTTTAGAAGCGAGAACTTGTGTTGGTGAAGCATCGAGGGGAAATCCGGAAACGTGAGGGTGGTTGCTTGCTTGGCTTGGAGCTTGGAAGCTTAGGTGAGTGGTTAAATATTTTTAAAATGGTTTTGAGTACTTGGTTCAAGCATATGAACCTAGGATGGGCTTGGTAAACCCACTTAGAGTTGGGATTAGAGTGGTAGCCTAATCCCAAGCTTTGATTAGAGACTTTGGTTGCACTCTTTAATGGTTGTATATGCCTCGTGTTAAATTATGATGGTGTTGATTATGTATATGTTGTATACATGTATGTTGAGGCATGTTTGATGCATTGTTATATGCATGTTGATGATAGGTATGATATGGTTATACACATGTGTAAAATATGATGTGATATGGTTGTTAATGATGTACATGTGGTGTTGACGTGTGAAATGATACTATGAGGTGGTTGTATGATCCGAGAATCATGGTGAGTACATGCTAGGCATGGAAATGTGGTTTGTGCATGACGGTAAGTCATGGTGAGTACGTGCTAAACACGGAAGTGTTAGGAATTGATATTGTGAAAGATTAATGAAATGTGTAGTATTGGCACTAGTATGCTTGGGTACAAATGATCGATCATTAGGATGTTTAGTGTGCACATGTGAGTCAAAATGCGCGCGTGGTCTTGATGATGGTAGTCATCAAGATGGAGTACGGGTTCACCTAGAAATCTTCTTATATATAATAGTCGGTGATGAGTGGAATCTCATCGACGGGCGTGAGGATGAGTGGAATCCCCTCCGCGTGAAATGAGGCGTGAGGATGAATGGAATACCCTCTGCGTGAACGGTGATGAGTGTAATCCCACCGTCAGGTAATGGTAGAGTTGTTGGATGTGAGTTCCAACGGTTATCCGCGTATTCGAGTCATAGCTAGGTGCCAATACGGATTGTAGTTTGTGTTGCCAATATGTGATTAATTGTGACCCAATGTGATTTAGGATGTGTTGCTAACATGGTTTAATATATGTGATTTCATATGTTGTGGATTTAAACATGTTGAGCATGACATGATATTGAATATATGTTCATGCATCATCTATAATTATGGCTCGTGTGGATCGGAGGTAAGATCATGCATTTTATCTTGGTTGTAGCTCGTGCTTGGACCCTGCATTGTCAAAGGTTTGTTTTATGAGCTTACCCTCACTAAGCTTTTATGCTTACGCTCCTTTTTGTTCGACAATACAGATCAGTAGCTTGTGGGTGGCAAAGGCAAGGAAAGGCCTCCAAGTGTTGTTTACGGTTAGCTCAAGTATGATATTTAAATTTAAAGATTGTAATAGTAAAGCAATGGGATAGGTGTCGTGTTATGATGCTTTTGGAATATATTGTTGTTGTTGTTGTTGTTTAGGAGCATGTTAAACTCCTCGTATGTGTTTGTTAATTTGGCTTTTGGGATGTATGCCTTGCTTGAAACCATGTTAGTATTTTGCTATCTAGAATTGCCTAAGTGTTGGATATGTTAAAGCTTAATATCTATAATGACATGTATGGATGTGTGGCTTGTGATGTTGTGCCTTGGTGTTTAGTCTTGTTATGATAATGCTCAAGCATGCTTGTATGTTGGTTTGCCTTTAGAATTGTTGTTAGTGTGTTGTTGGAGGTTTTAGTGAGGTTTTGGGACACCCTTGTGCCTTAAAACAGCTAAAACTCGTCTGCAGACAGAGGGCATTTCGAAACGGGCTACCCTGTTTCGATACGGTCCCTTTGTTTTTGGTCGAGCGTTTCGAAACGGGTAAGGGCCTTTTCGGTACACTTTTGCTACTGGAATTTTGAGAAATTGGCGAGATAAAGGTGTTCCGAAACGGGTCTATGATGTTTCGAAACGGTCAAATCTCGTTGACCATGAGAAGTTGACCGTTGGGGTCGTTTTGATACGGGTCACCCCTGTTTCGGAACGGTCTCATCAGGTTGACCCTGGCCTATTGACTAAGTCAAGGCGTATCGAAACACCCTAAGGGCGTTTCGATACGGCCTGCTGTAAAGGGTTAAAATGAGTTGTTTTAAGATGTTGTTTTGGATGGTCGATGTTGGATTTTTTGTGGTTCCGCTGCTGTGCTCCACATAGGACTTAATAATGCCTATAGATAAGATAAAGTTAAAAGAAATTTTCTGGGTCGTTAACCGGGGAGGAACCTTAATGGGTTTCGCTTCGGTTTTCCCCGTGTGGCCCACTCGGACCGGTCATCCGACCAGACCGGGACGTGGGGGTTATATTTGTTGGTATCAGAGCCTAAGGTTACCGAGACCTTGGGCAGGTAAGTGAGGTAAGTTAAGTTCTTGCATTATAATTGCACGGTGTTTGCTTGCCATGTAAGCATGTTGCTCGTTATCCGTGTATGATGTGATGTGTGATTGTTTGATTGAGAATGTATGTTGTTTGATCGTACGCATATGTTTGCTTGTTTAGCAAGTATGCCTTGCTATATGCTTGGTTGAGCATGTATGTGTGCTGATTTGTTTGAAACATGTTGAGTAGAGTCCCATTGCTTCTATTACATCGGAAAAAAGATTTTAAGTGAGGGAAATCATACTTGAGCCACTTGGACCTTTCCTTTGCTAACCCAATTTGTATGTTAAATTGTTGATTGATTTATTGCTTTTAGTAAGTTTGAGGCCAGTGTGTGGGTCGTGAATCGGTAAGTGGAAATTGTGGGTTCTGAAAATGTGGATGATGTTGAGGAAGTTCTTTGCTGTAGTTAGGGGAGTATGGTTGTACCGGGGTTGAGGTACAATTTGTTGTTTGAGTCAGTGTGTATGTGGGTTGATTCTTGTTGGTGAGGGACGATGGGACCGGTTCTGGTATTAGTTGGTGAAAAGAAGTGAAGACCTGTGAGTGGGAGTCAGAGTGATATCGATGTTATAGTAGATAAGCTTTGGTACAGTTTTGGGTTTGTTTCCTCCGGTTGGTTCCGAATCTGTACGTCCGTATGTTGTTAACAAGCATGCAAGTTTGAATGTGCCCGATGAGGTGTCAGAGGTAGGTATGAGTACCTTAGTTCTTTTGGCGAGATCTAGGCAGGGGTCTCGTGTGAGTAATCTGAATTTCAGAAATGTTAGTTGGTGATCGTTGGGGGTTCGACCTATGGTTTTAGTACAAGACAGTCGGTCAGTATCCGTGAGTGGAAATCGATTTGTGTGTTTGGGCCAGTGTGCGTCTGAGTTGTCTCACATCAAGAAGAAGAGATGAAGTCGCTTCCGATATAGTCAAGCTGAGAAGAAGTCTTGAGTTTTGACTCCAGATTGTTTGGTAGTGAAATGTTTCGAGTCGTCAGGATCGATGTTATAGAACGAGTTCAAGCGTGATAGTTTGTGCGTGATCAGAACTGAATTTTGAGGTTTCGAGATACTCTAAGAACGATCTAGAAGAGTTAGATTTTGTTGAAGGACCAGCCTGAAGACCAGAGGGCCGAAGACTAACAGCTGTGTACTTGTGAAGTTGCAATTTCTGTAGATTCGTCCGTTTGTGTGAGCATGCAAAGAAATTAGATATACTTGTTGAGATCTTAGACGTAAGACACATGTGACTGGACCTTTTAGTGAGATAGTGGTGGTCAGAGAAATGTAGGGAAGATGTTTGTTGGTGGTTCAGGGTTATTAGTTTCTAGTAGATGTGAAGTGATTGTCTTCCTACGGTTTCGATGTACCTTTTTGACATGGTTTGGCTTGTAGAGCACAAAGCTAGGATATACATTGAGACAAAGAGAAAGTTGCCTTGAAGTTGCAGATTTTTGTGAGACTGTAGTGGTAGGTGAGGATGTGAACTTCTTGTCGAATGTTGATCCAGTTTTAGAGGTCAAAGATTGATTGAGTTTAGTTGACAGGCTTGCTTAGCAATTGTGATGGATTTGATTTTTGAATGAAGATTAGACCGCAGAATGTTAGAATAGTCTGTGTTTTCTTTTCCTAGAAGTGTTTGGAAGAATTGCCGGTTTATCTCTTGTTAGAGGAGAAGAGTTTGTTATTGAGATTGTCTTCGAGTTTACTCATGTTTTGATTGCTCTGTATCTTATGATTTCCGGAAGAATTGAGAATGTTGAAGAATCAACTTCGAGATTTGTTAGACCTTAGATTCATTAGGCCTAGTGCATCATCTTAGAGTATGACAGTGCAATTTGGGAAGAAGAAAGAGTGACAGTACGAGAATGTGTTTAGATTTCAGACAGTCGAAACAAGTGACAGTGAATAATCAGTATCCGTTTCCGAGTGTCAGTGATTTGTTGATCAGCTAGTGTGTGCTTCAGTCTTTTTGAAGATTAATTTGGGATCCGATTGTTACCAGCTGGATATGAGAGAAGTTGAAGTACCGAAGACAGTTTTAGGGGCAAGATATGATCACTTTGAGTTCTGAGTATGCCGTTTGTTTGACTAGTGTATTAGTTACCTTCATAGAGATGTTGAGCAGAATAATTCCCGAGTTCCTTGATCAGTTGTAGTAGTTCTCATAGATGACACATGGGTATATTCACGTACCGAAGAAGGCCATGACAAGCTTTGAAGTTAGTGTGGTAGATCCTTTTAGAGAATTAGTTGTATGCCAAGTTATGCAACGTGAACTCCGAGTTAATGAAGATGTTCTCCTAGGACATGTAGTTCAGCCGAGTGTGTTAGAGTAAATCCCAAGTAGGCAAAAGAAGATACGAGTTGGAAGAAATTGAAGAATGTGACAGGTATCTATAGTTCCTAGGTCTAGCATTGTTACTTTCAGAGAATCATAAATAGTCTTTTGAAGATAGCTGCTCCTTTGACAAGTTGCTACAGAAGAATGTTCAGTTGTGTGGTTAGATGCGAGACAATGAGCCCTTGAGAAACTGAAAGAAACTTTGAAGAGAGCTTCGACCTTGATTCAACCTATATCAGAGGAAGAATTTGTGAACCATAGTGATGCGTAACATGTAGAGTTAGGTTGTGTGTTTATGCAAGGTAGAAGATTTGTGGCTTATTCATTGAGATATTTGAAAGACCTTGAAAAGAATTATCTAACACAAGACATAGAGTTAACTGCAGTTGTATTTGCTTCGAAGACCTCGAGACAAAGCATGTATATTAAGAAATGCACAGTATGTACACTTATCATCAGAACTTGAAATATTAGACGAATTAGGAAGGGTTGAAACTTGAACAACATGAGTTGCTAGAATTGCTTGAAGACTGTGATCTCAAGATTGAGTACCATCCGAAGAGAGTTGACGTAGTAACCGATGTTCCGAGCTATGTTGTTGATAGATTAGTAGTAGAGTTGCGAGATGTATTTGTCGAATTCAGTTTACCGAATGATAGTATTTGTGTGGCCGAGTTTCATGTTAAACCTACTTTGAGTCAGATACTTGAAGAGAAATAGTTGCAAGACAGGTTCTTGGCACCTCACGTGCAAGACATAGCGGAAGGAAGACCTTCAGAATACAGTTTCAGAGATGATAGAGTTCTGCATTTTAGAGATATAATTGTTGTACCGATTGACATAATGTTTTGAGATGTATTGTGTTGGCCGAAGCACACAGTAGTTCATTTGTATTGCATCTGAGTAGTATGAAGACGTATTGTGGGTTGAAGATGAGTACTTCGGGATTGAGATGATGTGTGATGTGGTGTAGTATGAGGGTAAGTGTAAAATTTGCCAGCATGTCAAGACCGAGCGTCATTTTTCTTCTAGTTTGTTACATCCGTGGAAGGTTCTTAATGAAAGTGGGTAATGGAGATTCGAGATTTCGACTAGAATTTTTGAAAGACGTTTGCATAGTGTTTGGTTACCTATTGAAGTCAGATGATCATACAGGGAAGGTTATGGGTCATGTATTCAAACAGTGTTATATGAATTGTGAATTGGGCTAGTTCTGTTGTCTATTTGTTGCGGCTACCACCAGAGTTAGAAAGGGGTTTGTGATGTGTCATGTGTATCTGTGATTCAGAAATGTGAGTCAGATCTGTCCCGTGCCATATTTGTGGAAGATATTGAGTTCAGTTTAAAATCGACAAGCAATGTAGAACCAGTGAGGATCTTAGCATCAGATAGCTAGTGTGGTGTGGTAAGTTTACCGAGTTGGTGAGTATGTTGTAGTGAGAAGGAAAGTGGGTAAGAGCAGACTTCGTGGTAATTTCTGTCCGATAAATTTCGGGGACGAAATTTCCTTAAGTGGGGGAGAGTTATAACACCCGGGTTTAGGGGTCGGGTGAAAATAATATTTTAATATTATTTGGGCTCAGGTTTATAATTAAAATAATCCTTTAAGTTTCGGGTTTCAAAAATAAATATTTGAAATGAGACCAAATTGATTTAATTGCAAATTGAAGAGTTTTTAAAGAATAAAGGGGATAGCCATTCATTAATGGCCTTTTGGTAATTTGTCCATCTTTTAATTTAAATCCCCTTTTCCTATCATCTTTCACTATTCATCTTCTCCTTCACCCAAATATAACGTGGAATAGAGCTCTCCCTCCTCTATCATTATTCCATCAAAAAGCTCATCCATTTCAACTCGTTTTCGAAAGGTAACACCGTTTTTGACTTCTCCTCAACTCCGTCTCTTTAAAAGTACCATTAGTTTTCATTTTCATTGAAGTTTTGAAAATGGGGATTTCAAAAGATTTGATTAAAAATGGTGCCTTTGTGTAGCTAAACTTAATATTTTGATTTAATATGGTTAGTTATGAAGTATAGGAGTCAAATGGTACCACATATGTGAATTTTGAATGGTTTTAAGCAAATTCCCGAATTTGGGTATAAATGGGGTTTTTGGAGGGCTTTAAGTGAGTTTTGGGGGTTGTTTTAGGTGGAAATTGATAGCCCAATGGTAGTACTATGGTTAGGGGTTGATTTGGGATCATTTGTGGGTGCAATGGGTGTTGGAAACATGGATTTTGGAAGAGGTATTGGGGCTGTCCGAGATTGCTAAGTATGAGGTTTGTTCATGGCTTGAAACATTGTGAATTGTGTTTGAATTGTGTTCCGGGTTAGTGTTTTGATGTTGGGCTGATTTGAGATTGTTTGAATTGTGATTGAGGTTGTTTAGAAGCGGGAACTTGTGTTGGTGAAGCATCGAGGGGAAATCCGGAAACGTGAGGGTGGTTGCTTGCTTGGCTTGGAGCTTGGAAGCTTAGGTGAGTGGTTAAATATTTTTAAAATGGTTTTGAGTATTTGATTCAAGCATATGAACCTAGGATGGGCTTGGTAAACCCACCTAGAGTTGGGATTAGAGTGGTAGCCTAATCCCAAGCTTTGATTAGAGACTTTGGTTGCACTCTTTAATGGTTGTATATGCCTCGTGTTAAAATGTGATGGTGTTGATTATGTATATATTGTATACATGTATGTTGAGGCATGTTTGATGCATTGTTATATGCATGTTGATGATAGGTATGATATGTTTATACACATGTGTAAAATATGATGTGATATGGTTGTTAATGATGTACATGTGGTGTTGACGTGTGAAATGATACTATGAGGTGGTTGCATGATCCGATGATCATGGTGAGTATATGCTAGGCATAGAAATGTGGTTTGTGCATGACGGTAAGTCATGGTGAGTACATGCTAGGCATGGAAATGTGGTTTGTGCATGACGGTAAGTCATGGTGAGTACGTGCTAAGCACGGAAGTGTTAGGAATTGATATTGTGAAAGATTAATGAAATGTGTAGTATTGGCACTAGTATGCTTGGGGTACATATGATCGATCATTAGGATGTTTAGTGTGCACACGTGAGTCAAAATGCGCGCGTGGTCTTGATGATGGTAGTCATCAAGATGGGTACGGGTTCGCCCGGAAATCTTCTTATATATAATAGTCGGTGATGAGTGGAATCCCATCGACGGGCGTGAGGATGAGTGGAATCCCCTCCGCGTGAAATGAGGCGTGAGGATGAGTGGAATCCCCTCCGCGTGAACGGTGATGAGTGTAATCCCACCGTCAGGTAATGGTAGAGTTGTTGGATGTGAGTTCCAACAGTTATCCGCGTATTCGAGTCATAGCTAGGTGCCAATACGGATTGTAGTTTGTGTTGGCAATATGTGATTAATTGTGAGCCAATGTGATTTAGGATGTGTTGCTAACATGGTTTGATATATGTGATTTCATATGTTGTGGATTTAAACATGTTGAGCATGACATGATATTGAATATATGTTCATGCATCATCTATAATTATGGCTCGTGTGGATCGGAGGTAAGATCATGCATTTTATCTTGGTTGTAGCTCGTGCTTGGACCCTGCATTGTCGAAGGTTTGTTTTATGAGCTTACCCTCACTAAGCTTTTATGCTTACGCTCCTTTTTGTTCGACAATGCAGATCAGTAGCTTGTGGGTGGCAAAGGCAAGAAAAGGCCTCCAAGTGTTGCTTACGGTTAGCTCAAGTATGATATTTAAATTTAAAGATTGTAATAGTAAAGCAATGGGATATGTGTCGTGTTATGAAGCTTTTGGAATATATTGTTGTTGTTGTTGTTTAGGAGCATGTTAGACTCCTCGTATGTGTTTGTTAATTTGGCTTTTGGGATGTATGCCTTGCTTGAAACCATGTTAGTATTTTACTATCTAGAATTGCCTAAGTGTTGGATATGTTAAAGCTTAATATCTATAATGACATGTATGGATGTGTGGCTTGTGATGTTGTGCCTTGGTGTTTAGTCTTGTTATGATGATGCTCAAGCATGCTTGTATGTTGGTTTGCCTTTAGAATTGTTGTTAGTGTGTTGTTGGAGGTTTTAGTGAGGTTTTGGGACACCCTTGTGCCTTAAAACAGCTAAAACCCGTCTGCAGACAGAGGGCGTTTCGAAACGGGCTACCCTGTTTCGATACGGTCTCTTTGATTTTGGCCGAGCGTTTCGAAACGGGTAGGGGCCGTTTCGGTACACTTTTGCTACTGGAATTTTGAGAAATTGGCGAGATAAAGGTGTTCCGAAACGGGTCTATGATGTTTCGAAACGGTCAAATCTCGTTGACCACGAGAAGTTGACCGTTGGGGTCGTTTCGATACGGGTCACCCCTGTTTCGGAACGGTCTCATCAGGTTGACCCTGGCCTGTTGACTAAGTCAAGGCATATCGAAACACCCTAAGGCGTTTCGATACGGCCTGCTGTAAAGGGTTAAAATGAGTTGTTTTAAGATGTTGTTTTGAATGGTCGATGTTGGATTGTTTGTGGTTCCGCTGCTGTGCTCCACATAGGACTTAATAATGCCTATAAAAAAGATAAAGTTAAAAGAAATTTTCTGGGTCGTTAATCGGGGAGGAACCTTAACGGGTTTCGCTTCGGTTTTCCCCGTGTGGCCCACTCGGACCGGTCATCCGACCAGACCGGGACGAGGGGGTTACAATTGGGGAATAGTTCTCTCGAACTCTTGCAGAACAAGGGAGAAGTTCACGGCCGTATGAACATGACCATGAAAACTAAAAACTTCGCTAATGAGGTAATTGTGTGAGGTATATCATTATTTACACAAATAATAGATAGTTTAAGGACATCACGTCTACTGATCATCCAGTAAAGTAAGTATACTTTCACAAGGGAAGGTTTAAAGGTGAAGACCTACCTATCCTATCCTATGTAGCTATCTATCGTAGAATCTATCACCCCATCGAGTCAAAATGTTTTGATTAAATGATCAATTTTATTCATGTGGGGGATTGTTGGAAAAAATCGATATTTTTGGAGCTTTGAATGAGAAATTAATTCAAACGTTGTTGAGGAAAAATGTTGAACCATTTGTTGGTTCGTAAATGTGCAGACGTGCACACCGAGGGTAATGCGAATGTCCGAACCGGTCAGACTCTCCGTGTGCTTGCAGATATTTTGACCCAAAAATAAAATAAAATTTTCCTCAAAATAAGAGCATATATTTGCCAAATTCTATTTTTAGAATTAAAAGGGTAAATATTAAAAGTTACCTTTAATTCGTATAGCAATTTTCGAAAATTACTCTATAAAAGAGTAAATTAATTTTCAATATTAAATGTTTCATTATGTCAAAATTTCCAATAGTTCACTATGTGAACCCCTATAAATACCATGTAAACCTACTAGGTTTTACACAACTTAAAACACATAGAATTTTCTATTATTTTACTCTGTGATTTTCAAAACTAGTTTCACAAGGGAAGGTTTAAGGGTGGAGACCTACCCTATCCTATCCTATGCAGCTATTGATCGTAGAATCTATCATCCAATTGAGTCAAAATATTTTGATTAAATGATCAATTTCATTTATGTGAGGGATTGTTGAAAAAAATCGATATTTTTGGAGCTTTGAATGAGAAATTAATTCAAACGTTGTTGAGGAAAAACGCGAAACCATTTGTTGGTTCGTAAATGTGCAGACGTGCACGACGTGGGTAACGCGAATGTTCGGACAGGCCGAGCTCTCCGTGTGCTTGCAGTTATTTTGACCCAAAAATAAAATAAAATATTCCTCAAAATAAGATCATATATTTGCCAAATTCTATTTTAGAATTAAAAGGATAGCTATTGAAAGTTACCTTTAATTCATATAGTAATTTTAGAAATTGCACTCTAAAAGAACCAATTAATTCTCAATATGAAATGCTTCATTAGGTCAAAATTTTCAATAATTCAATGTGTGAACCCCTATAAATACCATGTAAACCTACTAGGTTTTACACATCTTAAAAACATAGAAATTTCTTTATTGTTTTACTCTGTGATTTTCAAAACTAGTTTTTGGTGATAGAACAAGGTGAGGTTACGGTTCGATGATCACTGCAGATGTGCCACTGTTGTGTTCATTCCATTGTTGTATACTGAAAAATAGACGTCCAACGTTTCTCAAGCACCATAGGAGCGAACGAATTTTTCTTAAGGAAACTGTGTTTTCACAGGCCTCAATGATTTTGCTCATTTGAATTGCTATTCGAATACAAGTAAGCGCTTTCGATTTACTATTTTTAATATTTGATTTATGTTACGAATATTCTTGTATTTAATATATAAATCCTATTCGATTTAGTAATAATATCAGTATTTAATTTTACTGTTTAATTTTACTTCTTGGATTAACGACTTTTGTAACACAACATGTTATCCGTAGTCCTAGCCAATAAGATCCATCTATCTCAAAGTAACTTTCAAGTAAATACTCAATCCTTATTTACATGTAAGAAAAAGGTTAAGATTCATCTCGAAAAAAATTAGATGGGTGGATCTTATAGGCTGGGAGCACGAATGACATGGTGAGCCGTATCCATCTAATAATTTTTTTAAAAAATTTAGGTATCAAATATTTTAGGGTAAACTATTTATTTGACATCTCACTTATTCTCGTATTTTTGTTTTGATCATCTAACTATTATTTTTGACAAAATAATACTTAAGCTTACATTTTCTTTACCATTTTAGTACATTTTCGTTAAAAATTAACGATAATATTAGTGTAATATTTTTAATCTCTCTCATATAATCAGCCAAATCAGAAATATAAAAATAGGTGAGGTACTAAATAGATATTTTTCTGATATTTTATTATTTTATTTTATACAAATATTAAGGCTTAGCAAAATCTAGTTTTAAGGTTAAACTTTTAAAAACATCGTGTAGAAGTGTTGCTTCTATTGAGAGTCTGGAGATGGGCACGATCGGATTAGATTTTTGGTCGATCCAAAAATATTTATCCTAAACTCAAATCAAACTCTATTCTTAAAAAAATCAATTTGATCTAAAAATTATATACTCCAACTCCAACCTGATTTAATCTATAAAAAAACTCAATTTGAGGGACTTAATTATAAAAAATAATTTTAAGACTCAATTGTAAAAAAAATAATTTTAAGGAGCTAATTGTGAACAAATATAAAAATGGAACATTATTATAAAATATTACTAAAAAATATATGAGAAATTACCATATTAGTCCCGCTTCGGCCCTAAAACCAAATCCGACTCGATCCGAAATGATTTCTAAAAAAAAAAAAAACTACACAATCGAGTCGGGTCGGATGAAAAGCCCGTGAGCCCGTCCCTCTGTCTACTATTCCTTTATTTATTTCTCTCCCCAACGGTTTACTTTTTAGGGTTCCTACGAAACAAAGCCCCTAAACAAATCCTTTACACTTCACTTTTCCTTCGCCTTTGGTACGCCAATCTTCTCAATCCTTAATGTTTTCATTAAATCTTTATCTTTTCTGCAATCTTATAAGTGTTTGTTCGTTTTTTATTAGAGTTTACTTAATTTCTTATTGGCTTCAGATCTGAACTGTTGTTGAATTGCTTTATAACGCTTTCCGTTTCTATATGCTGTGTTTCACTCCGTTAGCAGATTCTGAGTGTTTTAATTATCTGATTTTAAGTGAATTCTTGAATTATATTCGATCGTAGACGGACTTTTTAGGGTTTTGCCGAAAACCCTGAGTGGATAGTCAAACTTTGAATTTGAATGTATACAACAATATTGCTTTGTAATTTAGGGTTTGATCGAGATAATACAAAGAATCAGGATGACAGTATTGATGATAAAAAAGGGGATAATTTCTTTCTTTGCTGCTATGTGGTGCCTAATGTTTTCTGTATTGAACTTATTTAAGTGGATGCAATGAAGTGGTTTTATTATATGCAGTGGCCAGCCATTTGATTTTTTTGTTACCAAACATTTGGCACCTTGGTGTTTGGACCCTTGTTAATTCTCGCTAGTGATTTCTTTCGACTGTTTGGTGTGGTATTTATAATTGTGGAGAGTGTTTCCATCTTTTGGGTTCTGATCTTTCCAAATAATGGATACTGGGTATGCAACTAAATTGATCCCTTGTGGTCATAGATGTTTATCAGGCATAATTTACTTTTATCTTTGATTTTCGTACTATGAAATTATTTTGCTTGATCATTACGTTTATTTAGAATGTTTCCTCCTCCATTTCTCAATACTGATTTGGCGATGGTATGTTAGTTTCAAGAAGATATCTCAAATTTGTTTCACACACTTATGCTACTGGATGATTTTGTATTGATGTTCCTTTGCTTGTAAAAATGCAGCTCACAGTATGGCAGATGACGCAGAATACCGCTGTTTTATTGGTAACCTTTCATGGTCGACATCGGATAGGGGCCTAAAGGATGCATTTGAAAAGTTTGGAAATGTTGTTGAGGCTAAGGCAATGAATCATGAAACTCTCTCTTCATGACATCATTTCTGTTATTCATTTTTTTAAAATTTGAGTTCGCTGAATCTGGTTATCATCATAGAATTGAATCTTGGTCGAAACATATTTTCTTTGTCCTTACTTTTACACAGGGTTATGGTTTTCATTACTTTATTGGTTTTTTGGTGTCTTTGTTTTCACTTCTATGCTGCCACCTTTTACGTCTGAGTTCTGACTATGTTATTCATCTCCCTTTTGAAAACTATTCTTTCTACATGCGGATGTCTGTTTATGCTTCAATTTGGAGTGAAGGAAATGCAAAACCTGACAGGCATGATTATTTAGATAACAGGAATATGTTTAATGGAACAAACTAATAATTGCAATGGAATTATTTATTTAAATCATTATAGCTGATAAACAGTTATGGAACTTTATTATTTTTTGAATACATTTTGGCATTAGGTCTTACTGTTTTGGCCTGCTCCACAAAATTTGTCTGAAAACTTTTATTTGGTTCAGGTTGCTGTCGACAAGATTTCTGGCCGTTCTCGTGGATTTGGATTTGTCTCTTTCGATGAGAAAGCAGCCATGGAAGAAGCTATTGAAGCAATGAATGGAATGGATTTGGATGGGAGGAATATAACTGTTGATAAAGCTAAGCCTCAACAAGGGTCAGGGAGAGATTATGACGATGACCGTAGCCGTGATCGTGGACGTGATCGTGACCGTAGTCGGGGTTATGACAGTGGCCGTGGATCTAATGGTGGGGAGTGTTTTAAGTGCGGGAAGCCAGGGCACTTTGCTAGGGAGTGTCCTAGTGATGGAGATAGGGGTGGCAAGTATGGTGGCAGGGGTGATCGTTATGGTGGAGGTGGTGGTAGTCGCTACGGTCCTGATCGGAATGGAGATCGATTTGGTGGCCGCAGCAAGGATGCAGGTAGTCGTGGGGGGTCTGGAGGTGATAGATACAGTCGTGATCGTTCTGGACCCTATGAGCGTCGTTGAACTGGAGTTCCTCGTTTTGGATAAGACGGCTGCTTGTGGTATGCACATGTGCTTTCATTCTTCTTTTTGCTTACTATGTTCCTTCTCCCCTTCTGAATTTAAATTTTGTTATGATCAATGGACTGATAGAAGCTTACTTTGATTGCAGCTGATGAACCAGGTTGCTGCTTAATGGCAAAGCATGAAGTTTCTTTGTTACAGGATATGCTCTCCTCACTGTTGTCTGGGTGGAACATTAAAATAGTTCAGTCCTTTGAAGTGTGAAACTTGGCACAAATCTACAACTATTTATGTGTCCCTAAAATGCTATGTTCGATGTTTTGGTTCGATGGAGTTTTGTGCTTTCTTGATATGCACTTTCAAATATGGTCTTGTGCTCTCTGAATGCTCCATTTTTTGTGACTCATGCATTATCTACAGCACTTGCCATTCTGTCCAACTTGTCGTTGACTTTTTCATTGCCCAGTTATGAAAGACGGTTCGGTCTTTGCATGGGTATATGGAAGAATAATTGGGAGGGGTACACCATTTGGGTTTTGCTTTTTCTCACTTGAGGAGTAGAGTATTTAGTTAGAAGTAATGCCCATTTTGGCTGCCCTGTTTTCGGTATCTTAGTAAATAAGCAGGAGTGAAGCTGGTAATTTATTTTCTTGAGTGTTGTTTTGATCTGTGCTGCTTTTTACTTAATAGTTTGTGCGGTATTAATGTTGGTGACCTTTTGGCAGGATGCTTGGGCCGTTTGTGATTTTTATGGATACTTTATTGGGTTTCTTTGTTGCTAGTTGGACATGGTTTTATAAACTTTAGAATTGCGAGTGCTTTTGGGCGCAGCAAGGCATCTGCATACTAATTGAATGTTCATGGCGCACTGATGAAAGAGTTCCATTTCTCTCTTAAACACATCGGCAACTGCTGCTGTTTGTTATCATGTGTCTATACTAAGTTGCACTGCTGGGGTCAGATTGCCTTTCTTGCCCAGTATTTCTACCAGGCACTAGGGTCTTGAGTTCGGAAATGTGCTTCTTTCAGTTCAGACCATGCTTTCCGAATCCTTTCTGGTCGGTTTGGTTTTCCACCGGCTGTGCTACCATCTTTTCTTAGCCATTTATGAACAACCCTGAAAGGAAGTTGTTTTCTGGTTCATCTGTCCTAAAATTATTGGAGTGTGATGAGATATTTTCATTGTTTGCCTGCATACATGAATTGATTGTTGTTTGTTGAGTTCATCATCATACACATGCATGCTTTTGGCATTAGGTCTTTGCATGGTTGCTTTTTTGCATTTAGACCTTTGTACGGAAATTTTTAAGGTTTGAATTTATTTTTTTTAAAATAAGACTTAATGTGATTTTTTTTTAAAATTTAGGCTAACTTAATTAAAAATATCCTTCTTTAAAAATATAATACTTCCTTTGTCCAATTAATTTTTTTTTTATTAACTTTTTTCAAGTAATTTTTTTTAACTTTAACCATAATTATTTTAATTAACTTAATTTTATAAAATATATATTTTAAAATTACTTGATTGAAGGTTTATAAAATATATTTTTTTATATTTTATCAATAATAAAATTTAAATAATAATAGGTTAAAGTTAAAAAAAAATTACCAAAAAAATTAGTAAGAGACCAATTAAATGGGGCGTGGAGTAATTTTTTAAAAAAATTAAAATTTACGGTTAAAATTATTATTATTTTGAAATTTTGGGGGGGGGGGGCGGGTTCAGGCTTTTTGTCCCCAATAAGGGCTCACCCTAATTGGCTATCAAAACAGAAACATGCTAATAGTTTAGTAAACTATATATATAATTTATAATTTAATAAATCATTTTAAATTTAAATTAATAATAATTTTTAAATTTAAAATTTGATATTGTTTTTAAATTTTTAGGTTAAATAAAAATATAAAACCTTAATATGTATGAGTTAAAATTTTTGGATATTAATTTTAAATATGCTTCAAAATTTTAAATTAATTTAAAGTTCGAACCTAAACATTTTTGGCATAAGGTCAAAAATAGCTCTCAACGTTTTACATTCAACACTTATTTTTTTTTGTGCAAACAAGCACCCAGCGTTTGATTTTCATTCAACTTTCATCCTCAGTGGATGGAAATCGTCAGTCAACAGGCGTTGATCGTTTGAGGGCATGCAAGCGTAGCATAGAGGGATGATGTGGCAGTTGTTGACGTGGCATCATCTAATTGGTTAAAAAATAATTATTTTTTTAAATTAAAAAATAATTATTTTTAAAAAAATCTCTAAACTTACTAGATTTCAAAAAAATTGTAACACCCGTGTTTTGGGGTTAGAAGTTAGTCGGGTTAGTTGGTCCGAGTCGGTAAAACCAATTTTAATCAATTTAGCCTAAGCTTGACCTAATTAAGTTTATAAATAAAAGGGAGTGTCCATTTGGTAATTTAGCCACAATAATTTGAAAAGTAGACAACCTTTTTAGAGACAAAAAGGAACAAAAAACCATCATCTTCATTTTCCCTCCATTTTCAAATGACAAAGAACCTAAACCCTTTCTAAAGCCCTAAACACTATTCCATTGATTTCTTCTTCAACCCAAAGTCATTTTTCAAAGGTAATTGTATTTTCTCACTCTTTTCTTCATTCTCTATCTTTACATGGTTGTAGATTTTGAAACTACCAACTTTTGAAAAGTTAGAGTTTAATGAAAGTTTGAGTTTTTACTTAGTTTTTCAATTGGTTTTAAATTATTAAGTTGAGTTTTAGTTTATTCACCTCGAAATACACCTAATATGTTGAAAAGAGTAAGTTTGGGTGAAAACCCGAAATGGGTCTTGGTGGCCATGTTTAAAGTGTCTAAAACTTAGTTTTTGGTGAGTTTTAGGATTAATTTGAAGGGCTGATGGTTTAAGTATGTTAGGAAGGTGTTTTGGGGCCATTTGGGTGTTTGAAAATAGGATTTTCAGCTAGGTTTAAGGGGAGCTCGAAAATGGACTTTTGGGTGATTATTTGGATTGGAAATTGTTGAAGTTTGACTTGTGCTTAAAGGTTGAGTTGATGACTGAGTTTTAGCATTTATTGAGAGTAATGGATGTGTTTTTGATTGGCTAGAAACAAGAGGAGGCATCGGTGAAGCATTGGGATCGAATCCGGACTTATAGAAGGCTTGCTTTGGTTGCTAAGGAAGGGTGGTGAGTAACTTTAAATGTGTTTTAAACTTGGTTCAAGTGTGTGTAGTGTATGTGTGGAAATGTGCTTGGTAGGCCATTCCTATGTGGAGTTAAATTGGTAACTTAACTCCTTGAATTCCATTAATTGCTACATATGCCTTGCCTACTTGCTCTTGTGAAATGTGGTTTGATATGTATATGTGTATCTTGACATTTGTATGTGATGAGTATGTGATGTAAATGGTGGATATGTGATGTGGTAAATGAAATTGGCACTAATTAACTTACCGGGTGTAAATGATCGATCATTAGGATTAGTGTGCACACAAATTGAGTCAAAACGTACGTGGCCTTGATGGCGTTGAGTCATCAAGGAGGAGTACGATGATGTAATATTCCACCGGAAGCTTATATATATTCTACGGGATGATGAGTGGAATCCCATCCGTAGGGCATGTGGTGATGAGTGGAATCTCGCCCATGCAAGGACCGGTGATGAGTGTAATCCCACCGAGGTAATGTGATTGTTGAGATTAAATCCGCACATCCGGGTAAACTCATAGTGGCCAATTGAACTTGATCTCATAATCGTGATGTATGATATTGATATATGATGTTTGAGCTTAGTATGATGTGAGATGCCATATTATGACTCTTGAAAGACTAGCTAGGTCTACTTGTTGATTTACCTATGCATGTTGTATGTGAGATTAAGGGATTTCATGCTTGAACCCTGCATTGTTGATGTTTTCGATTTTAGAGCATCCTCACTAAGCTTCTAACTTACGCTCTCATTTTCAACAATGCAAATCATTAGCGTGGTGTTAGCTCGGAGCAAGGCGAAAGGGGCTTTCCAAGTTTTTGTTGCTCAAGTACGGTTTAACAATTATGTAGTAGTTTAGCAATGTGGCAAGAGTGTGTTTGTATGAGCTATGTACGACTCATATATGTGTTTGATGTTTATGAATTGACTTTGGTTTGTAAAGCATGATATGCCTTGTTGAATGTTTGTGTGTGATGGCATGCCTTTTAGGTGTTTAGGTTGCCTTGTTGGTGGGTGCAAACCTCATATGTGTTAACTTGTGCCTTTTGGCCTTTTGAGCTCTTATGTATACCCATATATGCTAAAATTGCCCTTTTGTATGAATGCCATGAGTGGATGCCTTGCTACTTATCTTGATTGCTTCCCTTGGTTGTAGCATGCTGTATAAATGATTGTATGAGCTTAGGGGAGTCCAGAAATGCATCTAGAGTTGTGTTTGAGGTCACCAAGTTGAAAGTTGTGGAATTGCAGTGCAGGGCGTATCGATACGCCCAAGGGCTGTATCGATACGACCTTGCCCAAAGGCCACAGTTTTAGCTGGGCGTATCGGTACACGGGGGTGTATCGATACGATCCCAACTCTCTGGAATTCAGATGGTGCTGGGCGTATCGATACACGAGAGGTACCGATACCCTCCTAACTCTCTGGAATCCTGAGAAGTGGGTAAGTGTAGGGCGTATCGATACGAGGTTGACGCGTATTGATACGGTCCTACCTCGTTGACCAAGAGGTGTTGACCGAGAAGGGCGTATCGATACGCTCAAGGGCTGTATCGATACAGTCTTCCCGGAGTTGACTATCTGGGTTGACCTGGTCAGGGCGTATCGATACCCTTGGTTGGTGTACCGATACGGCCTGCCCTGTAAGCTTAAAATGGACTGTTAATGTGTGGTTGTGGTTCGAATGTGAATTTCTTATGGATGTTTTCCGCTGTCGTGATCACTTAGGATTTAATACTCCTCTAGTCAAGATTAAAATGAAAGAAAAAAATAGGGTCGCTAACCGAAGGGGAACCTTAACGGGTTTTGCTTCGGTTTTCCCCGTGTGGCCTACTCGGACCGGTCATCCGGCCAGACCGGGACGAGGGGGTTGCATTTTTTGGTATCAGAGCCTGAGGTTACCGAGACCTCGGGCAGGTAAGTGAGGTAAGCTTGATATGTTAAGTGATTGTATTGTTCGATGCATGCCTTGCCATGAAATTTTATTGTTTGACTGTTCGCATGATGATTTGAGGCATGAGTTGTTGCGTTTGGTGTAGAGTGAGTGCCCATTGCTACTATTACTTAATTTAAAAAGATTTTTATTGTAAAGGGAGTACTTGAGCACTGTTGGACCCTTGCTTTGGCTAACGTAATCCTTATCTGCTTGTTGTTGTAGTTGTTATCTTGCTAGCTGTATCATGAGACCACGTGGGAGGCATAGGATGGTTCGACCGGAACCACGGGCAGCGGCTCCAGGAGTTGAGCCAGTAGTTAGGGTTGAGGCTCAAGTGGGAGAGCCTGTGGTTGGAGTTGGAGCTCCTCCACCACCTCCACCACCACCACCTCCTCCATCAAGAGTAGGAGGCGAGGCCGGGGCCGAAGGAGAAGGACCTCAGGGAGGCCAAGGTGGCCAAGGACCGGCCGGAATAGACTTAACTCCTTTGGTTCAGGCGATAGCCGGGGCTTTTCAGGCTGCCGTAGCTGGGGGTCAGGCAACAGCACATCATCAGGGAGAGGGCACTAGTTTGCCATTAGAGAGACTCCGTGGTTTAGGGGCCGAAAAGTTCAGAGGGTCTACTCCAGAGAGATTTGAGTTGTGGTTTGAGAAGACTGTCTGTATCCTCGCACATATGGGATGTACTGGTGAGCGCAAGTTAGAGTGTGTTGAGTCTCTGCTTCAGGGTGATGCCTACACTTGGTGGGTCACCATCACTTCGGGTATGGATGAGGCCGAGATTACTTGGGAGTTCTTTGAGTCAGCATTCCGTAAGAAGTATTTGGGTCCGCGATACCTCGATGAGAGGAAGAGGGAGTTTATGGCTTTGCTTCAGGGGAGTATGACTGTGACAGACTACGAGATTCGATTTGTCAGACTAAGTCAGTATGCATCTGAGCTTGTTCCTACTGAGGTGGAACGATATAACCGATTCCGTTATGGGCTGAATGAAGAAATCAAGAGGTATACTCTAGCTTCATACTACACCGATTTTGATGTCTTGGTCGCGAGGGCCAAGGATTTGGAGCACAGTTTGGGCTTGACCAAACGATCTGGTGGTTCTAGTTCGGGTAAGAGGTCCAGTGACTTTGATAGAGGTGATGCCAAGAGGCATCGGGACAACAGACATCATTATGATCATAGGCGTGGTGGCGGTAACCACGGTAGGGGCCAACAGGGCTAGAGGGCTGGTGGGAAGTTGCCGACATGTGCTACTTGCGGGAGGAACCACACCGGTGAGTGTTGGGGAAATTTCCACTCGTGTTGGAGTTGTGGAGCTAGGGATCATATTAGGCATGACTGTCCACATCAGGTGGGGCAGGCACCATCTCAGGCTCCAGCTAGAGCCAATGACTTTCAGAGAGGCCGCGGGCGCGGTAGAGGTAACTTCCAGCCGAGGAATGATGGTCAGAGGAACATAGCACATGTAGTTGCAGTCCAGCCGGAGGGCGGAGGACATGCCATAGTTTACGCTCAACTTGGGGATCAACATGACACCAATGTGATCGTAGGTAACTTCTCGATACAGTCTTTGGGTTTACTTTCTTTGATTGACTCCGGGTCTACACATTCCTACATATTGAGTGAGCATGCACATTCTTTGAATTTGCCTTGTGAAATGTTAGAAGTAGGAGTTAGTGTTACTAGTTCCTTTGGGGACACGGTAGTAGTTAGAAAAATGTACAGAAGGTGTCCGTTGATGGTTCAGGGACATGTGTTCCCAGTGGATATGATGGAGCTTCCTTTCTATGGTTTTGATGTAATTCTGGGTATGGACTGGCTCACTGAGCATAGAGCTAGGATAGATTTTTAAACTAAGAGGATTTCTTTGAGGCTCACAGATGATTATGAGATTGTAGTGGTGGGTGAGAACGTGAAGTTCTTGTCCAATGTAGTTTTCGTTCTAGAAGCTAAGAGGTTAGTTGAGTTGGGTTGTGAAGCATACTTGGCCTATGTGATGAACCCTAATATGAGCGAGGTTAGACCTCAGGACATCCGGACAGTGTGTGACTTTCCTAGTGTGTTTCCGGAAGAGTTGCCAGGGTTACCACCGGATAGAGAGATGGAGTTCACTATTGAGACTTATTCCGATTCAGCTCCTGTTTTGATTACTCCGTATCGCATGGCACCGAAAGAATTGAAAAAGTTGAAGACTCAGTTGCAAGAATTGACAGATAGAGGCTTTATTCGACCTAGTTCTTCACCTTGGGGTGCACCGGTTTTGTTTCTAAAGAAGAAAGACGGAAGAATGAGAATGTGTATTGATTATAGACAGTTGAATCAGTTAACAGTGAAGAACAAGTATCCATTGCCTAGAATTGATGATTTGTTTGACCAGTTGAGAGGAGCATCAGTCTTTTCGAAGATAGACTTGAGATCGGGTTACTACCAGCTAAAGGTAAGAGAGGTTGATGTACCGAAGACGGCCTTTAGGACTAGGTATGGTCACTATGAGTTTTTAGTCATGCCTTTTGGGTTGACTAATGCACCGACTGCTTTCATGGACATGATGAATAGGATTTTTCATCAGTACCTAGATCAGTTTGTAGTTGTTTTTATAGATGACATCTTGGTGTATTCGCGAACTGAAGAAGACCATGACCAACACTTGAGACTAGTTTTGAAGACTTTTCTAGATCATCAGTTGTATGCGAAGTTGAGCAAGTGCGAATTCTGGATTCGGGAGGTAGTCTGCTTAGGACATGTAGTGTCTTCCGATGGAATTAGAGTTGATCCGAAGAAGATAGAGGCCATTGTTGAATGGAAGCAACCAAGTCAGTGACAGAGGTACGTAGTTTCCTAGGCTTAGCTGGATATTATAGAAGATTCGTAGAAGGTTTCTCTAAGTTAACCGCTCCATTGACACAGTTACTTCAGAAGAGTGTTCAGTTTGAGTGGACAGCTGCAAGACAGAGAGCCTTTGAGAAATTGAAAGAAGCTTTGACCCAAGCACCGATCTTGATTCAGCCAGAGTCTGGGAAAGACTATGTAGTTTTCAGTGATGCTTCCTATGTAGGCCTAGGTTGTGTTCTTATGCAAGACAAGAGAGTGGTGGCTTATGCCTCAAGACAGTTGAAGACCCATGAGCGTAACTATCCGACCCATGACATAGAGTTAGCTGCAGTTGTGTTTGCTCTGAAGATTTGAAGGCATTATTTGTACGGTGAGAAATGTACAATATACACAGATCACAAGAGTTTGAAGTACATCATGACTCAACGAGATTTGAATCTCAGACAACGTAGGTGGTTAGAGTTGCTAAAGGACTATGATCTTACCATTGGGTACCATTCGGGTAAGGCCAATGTAGTGGCCGATGCATTGAGTAGAAAGATAGCCGTGGACTTGAGAGCCATGTTTGCTAGATTGAGCTTGTCCGGAGATGGTGGCTTGGTAGCCGAGCTTCAGGTTAGACCTACTCTAGGTCGGTTGATTAGAGAGAAGCAGCTCTTAGATAGATCTTTGGCACCTCACGTGCAAGATATAGCCGAAGGTAGATCTTCAGACTACAGTTTCAGTACCGATGTGGTTTTGTGATTCAAAAATAGGATAGTTGTGCCAGAGGATAGTGACTTGAGACGTACGATCTTGACTGAAGCACACAGTAGTCCGTTTGCTATGCATCCGGGGAGTACGAAGATGTACCGTGATTTGAAGAATGAGTACTTTTGGGTTGGCTTGAAGAGAGATGTAGCCGACTTTGTGAGTAAGTGTTTAGTGTGTCAGAGAGTGAAGGCGGAACATCAGGTTCCCTCAGGTTTGTTGCAACCGTTGAGAATTCCGGAATAGAAATGGGAGAACATCACCATGGATTTTGTTTCGGGTTTGCCTTTGACTCCTACGAAGAAGAACTCAGTGTGGGTTATTGTGGATCGTTTTACGAAGTGTGCTCACTTCTTGGCAGTCAATACTACTTACACTTTAGATAGATTGGCCGACTTTTACATTGGTGAGATTGTTAGACTGCATGGTGTGCCGAAGTCTATTGTGTCCGATAGAGATCCGAGGTTTACAACTCGATTTTGGGAGTGTCTGCATACAGCTTTGGGTACCCGTTTGAACTTCAGCACGTCTTATCATCCCCAGTCAGATGGTCAGTCAGAGAGAGTTATTCAGATCTTAGAGGATATGTTGCGTTGTTGCATCATTGATTTTCAGGGTACTTGGGAGAAGCACTTGCCTCTAGTTGAGTTTGCGTACAATAATAGCTTCCAGTCGAGTATTCAGATGGCTCCGTATGAGGCCTTGTATGGCCGGAAGTGTAGAACTCCAGTTTGTTGGGCCGAAGTGGAACAGAAGTTGTTACCTATGCCAGATTTGCTCAAGGGGACAACTGACAAGGTAAAATTGATTTGCGATCGATTGAAGGCTGCTTCGGATAGGCAGAAGTCCTATGCTGACTTGAAGAGGAAGGAAGTTGAGTTCTCAGTGGGTGAGAAGGTATTCTTGAAAGTGTCTCCATGGAAGAAAGTAATGAGATTTGGCCGAAAAGGGAAGTTGAGTCCGAGGTACATAGGACCGTATGAGATTGTGAAGAGGGTTGGTCCAATTGCTTATCAGTTGCGTTTGCCATCCGATCTAGAGAAGATACACGATGTATTTCATGTTTCGATGCTCCGTAAGTATAGGTCCGATCCAGCACATGTTATGCATGTAGAGGAGATCGAATAGAATCCAGATTTGACGTATGAGGAAGAACCAATTGAGATCCTAGCTTCTGACAGTAAGGTGTTGCGGGGTAGATCGATTGAGTTAGTAAAGGTTCGGTGGCAACGTCGAGGTGTGTACAAGGCCACTTGGGAGAGGAAGGAGGATATGGAAAGGCAGTTTCCGTATCTCTTTCAGTCAGGTAATTTCGGGGACAAAATTCCTTAAGTGGGAGAGAGTTGTAACACCCGTGTTTTGGGGTTAGAAGTTAGTCGGGTTAGTTGGTCCGAGTCGGTAAAACCAATTTAATCAATTTAGCCTAGGCTTGACCTAATTGAGTTTATAAATAAAAGGGAGTGACCATTTGGTAATTTAGCCACAATAATTTGAAAAGTAGACAACCTTTTTGGAGACAAAAAGGAACAAAAAAAAGAATCATCATCTTCCTTTTTCCCCCATTTTCAAATGACAAAGAACCTAAACCCTCTCTAAAGCCCTAAACACTATTCCATTGATTTCTTCTTCAACCCAAAGTCAATTTTCAAAGGTAATTGTATTTTCTCACTCTCCTCTTCATTCTTTATCTTTACATGGTTGTAGATTTTGAAACTACCAACTTTTGAAAAGTTAGGGTTTAATGAAAGTTTGAGTTTTTACTTAGTTTTTCAATTGGTTTTAAATTATTAAGTTGGGTTTTAGTTTATTCACCTCGAAATACACCTAATATGTTGAAAAGAGTAAGTTTGGGTGAAAACCCGAAATGGGTCTTGGTGGCCATGTTTAAAGTGTCTAAAACTTAGTTTTTGGTGAGTTTTAGGATTATTTTGAAGGGATGATGGTTTAAGTATGTCAGGAAGTTGTTTTGGGGCCATTTGGGTGTCATTTGGGTGTTTGAAAATAGGATTTTCAGCTAGGTTTAAGGGGAGCTCGAAAATAGACTTTTGGGTGATTATTTGTATTGAAACTTGTTGAAGTTTGACTTGTGCTTAAAGGTTGAGTTGATGACTGAGTTTTAGCATTGATTGAGAGTAATGGATGTGTTTTTGATTGGCTAGAAACAAGAGGAGGCATCGGTGAAGCATTGGGATCGAATCCGGGCTTATAGGAGGCTTGCTTTGGTTGCTAAGGAAGGGTTATGAGTAACTTTAAATGTGTTTTAAAGTTGGTTCAAGTGTGTGTAGTGTATGTGTGGAAATGTGCTTGGTAGGCCATTCCTATGTGGAGTTAAATTGGTAACTTAGCTCCTTGAATTCCATTAATTGCTACATATGCCTTGCCTACTTGCTCTTGTGAAATGTAGTTTGATATGTATATGTGTATCTTGACATTTGTATGTGATGAGTATGTGATGTAAATGGTGGATATGTGATGTGGTAAATGAAATTGGCACTAATTAACTTACCGGGTGTAAATGATCGATCATTAGGATTAGTGTGCACACAAATTGAATCAAAACGTACGTAGCCTTGATGGCGTTGAGTCATCAAGGAGGAGTACGGTGATGTAATATTCCACCGGAAGCTTATATATATTCTACGGGATGATGAGTGGAATCCCATCCTTAGGGCATGTGGTGATGAGTGGAATCTCGCCCATGCAAGGACCGGTGATGAGTGTAATCCCACCGAGGTAATGTGATTGTTGAGATTAAATCCGCACATCCGGGTAAACTAATAGTGGCCAATTGAACTTGATCTCATAATCGTGATGTATGATATTGATATATGATGTTTGAGCTTAGTATGATGTGAGATGCCATATTATGACTCTTGAAAGACTAGCTAGGTCTACTTGTTGATTTACCTATGCATGTTGTATGTGAGATTAAGGGATTTCATGCTTGAACCCTGCATTGTTGATGTTTTCGATTTTAGAGCATCTTCACTAAGCTTCTAGCTTACGCTCTCATTTTCAACAATGCAGATCATTAGCGTGGTGTTAGCTCGGAGCAAGGCGAAAGGAGCTTTCCAAGTTTTTGTTGCTCAAGTACGGTTTAGCAATTATGTAGTAGTTTAGCAATGTGGCAAGAGTGTGTTTGTATGAGCTATGTACGACTCATATATGTGTTTGATGTTTATGAATTGACTTTGGTTTGTAAAGCATGATATGCCTTGTTGAATGTTTGTGTGTGGTGGCATACCTTTTAGGTGTTTAGGTTGCCTTGTTGGTGGGTGCAAACCTCATATGTGTTAACTTGTGCCTTTTGGCCTTTTGAGCTCTTATGTATGCCCATATATGCTAAAATTTCCCTTTTGTATGAATGCCATGAGTGGATGCCTTGCTACTTATCTTGATTGCTTCCCTTGGTTTTAGCATGCTGTATAAATGATTGTATGAGCTTAGGGGAGTCCAGAAATGCATCTAGAGTTGTGTTTGAGGTCACCAAGTTGAAAGTTGTGGAATTGCAGTGCAGGGCGTATCGATACGCCCAAGGGCTGTATCGATACAGCCTTGCCCAAAGGCCACAATTTTAACTGGGCGTATCGGTACACGGGGGTGTATCGATACGGTCCCAACTCTCTGGAATTTAGATGGTGCTGGGCGTATCGATACACGGGAGGTACTGATACCCTCCTAACTCTCTGGAATCCTGAGAAGTGGGTAAGTGTAGGGCGTATCGATACGAGGTTGACGCGTATCGATACGGTCCTACCTCGTTGACCAAGAGGTGTTGACCGAGAAGGGCGTATCGATACGCTCAAGGGCTGTATCAATACGATCTTCCCGGAGTTGACTATCTGGGTTGACCTGGTCAGGGCGTATCGATACCCTTGGTTGGTGTACCGATACGGCCTGCCCTGTAAGCTTAAAATGGACTGTTAATGTGTGGTTTTGGTTCGAATGTGAATTTCTTATGGATGTTTTCCGCTGTCGTGATCACTTAGGATTTAATACTACTCTAGTCAAGATTAAAATGAAAGAAAAAAAATAGGGTCGCTAACCGAAAGGGAACCTTAACGGGTTTCGCTTCGGTTTTCCCCGTGTGGCCTACTCGGACCGGTCATTCGGCTAGACCGGGACGAGGGGGTTACAAAAATAGCCCCCCAAATTTAAAATCTCTAACTCCCTCAAATCCAAATCTCGATTTGAGCCGATTTCACCACCGATTGCTATGCCACCACCCATCACATCGGTCGCTGGACCATCACAGTCATTTACCCCACCATCCCGTCGCCGAAAATTGACTGACGCCGTGCGAAACGCCAAAAGAAGGCAAAATCGCCGAATGGCTCATTTGAACGATTCACGACGAACAATGGCAGAACGAACGATGAACGGTGTGTGGGTCGTTTGGCGAGGGGAGGGCGCTTCGTTTTGTCACCGACAACGCAGCCAACACCGACGAGAGTGGCTGAATTTGAGAGTTTAGGAATTTGAGGATTGTTTTTGAAATATTTAAAAATGTGAGGATATTTTATTTATTAAATATATATAATTATTTTTTAAAGAAAATATTTTTTAAATATTTTTAACCAATCGGATGATGCCACATCAGCAAAGTGCCACATGGCATCATTCGATTGGTTAAAAATATTTAAAAATATCTTTTTAAAAAATAAATAATTAATATTTTAAAATTTTAAAAATGTCACGTCAGTAAAGTGACACGTGGCATCACCACATCATCTCTCAATGCCATGGAAAAATGCTATGTCAGCGTCAGGCTTTGACAGTAAGTTGACTAACGGTTTCCATCCAACGAGGGTGAAATTTGAACGATAATGAAACGTTGGGTGCTTGTTTGTACCAAAAAAAGAATAGGTGGTGAATTGACTAAACGGTGAAACGTTGGGGGCTATTTTTGACCTTCTGCCAATATTTTTTATTGTGTTAATAACCAAAGCTATTGTCCTCGTATCAGCTTTCGCATAGAATTTTTTAGATTTTATTATAAAATAAGTGTCCAAATTATATTGTTTTTTTATTTTAGGTATTTAAATTTATTTATTTTATCAAAGTAGATTCTTAATATTTTATTTCGTAATTATTCTACGATTAGTCGTTGAAAAATGTTATGTAAAACCTAATTTGATTTTGATATAACAAATTGTCTAAGGACTTATTTGTAAAAGTAAATAAATTTTTAAGTATTTTAAAGTCTCACAAATTGACAAGCAAACTTGAACCAAAACTATTTCCAAGTCAAATAAACTTTTCAAACAAAAGTTTCTAAGTGTTCAAGCCCAAACTCTACTTGTACGCTAAGGCGTATCCATATACTCTATTCGTATCGATACGGTTTTAAGGTTCTGGAATTTTAATCGACAAAAGCGTATCGATACAGTTATACCCGTATCGATACAATATTCTTTATGGGCTTAATTTTAAGGCATAACGTACCGATACAGTTTGATCTGATTCGATAAATCTTCGCATTTAATGTTTTCAATCGTTGCTTGTCGGTTATGATTTCAGCAAAATTTCAAACGATCGTTGGCCGCATCGATACGCCTATATAGCATATCAATACACTTTTTGTTAATGTTTTCCTCAGGATTCCAGTGAGCAAAAATCGTATCGATACGGTCTTTAGAGTATCGATACACCCCTATTTTTACACTATGCCCGTACCGATACGCCTATACGCGTATCGATACACCCTCTTAAATGTTTACAACAACTCTTTCTATTTTGAGACAAGTATCGATACGATTGTTCGAGTACCGATACGGTAGGTTGTAGAAGTGCATTTATTGGGAGAAAAATGGAGCCCAACGGCTCTATTGATGATCTCAACCACCAGAACGGCTACAAATCAATGCAAGGGTATATAAACAAGCCTTTAAAGCTACATCAACAACTATTGAACCTATTTGCAATAATCCAAGCATATATCCAAACCTTTAAGCTAACCCAACTTGTACAATTCTCATTGTATTATTTTCTTTCAAGTTTTGGGAGTGTTTAAGTGTAATTCGGTAATACATTAACCTAGTGAGAGGTGTTTTTCAGATTGCCAAAACCTTTTTTGTATTGAGAGAGTCTTGGTTAATCTTTGGGTAAAAAGATTAACTAGTTTGTAAGGTTTTCTCTTAATTCGAGAAAAGGGGACAAATTTCTATTGAAATTGGTTGAAAATCCTTAGTGTGAGCTAAGATAGTGGATGTAGAGCTTGTTCTTAGCTTGAACCACTATAAATTGCCTTTTCCTTATTTTTCTCATTTTCAATTTGCTCCTTTCAATTTTAAAAAGTCAATTCACCCCCTCTTGGCCATTTTCGATTTGATTGATCCACTCAATAATTGGTATCAGAGCCTAACTCTTTGAGAGATTCACATCCACAAGAGAAGATCCTAGAAGAAGATTAATCAACCTTTGAATCAAGCCATGACATCTACCTTCAGCCAAAACCTCTTCGAGTCACAATCGATCACCAAGCCGCCATTTTTCAATGGGGATAACTATTGTAACCCCCTTAGCCCGACCTAGACACTTGACCCGAACTACGAAGATTATACGGGGAAAACCAAAGTCAACCCTAAAGTCAACCTTGATTAACGACCCTTTTTTATTTTTAATCTTGTCTAGATGCACATTAAGCCTAATTGAGTACTCACGAATCATGAACGAGAAAGGCACAGCGATCGGATAACATTTAGGAACTCAATTGCTTAAATTACGCGTTTAGGGACCAAAATGTAATTTTAGGAAATTAGAAGGACTTAACTGATTTTAGAATTACCAATATGAAATTAATCATGTTACATGCTTCTCTGCCAAGTTTCAGCTTGAAAAGACATTCCAAGCTCAAGCAATTGCATCCACAACATTTAGGACTAAAATGTAAAGCATGAAACTTTAAACAATTCAAATCAGCATCCAACGGTCAACTGTATCGGAACGCCTACCCTCCGTACTGAAACGCACGTGTCGAAACGGCGTTGACCGTTTCGGTACGCAGGTATGTTCCGAGACCAGTATCGGAACAAGTCACTCTAGTGGCCAAACTGTTTCGAAACCTCTGCAACTCGTTCCGAAACGATGTGACCATTATAGGGCCCCGTTTCGAAACTGTTGAAGCCGTTTCGATACACTATGCCCAGTGACAACATGAGTTGCTGGTTTTTGACATTTCAAGCCAATCATACATGCCTTAAAGAGTAACTCAACCTACCAGCAACTCATTTTACTATTAAGGAACACATTTAAGACTCTCTAACAAGAGCATGGCATCAAACACAAAATCACATAGTCTAAAGGCATGCACCCTAGTCTTAAAGCCCAAATAAGCAACCAAACCTCAAACCAAAAATTAAAGACCATTTACAACCCATAAATGCCAACATAAACAAGCCACAAACTTAGGGAGTTCAAACATATCTCCCAAATACAACCTTGGTTTCCCATTGCCATTATATCAAAACTAAAGTGTATGAAAACTTCACCATACATGAGCTTGTACTTCCTTTGATGTTCTTATCCTCCTTGATGCCCGGAAACACCTCAATTATCTACATTATTGGTAAAAGAGAGCGTAAGCACAAATGTTTAGTGAGGCATGCTCTAAAGAAAACCAATTCAATAATGCATTTCTTGAAAACACTTTCTCAAAAGCTTTTTAACAACATGCTCATTCTATCTCATGCTTGAAAACCATTTCAAAGCAACTTCTCATTGAAAACACATGTACCTCAACTCTATCTCATGCATTTAAACCAATGCAAAACTCATGGCAAAGCCACACTCATGCTTGTAACACCAAAGCATTTCATATACAAATCTCATATGCATTTCTCATAGCATAAATCATTTCATCAAAGGTATATGTGAATCAAAACAATTCTATATTTTATATTGGCATTTCACATCTCATTATTACTCAGATATGCGGACAACATTCTCAAACCACTAGACGCTTCCGGTGGAATCTCACATCACCGTACTCACTAGTCTAGTAACATAGTTTCCGGTGGAATCTCACATCACCGTACTCACATGGCGGAATCTCTCATCGCCACAAAGCTTGGGTATTTCACCAAGTCCTACCTGATGGAATGCCCATCATCGGTTCTCTCCCTTTGGATTAACCAAAGAGCACGTACGAATTTTTAGTTTATAGTGCACTCTCATCCTATTGATCAATCAATTATGTACGATAAGTATCTCAACATCTATGCCAATATATTATGTCAAATCATCAACTCACCTACTGTTTTTCATGCAACAATTCTCAAAACATTCTCAACCCATTTCAAAACCATAACATTTGCAATGCCTTAAACAAAAGCTTAAATCTCAATCATGCAACATGTTACTTCATGAAATCATTTCAAGAATCGTCTAATGCTATAAAACATGCATAAAAACAGTAGGAATTTATCTATCTCAACCCATGAGCATGTAAAAGCATTTTAGGGGCAATCACCACATTTAAGAGAGCAATCTAGCCAATACTTACTTCCGGACTTAGGAAGGTGTTTCAAACCTTTCCTAAATCCCCAAACCATGTTTCTTTGTCCCTTAGGGACTTCTAAAACCATACGCACTCACCGATTACGTTTCGCTTGCTCGCCGAAACGCTATCTAGGCTTCCGGATCAACACCAAAGGCATCCGAAGATGTCTCCCCTGTTTTAAACACATAAGAGCAGAGGATTAATGCATCATCATGCATTGAAATCATCAGCCACACACCTAAACTCATTGCTCTACTCAAACACCTCATTTCGGCTACCAAACACAACCGAAAACACCTCCAAACTCTTCCAAAACAAAGCCCAGCCAAGATCTATCACTTCTAATCATTTCTAAACATCAATTAACAACAAAAACCACCACAAAATCGTCCTTATACCTCAAGCTATGACAGAACACCAAAATCACCCCAAAAACCATCATTCTAGCAAGCAAAACTTAGGAAACCAAACCTATTCGGGATTTGATTGATAAAACCTCATTTGTAACATCAATTAACATCCAAAATACATTAGAAAACCATATCAAAATAGAGCCCAATCATTCACCACGAAAAATCTTCAAGATCTCTTCCAAAATCTTTAGTTTTAATACAATTTCATGTTTCTAACATTAAAACCACTCAAAAATCATTAACAAAGGATTGATAACTTGGGAATTTCAGTAAAGAACTGATCATTAGAGGAGAAGGACGAAGCTTACCTCTAATGGATGATTTCTCCTTGATTTGGGCAAGTTTTCTTGAAAATTCAATGTAGAAATCAAGAGGATTTGATGAGGAATTGATTAAGAATCAAAAGAAGATTGAAATCTCATCAAATGAAGTGAAAATCAAAGTATAATTGCTGGATAGAATGTGTTTGGCTGAAAAGAATTTGAGAGAAAATGAAATGAGAGAAAATTTGTGAAAAGTAGTTATGAATAGTCAAAGGTAGTTTTCTTTTAATTAAACTCCATTTCCCTTTAATTAAATCATTAATATAATCACCCAAATTAAGAAGAAATCTGATTTAAAACATTTTGGTAAAATTAGCTCCTTAAAGATTCAAAGTTTCAATCCTTTACAAAACAGTTACTATTTAACTTTGTAAAAACTGCGATTTGGTCACTACACCGAAATGTAGTATTTCCAAACCTTATTTTGTAAAATTGAGTTCACCTTAACCTTTCATATATTAAATGAGGATTTTTAGATATTTTTCTATATTTTTAAAACATCCCGAACTAGGTGTTCCCTAAAACTCCCTTTAAGATTCAAACCATTTCCTGACCGGTCCGATTTGGACTCTAAAACATATAGGCCCAAATTTGGGGTGTTACAACTATCCCTATTGGAAAAATAGAATGAGGTTCTTCATCAAGTTAAATGACTATGTCCTTTGAGGTGTGGTGAAAGATGGACCAATTATTCCGATGAAGAGAGATGAAGAAGGAAGGCTAGTTCTGAAAACAAGAGTGGAAATGACCGATGAAGATCGAAGACGGCTTCAAGTGAATGACAAGGCTCTTCACATAATCTTTTGTGCACTTGGACCCTACATGTATGCAAAGTTGTCATCGTGCACAAGTGAAAAGGAAGTACGGGACAAGCTAGAGACTACCTATGAGGGCACCAACAATGTAAAGGAGACCAAGATTGAGATCCTTAATTTGAGTTACGAGAACTTCAAGATGGAGTCAGATGAGAGCGTCTCCAAGATGTTTGATAGGTTCTCTGTAATAGTAAATGGTCTCAAGGGCTTCGGTGAGATTATTCCCGAAGAGAAGCTAGTCCGGAAGCTTCTTTACTCTCTTCCCGAATCATGGGATGGGAAGAGAACCACAATCATCGAGACTAAGAATTTGAAGACATTGAAGCTCGATAAGTTGGTGGGATCTCTCCTTACTCATGAGATCATAAATCAAGGAAGGGAAGATGCATATCAATGCACTCCTAGAGTAACAAAATTTTGTATAAGTTCTTATTTTTCCACACCTTTATTGTTTTATTTAGGAGTAGATTTTACCTACTTAGGACCAGATTTTATTTGCGTTTTACTCCCGTCTCACAACTACTTACCCAGATTCAGACCCTAAGGAATCGAGCCGTCGAGCACAATAGGGGCAACACGGCTGCAACCCGCAACTGGCGGAAGAGCAGATAACTCATCCACATCTTCTCCACCAACTGACAGCAACTAAGCCTGAGTTTTCTTTACCTTTCTCATATTTATTTTTCAGTTTTAGTTTTATTTTGTGCATTGAGGCAATGCCCATCTCGATTTTTTAGGGGGGTATAGTTCTCATATTTTTGTTTAGACATCTTAGTTGCATATAGATTGCATTGTACTTGCCTTAATATTAATCAGAATAGAAAAATTCGTTATATAACTTGTGCTTATGATAGTTAGCCGATTACTTATTTTCGCACCAATAATAAATCGAACTTAATATGGGAAAAACATGAAAAATGACTTAGAATTTTTTTCTTTTTGCCAAAACTGTTAAAACACTACTATTACTTGCTGAATTTGTTAGAATATCTAATGAACACTGCCTGCTTATTTTTAGAATTCTTTGCAAAATTCTAACAATGATTGCAGGTAGCCGCTGAGGCAGAAAAAAGAAACAGGAAAAATGCAGCACTGCCACGGCAATAGAAGTAAAAACAAAGAACATTGTTGTTTTACCCTAGAGGTGCCCGCAACAGGCTCTAGGAAGAATCATGTGCGAGGACACTCCACTGCTATCAAAGTCCATGAATCTGAAAGTTTTGAAGTGATAGATAAATTAGCATGAGTGAATGAAAGTATTCACGAGATGACTCTACTCCACGGGTTCGGGGTTTTGTAGTTTGCTCCTATCTTAATTTCAGACCTAGAAGTGTAGTCGTGATAAGCTGAAGCCCTCATTGCCATGATTAAAATATTGTGCTTAATTGTGCTGCCTCGGTAGTAACCTTATAAATCGTAACAACATCTTTGTTTATCTAGTTATTCTGCATATTCAACCTGTACACGGTCCTGTACACACTGCACTGGCATTAGAAATTAATTCTGAGTTATTATCTTGCTATGTTCCCTTCACTAAATCTAATATAGGTGCTGCGGCCTTGAGGTATGAAATCAAGTTGAAAACAGGTTTTTCTTTCTGGTTACTGTAAGGGCAAGTATATTTAGTTTGCATTGCTTGAGGACAAGCAATAGTTCGAGTTTGGGGGTGTGTAAAGTGTCTAGAAGTTCTATATTTCATGCACATCCCATCTCATATTATTGTTGTTTTTAAGTACATTTTAGGCATAATTAGGTCATACATTGCTTAAATACAATATTCTTTGTTTTGCCATGCTTTTATTGAATATTTGTTATTTGGTGAAGTAAAGATGTTGTTTTAGTGTAGATTTAGTGTTCCAGGGCTAGAAGCTGACAAGAGGAGGACAAACCAGAGGAGAGGATGCTGAGGCAGCAGACGAGGACAACAAAGTAAGCCTAGTGCCGCCTAGTGCTGCCTAGTGCCGCCCAGTACCGCCCCGTGCCGCCCAGGGTAGAAAACTGAGGAGTTGGAGAATTGGAGTGCGATCGACAGAATAGAAAATCCTGATTCTAACGGTGCCGATCACGTAATTTTCTGATGCCTGTAGCAGAATGCAGAACTGCCCAAAGAGAAAGAAAGAGATAACTTGTGGAGCAAGGCAACGGGAAAAGAAGTCCAAATTCAACTCAAAGAAGTAAGAATTTAAAGTTGCATTAAACGTAAAAGCTCTTTGAAGACTTCTACTCCAAGGAGGACTTAACCTAGACTATGGCCTATATATACTTTACATATTTTTGTATTTCAATATAGAGATCTTAGGTTTTCTATAGACATAGCTTGAGTGTTTTTGCCACCGCCATGTTCTAAACTTCCTTTAGGTTTGGGGTTATGTTGTAAATTAGTCGTGAGACGGTTGTTTAGGTTTCAAGTTTGTTTTCAATAAAATATTCCAAGTTTACTTAATTCATGTTCTTCACTGCTTCAATTAGTTCCAAAAGTCCAATTGAAGAAATCCATTTGCCGGGCATGAGAGTGTCAAACTCACGAAAGAATTAAGTACGATCTCATCATGTCGAGGTGTTGACTAATTCGGCTTAGACATAAGTTCAAATTTCAGCGGCTAAAAGGAGCAACCAAACGTCGACTGCCTGTGTTAGGTTTACGCTAAGATTGCTAGGTATTGTCTACATCACGTGGTGACAGAATCCTTGCATAGACATAGGAAGGATCACTTAAGAATTGCTCTGCCGAACTTGGAGTATCTGCCAGACTTTCCGCTAGGACTAATCTCCATTCCATCTGCCGAGACAACGAAAGTTGTAAGAGCAGAGATCCACTATGGCAGCGAAAGGGTCGTAACCTCAATCTGCCAGTACCCGCCGAGGAAGCATATCATGGTAGCGCAAAACAACTTAGCCTACTCAACACAGTTTCACACTAAGTGGCAACATAACCCTGTCCTCTCTATCAACCTGATCACTCCCTCTATTACTGGTCTTTTATTTTACCTTACTCCTCAAACAACTATCTCATTTGTGTATTTACTTTATTTGTGAAGGAACTACAATTCGAACCAAGCTATCCAATCCATGTGGAGATGATATATTAAATACTATAACTTGACAATAGTGTGCACTTGCGCTCATTAATAGAGTACACCTCAAACGCTCTACAGGATGATACGAAGTACTGAAATTCAAATGCATACCCAACACTTGATGTAGACACTCCCAAAACCTCATTGTGAAATGCAGATCTCTATTAGAAACAACAGACTTAGGTGCCCCATGCAACCTCATAATCTCAGAGATGTACAAATTAGCCAACTTGTCTAACGTATACGTAGTATGCACTGCCAAAAAATGTGCACACTTCGTAAAACGATCAACAGTCACCCAAATGGAATTCTTCTTGGAAGGTGTCAAAGGCAAACCGTCACAAAATCCATGGTGATTCTTTCCCATTTCCATTCTAGAATCTTCAACGGTTGCAACAATCCAGAAGGAAACTGATGCTCAGCTTTAACTCGTTGACAAACTATGCACTTACTAACAAAATCGGCAACATCTTTCTTCAAACCAACCCAATATTACTCATCCTTCAACCCACGATACATCTTTGTACTACCGGGATGCATGGCAAAAGGACTACTATGAGCCTCAAACAAAATAATGCGCCTCAACTCAACATCCTTCGACACAACTATTCGACTCTTAAAGCACAAAGCACCATCATCATTGAAACAAAAGTCCTTTGGATTTCCTTCCGTAATGTCTTGAACATACGGTACCAACGAATCATCCAAAAACTGCTTCTCCTTAATCAACTCTACCAACAAGGCTTTCACTTGCAATTCAGCCACTAAACCACCATCTCGCGATATACTCAACCGAGCAAACATCGCCCTCAACTCTATAGCCACCTTTCTACTCAAGGCATCGGCTACAACATTAGCCTTCCCTGGATGGTACTCGATCGTCAAGTCATAATCCTTAAGCAACTCCAACCACCGTCGTTGCCTAATATTCAACTCTTTTTGCATCATCAAGTACTTCAAACTTTTGTGGTTCGTGTACACCACACACTTTTTTACCAAAAAGGTAATGCCTCTAAATTTTCAAGGCAAACACTACCGCAACCAACTCAATGTCATGCGTAGGGTAATTATGCTTATGCAATTTTAACTGTCGAGATGCATAAGCTACCACTCTACCCTCCTGCATCAACACACATCCCAAACCAACATAAGATGCATCACTATAAACCACAAACTTTTTACCCGATTTAGGTTGAATCAGGATAGGAGCTTGTGTCAACGCTTCCTTCAACTTCTCAAAAGCTTGTTGTCTAACCTCCGTCCATTCAAACTTAACATCTTTTTGTAACAACTCTGTCAAAGAAGCAGCAATCCTTGAAAAACCATCCACGAACCTACGGTAGTATCCCGCCAAACCAAGGAAACTACGTACCTCATGAACCGACTTAGGCGACTTCCAATTCATCACCGCCTCAACCTTGTTGGGATCGATCCGAATCCCTTCGGGCGAAACTACTTGTCCAAGAAAAACGACTTCCTTAAGCCAAAATTCGCACTTACTCAATTTAGCATAAAGCTGATTTTCCAACAAAACTTGCAACACAATCAACAAATGCTTATCATGATCCTCCTCTGTACGAGAGTACACGAGAATGTCATCGATAAACACTGTAACCCCCGTAGCCCGGCCTAGACGGTTGACCCGAACTACGAAGATTACACGGGGAAAACCAAAGTCAACCCGAAAGTCAACCTTGATTAACGACCCTTTTTTTTTCTTTTTAATCTTGTCTAGATGCACATTAACCTTAGATGTGATCACACAAACACCATGCTCAAAGATCACAAACATCAGAGATCAAACAGGGACCCAATTGAACAAATTACAACTTTAGGGACCAAATTGTAAATTCTGAAAACTTTAAGGACTTAACCAGATTTTAAGTTACCAACTTAAAATTAATCATGTTTCATGCTTCTCTGCCAAATTTCAGCTCAAACGGACATCCCGAACTCACACAATTGCACAAACAAGATTCAGGACCAAAACGCAAACATTTCAAAACATAAAAGATACTTTTAACTGATTTTAACGGTTCGGTATCGATACGCCACGTGTCGTATCGATACTCGGGGAAGGCAGTAACCAAATTCTAGCAAGGGTATCGATACCCTTCCCCCAGTATCGATACTCCACTCATAAGGTATCGATACTTGTTCATCAGTATCGATACCCCTGGCCTGAAACTTGCATATTTGGTTCAGGTGTATCGATACCCAAGCCCAAGTATCGATACCCCTGCCTGAAAACAACTCGAAAACAGCATCAAACATGCTTCAAACATCAAATTAACATCACCAAATCATTCCTCAAAGATGAACAACATGCAGAGACCATAAATGCATCATCAATTCAACAAGTAACCAACACATATGGAAAGCCCCAAATTCAAAAGCATACTTCCTACTCAAGCTATCCATTTAAGCATAAACTTTCCAAAGCAACCACAATTAAGCCAATTCATGTTCAACAACATTAACAACAACATTTAACATACATGATCAACATATACGATCACAATAACAACAATCCGAGAGATTCTACCCCATTGCCCTTATTAACTATAGCTATTCACCGAGACATACATCTCCATTGGAGTCCACCTTGAATCCCTTGCTCCTTGCTGTCCAAACTTCAAGAATCTGCATTGATGGACAAAAAGGAGCGTAAGCACATAATGCTTAGTGAGGAATGCTCGAAACCAAAACACCATCAATGCAGCGGGTCTTTAAAACACTTTAAAACCAACCCGATTTGCTTTCCAAAACCATGTTCGAAAACTCTTTTCAACATCAAGCTCAAATCATTCATAAACACCATATGCCAAGCTTAAACAAAACCATGGAAAACACATCCTTCCCACAACATACCTTTCTTTAACTTGAAAACCACATCAAGCAAGAAACCACTTAAAACCATAGTTCAATCAAACCATTTCATGCATTTAATCAAGGCAACATAAAACCATAGCATCATCATCACATGCCTTTAAAATCAAGTCATACATGACTCCAATGCAACATAGGTGATCCATGCTCTCATGCATCATTTATCAAATGATAACCAACACTTGTTCAACATACAAGTAACATGCTTTCACTAGCATCATACACATCTCATGCAACAATGCATCTTACCAAGCATCTCATGCTTCTCATGCAAACATGCATCAATTCAAGCATCTCATGCTTCACATGCAACCATGCATCATTTCAAGCAATCCCATGCTTCACATGCAACTATGCATCATTTCAAGCAATCCCATGCTTCACATGCAACTATGCATCATTTCAAGCAATCCCATGCTTCACATGCAACTATGCATCATTTCAAGCAATCCCATGCTTCACATGATCAAGAACATTATATTGGCTTCCAAGAGATCAACCATAATCACTTTCCACTTTTCAACCCGATCGGATACGCGGATTACAAGCGTGTCCCAACGCTTCCTACACACTACCCAATCCAAGGTCTTCCAAATGGGCAACAACCTCCATTTGACCTTAACAACCTAAGGTTCCCATGTATGGACTTTTAAACACCATACAACCTTAGCTTTTCCTCAAGGTTACCATGTATGGACTTTCAACCGCCATACACCCTTGACATGCACAAGGTCTTCCCGTATGGACTTTCAACCACCATACAACCTTTGCATAACCGATTGGTAGTTGTAGACATCATCTAACGAGATCCGGGACATCACACACAAGATCCACACATGGACTTAACCATTGCCATTGTGATCTTAACAAGTACAAGGTTCTCACATAAGGACTTTTAACCACCTTATAACCTTTACTCAACCAAGGTCTACCGTGGGCAACAACCTCCACTATGACCTTAAGCAACCGAGGTCCTCCCGTGGGCACACCCTCCACTGACCTCATCTCGTTAGGAATACTTGAGGGGAGTTTACCCGGTCCACACTTGACCACTCCACCATCAAGGCGACTTTATTCACGGTGCACCCAATCCTATAGCCGGCTAATTATACCCGATCAACGAACCAAGAACCATTCACATCTCTTGCCAACATAACCATCTTACCATAATATCCAATGTTCCACATGCATAAACATAATGCAAGGCCATCACATCATTAGCTCAATGATTCACATGCATACACATAATGCAAAACCATCACATCATTAGCTCAATGATTCGCATGCATAAACAATATGCAAAAGGCACAATTATCATCATTAATCGTCATCAACTCACTGTTTTTAAGCATCATACAAAGCCAATGAACAACATGCAACACTATGCATCAAAACCACATTTTCAATGCACTAAACCAAGGATCTCTTACCTTGAGCATCCTTTTCAATTGACTTTCAAAACCAGCATTAAATCATGCTAAAACATGCTTACAAAACAGAATTAAACCATGCAAATCACATGCATATCAATCATCAACCACTTTTGATTTTTAAAGCCAAAACATACACAATCCAAGAGCAAAAACTCATCCACTTACTCTTGAGCTTAGCAAAGTTGTTTAGACTTAAACTAAGCTCCCAAAAACCTTCAAACCTTGTTTCAAAAGCTGAAATCCCAACTTCACTCACCGATTACCAAACAAGCCTAGCCAACAAGCTTTCCAAGCTTCCGAAACCTTCCGAAAACACCTCCAAAGCTCAAGGATCAACCTCCCCTGCTTCAAGCACACAAAAACAGAACATTAATGCATCCTTATGCATTAAAACACCAGCAACATCAACACAACTCGCTGCTCATCACAAATCTAACAATTTGGCTACCAAACACAACCGAAATCATCTCCAAACACTTCCAAAACTTAACCCAGCCAAGATCCATCACTTCTAACCATTTTTATACATCAAATAACATGCAAAATGATCACAACCACGTCCTTATACCTCCAGGTATAACAGATCACCAAAAACACTCCAAAAACAACCAAAAACTCAAGCCAAACTTAGGAAATTCAACCTATCCGGGATTGCATTGATTAAACCTCAACTTCTAATCATTTTAGCATTCATTTAACATCAATTTAACACCTCAAAACCCTGCTTAAACAGATCACACGAAATTTTCACCAAAATCACCAAATCTTGCATTTTAGCCAAAAATCAAGATCTCAATTGAAAAGCCTTTAATAAAACATAAATCAAGGATTGAGAACTTAGGAATTTCAGTAAAGAACTGATAGTTTAGAGGAGAAGGACGTTCTTACCTCCAAACTTGAATTTCTCCATTTTAGAGCCAAAAAGCTTGATGAATCAACTTGTAAATTGAGAGATTTTGATGATGAGATGATTAAGAATCAAATGAGAATTGAAATGAGAGATTAAGATGTTAAAATCAAAGAAAGAAATCTGAGGAAATCTTGTTTGGGTAGAGAGAAAATGAGAGAAAAGAGAATTTGAGAGAAAATGGAAAATTAGTTGGAAAATTAGTTAAAATGATTTTCCCTCCCTTTTCTAAATCTTTAAAATCAGATTTTAGACTTAAAATATCTTAGAAAAATCTGGAGAAATCCTTTTTGGAATAATAGCTCCTTAAAGATTCAAAGTTTCAATCCTTTATAAAACTGTCCCGCAACTTTCAAAAATTACATTTTGGTCACTAGCCAAAATGTCAACCTTCCGAACCTCATTTTCCAAAATTGATTTCACAGTTCACTTTTATATATTAAAATATGATTTTAGAATATTTTTCCATATTTTTAATGCAACCCGAACTAGGCTTTCCTAAATCCACTCTTATATATTCGATCAGCACTTTGACCGAACCGGTCAACACCCAAAACTTCCGAGCCCAAAACCGGGGCGTTACAACTCTCCCCCCTTAGGAAATTTCGTCCTCGAAATTTCAACCGGCGAAAAGAGAACCACAACCTTCTCAAGCAACACACAAGGCAACACAAAAGCCTTAACCAACACCACTGATCACTTTCCACACAAAACTTCCACCACTCACTGTTCACAAATTCAAACTCTCAAAGGTAACCACGACTTAACCTTTCACATAACCGAACTGTACACAACCCCAACATCAACCTGAAAACTTCAGCTCTTACAGCAGACAACACTGTAGCACACAACTCCCAAGACTTGTCTACACAAAGACAACAACCAAACCAACTCAGCCACTAGGCAACCTCTCAGCCTCTAAAACTCTTGCGATTCCCAAACCTTTTCCAAAGATTTTCCCAACAAGCAGAAATCCTTAAACATCAACTATTTACACAAACTCTCCAACGAAGCTGACCACCCTTCACATCCGCCAAATACATTATCATAACAGCTCACCAGCACTATTTACACAAAAACCAAAAATTACATCACAACCCCAACTTGAAACCTTCAGCCATTCCACATACCATCAACAGATTTCAAACAGAACTTTCTTAACCATAGCTAGCCAACCACTGCTCACGAGTACCCAAATAACCAACGAAAGCCTTCGATCTTTCACAACCCTTCACTACTTACTCAACCAGGACACTTGCATTACCAGAACATTACTGAACCAAACACACACACAACAGCTTCAGAACTCTTCAGAGGTTGCTAAGAACCAACACAACCCTTCCACAACAACTTAAAAGCTAAACCACTTCAGCACCTGGAAACACAACTTCAACTGCAACAACACTTAACACCAAGGAACTACCACTTCCCTTTAGCTAAACAAACCACTTAGCCGATACTATTCTCAACGAATACCCTTCACCACCAAGCCACTAAACTCTCAGAGCATCAAACACTATCCTTCTACCAACAGGCCATTCCACTCTCACTCAGCACCAAACAACCTCTACAAACCCATCATTCCACTTAATCCAACCACAACACTAACAGATTCGATTAGTTATTAGCGAGCGTGAACATCGTATGCATGATCACCTACATGCCCTATCAATGCCTGATGTACATGTATGCAAAACCTCTAATGTCATGCCACATGTATGCATGGACCAACATATATATTATAACATATACAATGATTTAAACTGTGCATGAATGCCAGTTCACACCCTCCGATAACATCCTCAAAATCTGTCTAAGAACAACCTCCTTACTCACCTTCAACTTATCTAACTCCATCTTACCAACAACTGCTAACCACAAGATACTTACCCAAGCCTTCTTCACACCCAAGATATTCCCAAACAACAACTACCACTACCCCAAACATTCTAGCAACAAGACTAGACTTACCACGCAAGGAAAACCAACAGAAACCAACTAAGCAACTAAAGCAAAGATCACTTAACAAGGTTACCTGAAAACATAACACCACCCTGAAGCTTCATCGAACGAGCTCTCTTCCTTGCGGAACCAACATCCTTCTGTCGCACCACTGCAACACCAGTTAACACACCAGGGTCACCACCAACTCCTTGCGATAAGGAACCTTGGCTATTCCGCGCCAACATCAAGCAATCACGCTTCATGTGTCCAGCAGACCCACATTTCCAGCAAACTTCATTTCCCAAACCCTTCACAACCTTCTGCTTTTTCTGCCACTTCTGAACCTCGCCTCGGTCGCGCTCACGACCTTTCAAAGATCCTTTGCCCAACATCAAAGTTGACTTCACTCCATGAGGGCAATCACGCTTAACATGCAACTTGGAACCACAATTCCAACAAACACCTGCGCCCCAACAATTTCCAACATGTTGCCTTTTACAACGGTCACAAACAGATGACTGAGCCTCCACTCCTTGCTCAGGCAACACTTGCTCACCAGCAGCACTACCCACACCTTGTTCAACCCTTGGAAATTCCCTTCCAAGATACCTTTCATAGAAAGCAGATACGAAGAAATCCCAATCAATATCAAGGATATGTGACGCCACAGCCACAGATGTCCACCAAGAACAAGCATCCTCCAGCATCAAAGAAACAACACTCCCCAACTTACAGGCATAATCACAGCCCTCCTGATCCAAAATCAGAACTACATTGGCCAACCAGGCCTCAAACGTCTCCGGGGAAGAACCATGGTACTCCTCAGCACCCAAATCAAATAAATGCTGCTCCGGCAAACCCACACATTTAGCCAGCACATCCACTGATTCCACCTCAACCGTAGCCTGAGATGTTCCCAACACCTCCTGAACAACAACTAAGGAACTTTCCATCCCGGAACCAGCTTCCTTCCCTTGCCTTACCATCTCAACTCCAGTCACAGAAGACTGAGACAAAACACCTTTACAAAAGGGTGAATCCTTTGACTTAACAACCTGCCCCAAGGCAGCAACCATTTCACTCATCCTCCACTCTTTCATCATCCTTGCCATACCACTAGCAACAAACAACATACAATCACAACAAACAAACAAAACCTGTTAGACCAGCATTAAGCAAGGATTCAAACTCCAACTCCAAAATAACACAATAGCTATATTAATAAGGCAATGGGTATCCCGAATCCTCCCCCTTTACATGACATAACAGTCAACACAACATGAATATCACAACATCAAGCATATCAACAACATACCTTGATCATGCTTACACCAAACAACATCCAATAGCACCAGCACATTAGCAACATAACATGCTCAAAACACATTCACCATGCATAACATCAGCTCATAACATCAGCACATATCCACATGAACTCAACCAAGGTTCATAACCACAAAACATGCTTGCATACATCAGCAACATGCTCAAAAACATCAACAGCATACTCAGAAACACATGCTTCAACCAGCTTTCAACCATACAACAAGATAAACATCAAGCACACACATCACAACAACTTACCGTTTTCCCCAACCTTCGCAACTCAGCTCTGATACCACCAAATGTAACCCCCGTAGCCCGGCCTAGACGGTTGACCCGAACTACAAAGATTACACGGGGAAAACCAAAGTCAACCCGAAAGTCAACCTTGATTAACGACCCTTTTTTTTTCTTTTTAATCTTGTCTAGATGCACATTAACCTTAGATGTGATCACACAAACACCATGCTCAAAGATCACAAACATCAGAGATCAAACAGGGACCCAATTGAACAAATTACAACTTTAGGGACCAAATTGTAAATTCTGAAAACTTTAAGGACTTAACCAGATTTTAAGTTACCAACTTAAAATTAATCATGTTTCATGCTTCTCTGCCAAATTTCAGCTCAAACGGACATCCCGAACTCACACAATTGCACAAACAAGATTCAGGACCAAAACGCAAACATTTCAAAACATAAAAGATACTTTTAACTGATTTTAACGGTTCGGTATCGATACGCCACGTGTCGTATCGATACTCGGGGAAGGCAGTAACCAAATTCTAGCAAGGGTATCGATACCCTTCCCCCAGTATCGATACTCCACTCATAAGGTATCGATACTTGTTCATCAGTATCGATACCCCTGGCCTGAAACTTGCATATTTGGTTCAGGTGTATCGATACCCAAGCCCGAGTATCGATACCCCTGCCTGAAAACAACTCGAAAACAGCATCAAACATGCTTCAAACATCAAATTAACATCACCAAATCATTCCTCAAAGATGAACAACATGCAGAGACCATAAATGCATCATCAATTCAACAAGTAACCAACACATATGGAAAGCCCCAAATTCAAAAGCATACTTCCTACTCAAGCTATCCATTTAAGCATAAACTTTCCAAAGCAACCACAATTAAGCCAATTCATGTTCAACAACATTAACAACAGCATTTAACATACATGATCAACATATACGATCACAATAACAACAATCCGAGAGATTCTACCCCATTGCCCTTATTAACTATAGCTATTCACCGAGACATACATCTCCATTGGAGTCCACCTTGAATCCCTTGCTCCTTGCTGTCCAAACTTCAAGAATCTGCATTGATGGACAAAAAGGAGCGTAAGCACATAATGCTTAGTGAGGAATGCTCGAAACCAAAACACCATCAATGCAGCGGGTCTTTAAAACACTTTAAAACCAACCCGATTTGCTTTCCAAAACCATGTTCGAAAACTCTTTTCAACATCAAGCTCAAATCATGCATAAACACCATATGCCAAGCTTAAACAAAACCATGGAAAACACATCCTTCCCACAACATACCTTTCTTTAACTTGAAAACCACATCAAGCAAGAAACCACTTAAAACCATAGTTCAATCAAACCATTTCATGCATTTAATCAAGGCAACATAAAACCATAGCATCATCATCACATGCCTTTAACATCAAGTCATACATGACTCCAATGCAACATAGGTGATCCATGCTCTCATGCATCATTTATCAAATGATAACCAACACTTGTTCAACATACAAGTAACATGCTTTCACTAGCATCATACACATCTCATGCAACAATGCATCTTACCAAGCATCTCATGCTTCTCATGCAAACATGCATCAATTCAAGCATCTCATGCTTCACATGCAACCATGCATCATTTCAAGCAATCCCATGCTTCACATGCAACTATGCATCATTTCAAGCAATCCCATGCTTCACATGCAACTATGCATCATTTCAAGCAATCCCATGCTTCACATGCAACTATGCATCATTTCAAGCAATCCCATGCTTCACATGATCAAGAACATTATATTGGCTTCCAAGAGATCAACCATAATCACTTTCCACTTTTCAACCCGATCGGATACGCGGATTACAAGCGTGTCCCAACGCTTCCTACACACTACCCAATCCAAGGTCTTCCAAATGGGCAACAACCTCCATTTGACCTTAACAACCTAAGGTTCCCATGTATGGACTTTTAAACACCATACAACCTTAGCTTTTCCTCAAGGTTACCATGTATGGACTTTCAACCGCCATACACCCTTGACATGCACAAGGTCTTCCCGTATGGACTTTCAACCACCATACAACCTTTGCATAACCGATTGGTAGTTGTAGACATCATCTAACGAGATCCGGGACATCACACACAAGATCCACACATGGACTTAACCATTGCCATTGTGATCTTAACAAGTACAAGGTTCTCACATAAGGACTTTTAACCACCTTATAACCTTTACTCAACCAAGGTCTACCGTGGGCAACAACCTCCACTACGACCTTAAGCAACCGAGGTCCTCCCGTGGGCACACCCTCCACTGACCTCATCTCGTTAGGAATACTTGAGGGGAGTTTACCCGGTCCACACTTGACCACTCCACCATCAAGGCGACTTTATTCACGGTGCACCCAATCCTATAGCCGGCTAATTATACCTGATCAACGAACCAAGAACCATTCACATCTCTTGCCAACATAACCATCTTACCATAATATCCAATGTTCCACATGCATAAACATAATGCAAGGCCATCACATCATTAGCTCAATGATTCACATGCATACACATAATGCAAAACCATCACATCATTAGCTCAATGATTCGCATGCATAAACAATATGCAAAAGGCACAATTATCATCATTAATCGTCATCAACTCACTGTTTTTAAGCATCATACAAAGCCAATGAACAACATGCAACACTATGCATCAAAACCACATTTTCAATGCACTAAACCAAGGATCTCTTACCTTGAGCATCCTTTTCAATTGACTTTCAAAACCAGCATTAAATCATGCTAAAACATGCTTACAAAACAGAATTAAACCATGCAAATCACATGCATATCAATCATCAACCACTTTTGATTTTTAAAGCCAAAACATACACAATCCAAGAGCAAAAACTCATCCACTTACTCTTGAGCTTAGCAAAGTTGTTTAGACTTAAACTAAGCTCCCAAAAACCTTCAAACCTTGTTTCAAAAGCTGAAATCCCAACTTCACTTACCGATTACCAAACAAGCCTAGCCAACAAGCTTTCCAAGCTTCCGAAACCTTCCGAAAACACCTCCAAAGCTCAAGGATCAACCTCCCCTGCTTCAAGCACACAAAAACAGAACATTAATGCATCCTTATGCATTAAAACACCAGCAACATCAACACAACTCGCTGCTCATCACAAATCTAACAATTTGGCTACCAAACACAACCGAAATCATCTCCAAACACTTCCAAAACTTAACCCAGCCAAGATCCATCACTTCTAACCATTTTTATACATCAAATAACATGCAAAATGATCACAACCACGTCCTTATACCTCCAGGTATAACAGATCACCAAAAACACTCCAAAAACAACCAAAAACTCAAGCCAAACTTAGGAAATTCAACCTATCCGGGATTGCATTGATTAAACCTCAACTTCTAATCATTTTAGCATTCATTTAACATCAATTTAACACCTCAAAACCCTGCTTAAACAGATCACACGAAATTTTCACCAAAATCACCAAATCTTGCATTTTAGCCAAAAATCAAGATCTCAATTGAAAAGCCTTTAATAAAACATAAATCAAGGATTGAGAACTTAGGAATTTCAGTAAAGAACTGATAGTTTAGAGGAGAAGGACGTTCTTACCTCCAAACTTGAATTTCTCCATTTTAGAGCCAAAAAGCTTGATGAATCAACTTGTAAATTGAGAGATTTTGATGATGAGATGATTAAGAATCAAATGAGAATTGAAATGAGAGATTAAGATGTTAAAATCAAAGAAAGAAATCTGAGGAAATCTTGTTTGGGTAGAGAGAAAATGAGAGAAAAGAGAATTTGAGAGAAAATGGAAAATTAGTTGGAAAATTAGTTAAAATGATTTTCTCTCCCTTTTCTAAATCTTTAAAATCAGATTTTAGACTTAAAATATCTTAGAAAAATCTGGAAAAATCCTTTTTGGAATAATAGCTCCTTAAAGATTCAAAGTTTCAATCCTTTATAAAACTGTCCCGCAACTTTCAAAAATTACATTTTGGTCACTAGCCAAAATGTCAACCTTCCGAACCTCATTTTCCAAAATTGATTTCACAGTTCACTTTTATATATTAAAATATGATTTTAGAATATTTTTCCATATTTTTAATGCAACCCGAACTAGGCTTTCCTAAATCCACTCTTATATATTCGATCAGCACTTTGACCGAACCGGTCAACACCCAAAACTTCCGAGCCCAAAACCGGGGCGTTACTCCGTCCATTCAAACTTAACATCTTTTTGTAACAACTCTGTCAAAGAAGCAGAAATCCTTGAAAAACCATCCACGAACCTACGGTAGTATCCCGCCAAACCAAGGAAACTACGTACCTCATGAACCGACTTAGGCGACTTCCAATTCATCACCGCCTCAACCTTGTTGGGATCGATCCGAATCCCTTCGGGCGAAACTACATGTCCAAGAAAAACGACTTCCTTAAGCCAAAATTCGCACTTACTCAATTTAGCATAAAGCTGATTTTCCAACAAAACTTGCAACACAATCAACAAATGCTTATCATGATCCTCCTCTGTACGAGAGTACACGAGAATGTCATCGATAAACACAACCACAAACCTATCCAAAAACTCATGAAACATGTGATTCATCATATCCATAAACGCAGAAGGGGCATTAGTCAAACCAAACAGACCAAGAACTCATAATGCACGTACCTCGTACGAAAAGTAGTCTTAGGTAAATTTACATCCTTTACCTTCAACTGGTAATATCTAGATCTCATATCAATCTTGGAAAATACCGAAGCACCTCGAAACTGATCAAACAAATCAACAATCCTTGGCAAAGGATACTTGTTCTTGACTGTCAACTTGTTCAATTGACGATAATCTATACACATTCGCATCGAGCCATCTTTCTTCTTCACAAACAAGACTGGTGCACCCCAAGGTGAAACACTAGGCCTAATGAAACCTCAATCAAGCAATTTCTGAAGTTGCTTCTTCAACTCCTTCAACTTCTTAGGTGCCATTCGATAGGGAGCAATAGACACTAGATTCGTATTTTCATACAACTCAATGCCAAACTCAACCTCTCTATTCAGTGGAAAACCAGAAAACTCTTTTGGAAATACACCTAGAAACTCATACCGTGCGTATGTCTTGCACTCACACCTCCTTTGTACGGATTCATCATATAAGCCAAGAAAGCTTCACATCCCAAACGCATCAATCGACTCGCTTCAAGAGACGAAACCAAATTAGACAAGAACTTTACATTCTCGCCTATGATCACCATCTCATAATCATCGACAAGTTTCAATGAAACTCACTTGGTGTCAAAATTAACCACAACCCTATGCTCAGATAACCAATCCATACTAAGGAATACATCGAAACCATAGAAAGGAAACTTCATAAGATCAACTTCAAACACATGACCTTGAACAGACAAGGGACACCTCCTATACAACTTCCTCGTAACAATTGTCTCACCAAAAGATATGGTTACACACATACCAACATCTAACAACTCAACAGGTAAATCAAGCACTTGTGCGTGCTCACGCAAAATGTATGAATGAGTAGAACCAGAATCAATCAAAGAAAGTAATGACAAGGATTGCAAAGTAAAGGTACCTGCGATCACATCTATTTGATTCCTTCCCTCTCGGTGTGCATACACCCTAGCCTGTCCACCTACCTCAAGCTTAACAGCAACAACATGAGCAACATTCCTCTGTCCATCATCTCTACGCTAAAAGTTACCACGATCACGCCCACGACCTTTGTGGCTCAACAGCTCGTACCGGAGCTTGTCCATCTCTAGCAGGTTATGGACAATCTCCGCTGCCTTTGCGGGCACTCTGCCAACGGGCGGCAATGATTGCGGGGCGAATAACAGGATTCCAGCCGTTACGCAGATTGTCGTTCCGCTCACTGTTGCAAATGTAGCCGTTGCGGCTAGCCGTTATGCTCATCTGCCTTGGCCGCTAGTTGGACTTCTCCTTTATTCTTTCATGGTCTTGCCTTCATTCCTAACCTGAAATAAATTAAATGCAACAATTAAATAAAAATAACTGGAAATTAAATCTAATCCTAATGCATAAAAATAAAAATAAAAATCAGATTATGTTGGGTTGCAATTTTCCCAAACATAACCACTTCCTGAGGGCTCTGCGTTTGGCTTTTCGTCCGGGCATGTCCTTCCCCTCCTCAGGTGGATGTTGGTTACCATCTTTGCTGCCCTGGCAGGACATACACCAATGAAAACAAAGAGGCAGCTTTTAAGCAATAAAATAAACAGAGATTTAATGTGCAAAAACTAAAGTAGAAGTGCAGAAATTCAAACACAGTTGCTGTTGCCAATCCTTGGAAACGATGCCAAAAACTTGTAGAGCATTTGGGTGTTCTCTATTTATGAGCGCAAGTGCACACTCTTATCAAGTTATAGTATAAAAGATATCATCTCCCACAGGGATTGGAGTAGCTTCTATGAATGGTTTCCTGCACAAAGATTTAGTAAACGCACAATTAAATCTCACAATGTAGAAATATATACTTTACATATTTTTGTATTTCAATATAGAGATCTTAGGTTTTCTATAGACATAGCTTGAGTGTTTTTGCCACCGCCATGTTCTAAACTTCCTTTGGGTTTGGGGTTATGTTGTAAATTAGTCGTGAGACGGTTGTTTAGGTTTCAAGTTTGTTTTCAATAAAATATTCCAAGTTTACTTAATTCATGTTCTTCACTGCTTCAATTAGTTCCAAAAGTCCAATTGAAGAAATCCATTTGCCGGGCATGAGAGTGTCAAACTCACGAAAGAATTAAGTACGATCTCATCATGTCGAGGTGTTGACTAATTCGGCTTAGACATAAGTTCAAATTTCAGCGGCTAAAAGGAGCAACCAAACGTCGACTGCCTGTGTTAGGTTTACGCTAAGATTGCTAGGTATTGTCTACATCACGTGGTGACAGAATCCTTGCATAGACATAGGAAGGATCACTTAAGAATTGCTCTGCCGAACTTGGAGTATCTGCCAGACTTTCCGCTAGGACTAATCTCCATTCCATCTGCCGAGACAACGAAAGTTGTAAGAGCAGAGATCCACTATGGCAGCGAAAGGGTCGTAACCTCAATCTGCCAGTACCCGCCGAGGAAGCATATCATGGTAGCGCAAAACAACTTAGCCTACTCAACACAGTTTCACACTAAGTGGCAACATAACCCTGTCCTCTCTATCAACCTGATCACTCCCTCTATTACTGGTCTTTTATTTTACCTTACTCCTCAAACAACTATCTCATTTGTGTATTTACTTTATTTGTGAAGGAACTACAATTCGAACCAAGCTATCCAATCCATGTGGAGATGATATATTAAATACTATAACTTGACAATAGTGTGCACTTGCGCTCATTAATAGAGTACACCTCAAACGCTCTACAGGATGATACGAAGTACTGAAATTCAAATGCATACCCAACACTTGATGTAGACACTCCCAAAACCTCATTGTGAAATGCAGATCTCTATTAGAAACAACAGACTTAGGTGCCCCATGCAACCTCATAATCTCAGAGATGTACAAATTAGCCAACTTGTCTAACGTATACGTAGTATGCACTGCCAAAAAATGTGCACACTTCGTAAAACGATCAACAGTCACCCAAATGGAATTCTTCTTGGAAGGTGTCAAAGGCAAACCGTCACAAAATCCATGGTGATTCTTTCCCATTTCCATTCTAGAATCTTCAACGGTTGCAACAATCCAGAAGGAAACTGATGCTCAGCTTTAACTCGTTGACAAACTATGCACTTACTAACAAAATCGGCAACATCTTTCTTCAAACCAACCCAATATTACTCATCCTTCAACCCACGATACATCTTTGTACTACCGGGATGCATGACAAAAGGACTACTATGAGCCTCAAACAAAATAATGCGCCTCAACTCAACATCCTTCGACACAACTATTCGACTCTTAAAGCACAAAGCACCATCATCATTGAAACAAAAGTCCTTTGGATTTCCTTCCGTAATGTCTTGAACATACGGTACCAACGAATCATCCAAAAACTGCTTCTCCTTAATCAACTCTACCAACAAGGCTTTCACTTGCAATTCAGCCACTAAACCACCATCTCGCGATATACTCAACCGAGCAAACATCGCCCTCAACTCTATAGCCACCTTTCTACTCAAGGCATCGGCTACAACATTAGCCTTCCCTGGATGGTACTCGATCGTCAAGTCATAATCCTTAAGCAACTCCAACCACCGTCGTTGCCTAATATTCAACTCTTTTTGCATCATCAAGTACTTCAAACTTTTGTGGTTCGTGTACACCACACACTTTTTTACCAAAAAGGTAATGCCTCTAAATTTTCAAGGCAAACACTACCGCAGCCAACTCAATGTCATGCGTAGGGTAATTATGCTTATGCAATTTTAACTGTCGAGATGCATAAGCTACCACTCTACCCTCCTGCATCAACACACATCCCAAACCAACATAAGATGCATCACTATAAACCACAAACTTTTTACCCGATTTAGGTTGAATCAGGATAGGAGCTTGTGTCAACGCTTCCTTCAACTTCTCAAAAGCTTGTTGTCTAACCTCCGTCCATTCAAACTTAACATCTTTTTGTAACAACTCTGTCAAAGAAGCAGCAATCCTTGAAAAACCATCCACGAACCTACGGTAGTATCCCGCCAAACCAAGGAAACTACGTACCTCATGAACCGACTTAGGTGACTTCCAATTCATCACCGCCTCAACCTTGTTGGGATCGATCCGAATCCCTTCGGGCGAAACTACATGTCCAAGAAAAACGACTTCCTTAAGCCAAAATTCGCACTTACTCAATTTAGCATAAAGCTGATTTTCTAACAAAACTTGCAACACAATCAACAAATGCTTATCATGATCCTCCTCTGTACGAGAGTACACGAGAATGTCATCGATAAACACAACCACAAACCTATCCAAAAACTCATGAAACATGTGATTCATCATATCCATAAACGCAGAAGGGGCATTAGTCAAACCAAACAGACCAAGAACTCATAATGCACGTACCTCGTACGAAAAGTAGTCTTAGGTAAATTTACATCCTTTACCTTCAACTGGTAATATCTAGATCTCATATCAATCTTGGAAAATACCGAAGCACCTCGAAACTGATCAAACAAATCAACAATCCTTGGCAAAGGATACTTGTTCTTGACTGTCAACTTGTTCAATTGACGATAATCTATACACATTCGCATCGAGCCATCTTTCTTCTTCACAAACAAGACTGGTGCACCCCAAGGTGAAACACTAGGCCTAATGAAACCTCAATCAAGCAATTTCTGAAGTTGCTTCTTCAACTCCTTCAACTTCTTAGGTGCCATTCGATAGGGAGCAATAGACACTAGATTCGTATTTTCATACAACTCAATGCCAAACTCAACCTCTCTATTCAGTGGAAAACCAGAAAACTCTTTTGGAAATACACCTAGAAACTCATACCGTGCGTATGTCTTGCACTCACACCTCCTTTGTACGGATTCATCATATAAGCCAAGAAAGCTTCACATCCCAAACGCATCAATCGACTCGCTTCAAGAGACGAAACCAAATTAGACAAGAACTTTACATTCTCGCCTATGATCACCATCTCATAATCATCGACAAGTTTCAATGAAACTCACTTGGTGTCAAAATTAACCACAACCCTATGCTCAGATAACCAATCCATACTAAGGAATACATCGAAACCATAGAAAGGAAACTTCATAAGATCAACTTCAAACACATGACCTTGAACAGACAAGGGACACCTCCTATACAACTTCCTCGTAACAATTGTCTCACCAAAAGATATGGTTACACACATACCAACATCTAACAACTCAACAGGTAAATCAAGCACTTGTGCGTGCTCACGCAAAATGTATGAATGAGTAGAACCAGAATCAATCAAAGAAAGTAATGACAAGGATTGCAAAGTAAAGGTACCTGCGATCACATCTATTTGATTCCTTCCCTCTCGGTGTGCATACACCCTAGCCTGTCCACCTACCTCAAGCTTAACAGCAACAACATGAGCAACATTCCTCTGTCCATCATCTCTACGCTAAAAGTTACCACGATCACGCCCACGGCCTTTGTGGCTCAACAGCTCGTACCGGAGCTTGTCCATCTCTAGCAGGTTATGGACAATCTCCGCTGCCTTTGCGGGCACTCTGCCAACGGGCGGCAATGATTGCGGGGCGAATAACAGGATTCCATCCGTTACGCAGATTGTCGTTCCGCTCACTGTTGCAAATGTAGCCGTTGCGGCTAGCCGTTATGCTCATCTGCCTTGGCCGCTAGTTGGGCTTCTCCTTTATTCTTTCATGGTCTTGTCTTCATTCCTAACCTGAAATAAATTAAATGCAACAATTAAATAAAAATAACTGGAAATTAAATCTAATCCTAATGCATAAAAATAAAAATAAAAATCAGATTATGTTGGGTTGCAATTTTCCCAAACATAACCACTTCCTGAGGGCTCTGCGTTTGGCTTTTCGTCCGGGCATGTCCTTCCCCTCCTCAGGTGGATGTTGGTTACCATCTTTGCTGCCCTGGCAGGACATACACCAATGAAAACAAAGAGGCAGCTTTTAAGCAATAAAATAAACAGAGATTTAATGTGCAAAAACTAAAGTAGAAGTGCAGAAATTCAAACACAGTTGCTGTTGCCAATCCTTGGAAACGATGCCAAAAACTTGTAGAGCATTTGGATGTTCTCTATTTATGAGCGCAAGTGCACACTCTTATCAAGTTATAGTATAAAAGATATCATCTCCCACAGGGATTGGAGTAGCTTCTATGAATGGTTTCCTGCACAAAGATTTAGTAAACGCACAATTAAATCTCACAATGTAGAAATATAAAAACACAAGTAAAATAAAGATAATGATGATAAGGATGATAGGGAGAGATTTGGTCGATAGATTTTGGGTAAGGCAAATGCAGCTCAGAAGCGTGTAGACTGGTTGTAGAGCCTAAGAGTGTTTTGCGCTGCCATGATTTACTGCCTCAGCGGGTAATGGCAGGCAACAACTATGACCCTATCACGCGGCCGCAGTGGGTCACTGCTCTTGCAACTTTCGCTATCTCGGCAGGTGGAATGGAAATAAGTCATGGCGGCAAGTCTGGCAGACATTCCAAGTTCGGCGGGATAGTCGATAGTGATCCTCCCTATGTCTAGGCAATGATGCTTGAGTGCTCGCGTGATGTAGGAAATACCTAGCAATCTCAGCTTAAACCTAACACATGCTAGTCAATTCGATTGGTGATCTCTTTTATCCGCTGAAACTTGTGAACTTTTGGAACCAAGTTAGTCACGCCTCGACATGTTTTGACCATGCTTAACCCTTTCGTGAAGTTGACACTTTCGTGCCTCCTAAATGAATTCTCTCAACTGAACGATTAGAACTAATTGAAAGAATGAAGTGCATAGATTAAGCAAACTTGGAATTTTATTGGAAACACACGTAAACTCTTACAACTGTTTCTCACAACTACTTTACATACAAGAGCCTAAACCCTAGGGGTGTTGGGTCGCGACCTCCAACACCTCCCATCTATCTAGCTACCTCTCTATCTATCCGAGCGTCTAAGCATAAGCTTACGCGCCCATGTCCTCTCATGCCCCTATACCCTCACATACATTGGGTATATATAGGGCTCATGGCCTAAGTGTGAGTCCTCCTTGAAATAGGATTTCTTAAAGTAGTTTACATTAAATGCTGACTCCTTTTTAACTTAAATGTGGACTCTTTGGACGTTGCCTTCTCCCGCGAGTAAGGATAAGTACTCCTACTTATCAATCTTGGATCAGCTCTACCGGCCACTACAGGCTTTAGAGAATTGCAAGACTGGGCTCATTTGGCTTAGGAAATTGCCATCTTTCAATCGCGACCCATCTTGGCTAAGTCGGTGTAACTCCTGCCCGGGCGGCACTTGGCGGCAATGCTGCTTTGGTGGCGTCCTTGACGCCATCTAGAACTGCCTCAGTACAGCTCCTTTTGTTCCAGCTTTCATGTCCTCTCCTCTTCTCTCCACGACTACAGCACCTGAAAATAAAAACTAAACTAAAACAATATATTTTCTTAACCAAACATAAAATATTCAATAAAAGCATGGTAGAAGAGAATATGCTGTCTTTATGCATGCAATGCACCTAACTATGCCTAAATGAGCTTAAGAATAGCAATAATACGGGCATGAATGTGTACAAAATATAGAACTTGTGGACACTCTACAAGTACAAACAAAGGCATTGTAGCCTTGATGACCACGACCAGGGTTACCACCACCACGCCTTGGGTCCGATTGATACCTCTGATCCTTATGCTTCTTATAACGATCCTTACCAGCATCAAACTTAGTCGACCTCTTTCCAGCAGTAGAACTACTCGAATGAGCAACTAAACCCAAATTATGCTCGATGTCCTTAGCCCGAGTGACTAAAACATCAAAATCAGTGTAATTCGAAGCCAACATGTATGTCTTGACATCCTTTACAAGCCCGTAGTGAAAACGATCACATCTCTTATGCTCATCAAGAATCAATTCAAGAGCATATTGGCTCAACCGAACAAACTGAACTTCATATTCGGAAACGGTCATGTTTCCTTGCACCCAAGATATAAACTCTCGCTTTTTCTCATCAAGATAGCAAACACCAAGATACTTCCTCTTGAAATCAGTTCCGAAGAACTCCCAAGAAACATCGGCAAGTTCCATACCCGCAATGATGGTCATCCACCACGTATAAGCATCTCCGTGACGCAAGGATACAACACAACCCAGCTTTTGTGCATCACTACACTCCATCTGACCAAGAATCCTCCGAGTGCTCTCAAACCAAGCCTCAGAACCCTCAGGAGACAAACCTCGAAACTCAATTCCACCCAAACTATGTAAACGCTCTAAAGGCAATCCAGCATTAGCACCAGGCTGAGGTGCGACTACATGCATACCCGCCATCGCAGCATGAATCAATGGTGTCATATCAGCAGCAACCTACCCTTGTTCTACTTGAGGTCCAACACCTCAAACGCCAGCTCCCACACCATCTCCATCGCCACCAGGAGGAGGTGGAGGGGACGACAAATTCTCAACATTCTCATTTCCAGCATCACGATAACCAATTCTAAGCTCTTGTCTTGGTCCCATCTCAAATAGAGTGCAAATCTAAACCATGATAATGCGAAAATGAAACAATTAGGCCAACCAAAAGCAAGAATCCAATGAGCTCAAGTTTTGCCTTTCAAAACCAAAATTCTCTTTTTATTAGCAATATATGGCAATGGGTACCCTTATTCTCTCCCCCAAGAGCACATAACAATCATAAATCATGCTATTAAACACTATGCATCTCACACAAATCAAACAATGATCATAACATAATCAACCACTGTGCATAGCATTCATTAAAGAAATCACTGAAACAACAATATTACACCAATCTTACCTCCCAATTCTTTCGCAACATGGCTCTGATACCACCAAATGTAACCCCCTCGACCCGCTTTGGGCGAACGACCGAACCGAACGGATCAAACTGGGAACATTGAAGTAAACTGGGAAGTTTACCTCAATAATCGACCCTATTTTTTCATTTTATCTTATTTAGATGTTCCTTATCATCCTATGTGATAAACATCGCAACGGAACAATTTGCAACTCAATCAGACAACGTTTAGAGACTCAATAGCATACCAACGCATGTTAGGGACCATTTTGTAATTTTAAAAAAATATAGGGACTTTGTAACACCCCTCAACCGGCTTAGTTGTAAACCGACTAAGGAATGTTACCCAAGCATAGAAAAACACGAACCAACAAAACTTTTGACTAATTTACCCTATTTGATAAGTTAGACTACTAAACAAATTAAAACATCCATCAAGTTTCATTAACAATGTTCATGTCACATTTAAATTAGAACATGAGATCATTAAGATAACCTAATAAACATGGCATACACATTTAATTCATATGAACCATATATCAAGAGTACACAAATTTCTTTTTTCTAAACACTAAGCATTCGAATCAACATAGAAACATCATAATCATTTCCTATACAATTTGAATCATACCTATCTTCTAATCAAGATTTTTAAACACTTTACTTCATATTCTATACATGCAATACACTTATAAAGTTCAAATAGAATTATACAAGTTAGTCATGCTCTATTCGAATAAGATAACAAAACATGTGATTAGCTTAACCTCCGATATCCATTCGAAAAGCATACATATAAACAATAAGGATTAAAATTCAAATCATGAACCTAACACATGAATCAAGACATAACTCAATCATTCACTTACATTCGAATAGATCAAGGGTTCATAAGCTCAATCACACATTCTATACATGTTCAATAAGTATACTTCACATATCAAGCAATCAAGCACACTAACATGATCATATAACATGATTCACTAGCACATATCAATCCACTTTTCAAGGCAGCAACCAAACATTAAACATCAAGACTTTCTAAGACATGTTCCAAGCATATGAAAAACTAGTAGTCACCCTAGATAAGTAACCAAGGCATGTATCCATCATTCAACACTTTCCAAGCTTTTAAGGCATGTAAACATTACCATAGCAACCAACCATGATTATCTCATATTATCAAAGGATACCTAGATCAACTAGGCTACCAACAAGGTCATGATATCAAGTTATACAAACCTTAACATCTCAAATATATACATAGCCAAACATAGGCTCAAAATGTATGAAAATACAATCTATATACAAGACTATGGCCACCAACTAGGAGTCTACAAAAGAACATTATCATACTTGATGCTTTAGCTTGTCTTACCTCCAAATAGGATAACTTGCAATCTATCAACATGTAGTTTGGGAAGAATGAAACGAGAGTGATAAGTATGGTTAAGTACTTAGTGAGGTAGCAACCTAAGCTAGGCAAGTTTAATTCATTTAACAGGTGTATTTTAGATCAAGGAAGGCCTAGCTAGGTTAAAAATCAAGTTTGTTCAATGTTTGTATTCGAATAATCATGTTTTGTCGTATTTCTATATCATTTTTTAAGTTATTCTAACATCTAAACATGGCAAATCAAGATCACAAGAGTACATATATCAATCTGACTTTTTTCAACCAATCAACTACGTATTATCATCAAGAAGTCAAGTGAATAGCACTCAATCAAATTTCATGTAACATGATATCATGTAAGCAAGCATAACAAGATCATTTCTATTTAGTGTAAACACAAATTCATATCAGCAACCTTTCTTATTCAATTTCGATTTTAAGCCATGGTTTATAGTCAAGTCTAGGTAATTGAGTCGCCAACCAACTGTCACCAAAACAAGTATCTGGTCATATCGCTCCTACTGTCGCCAAAGACCATAACACACATCCCTCCTATTGTTGCCAAATAAAGGGCCTTAGCCTGGTCCGTAGACCACCCCAACAAAAATGAGCTCAAGACTCTATGGCATGCCATCTTACCTATGACTCACTAGTTACCAAGGCTTTGTATATTCATGTGATCAAGAATCAAGGATCATGTAACAAGCTAGACAAGAATCATGGCATATTCTAGTGATCATTAATCATGTATCAAGATCAAGAGCCCTTAGGCTAATGAACCGTAGTTCAATTTCAAGAGAAATCATTTCATGTCATGTTTCATCAATGAACAAATCAAGACAATCAAGGCATCAAGCAAGTTCATGTTCAAACTCATTTTAGCACAAGTAACACACCAATTTACTTATTTTATCACATGTTACCATTTGTAATTAATATCATCCTTCCCTTATATATTTACCAAGTATACTTTAAAGTAAATTTCATGGCACCATTCAAGAACATTAATAACATGAATAACTTGGTTAGGACCTAAGTCCTAACCATAAGGATAGCTACACTCACAACTCCAAGCTAGTCTTGTTCTTTAATAACAATGCCCTTGTTCTTCCTATTTTGTTGTCCAGCCCTTGATCCCTCCAAAATCTCTTCAAGTTCTTGATCTTTTTATTCACATACAAACATATATGAAACATATTAGAAGTCAATTCAATCAGATAAGCTCATTTGCACAACCGCCAACATTAACATTCAAAATTGTTTTTCTTATTGGTAGATTGAGTACTTGTTACTAATCCGGGCATATCATTTTACACACATATCCAAATTTCAATTACTTAACCATTATAGAAATCTTATTTACATAGCTTTACAACCATGTATGATACATATTTTTCTCATTTCTCAATCAATACAGTTTATTATTTCAACATAGGTCATTTTGCAGTTCTGGACAGTTTGTAGCACCTCCACAATTTTGGTTCCAGTTTTTTTTATTGAGATTCAATTTTGGTGCCGTTTGTTTCTAGTTAAAATAGACATTCCCAAGTATTTTCTATCAAAATTTCAGGTCTAAATTCCATGAATTTTAGTTTTGGTAAATTTTTAAAAATCACTGTCCAGAACAGAGCAATGCTGGGCAGATTTATGCTCTAACTTATTTCAATCAAATTTTCCTGTTCATTTTCACTAATCTCACAAACCTGACATTATTTAAACAAAATAAAGCATTTAACAACAAATTTCTAGCAAGATCAAACCCAGAATTCATCAAGATAACCATATAAATTCAAGGACAGAACCGGGTAACATATTAGACACTTACTTGAATTGTATGAACATGCATGCAATCTAAGTATAATTTCCAGCTTTCAAACTTTAAATTTTCCTTCTTGTTTTGCTTCTATTTTTCCAGATTTTCAAGCTCTCAAATCCTCTCTCTCTCTCCTCTTAGTTTGGTTTGGTTGTGTAAGGAAAATAAAAGAAAGATGAGAACATGTGTTGATTTTACCCACTTGCTAACCGTGTGTCATCTTCATTGACACATGGCTTCATTGTAAACCAAGTATATTTATCCCACTAATAACCCACTTTCTTATGCTATACATCATATTATAGGTTATCCTACTAATAACCCACTTTCTTATGCTATATGTCATATTATAGGTTATCCTACTTATAACCCACTTTCTCAGAGTTATTTCACATTTTAGGTCTTAACCCATTTTTGCACCATATTTCAGGTTACACTATACTTGCACCACATTTTAGGTTACAACCCGTTTTTGCACCATATTTCAGGTTACACTATACTTGCACCACATTTTAGGTTACAATCCGTTTTTGCACCACATTTCAGGTTACAACCTATTTTTACCTTCTTTATTAACTAACTTAGGGATTTTCAACTAGGGTATTTTTAGGGTGTCACAACTCATCCCCCCTTAAAAATAAATTCACCCTCAAATTTACCTGAATCGAACAGATGAGGATATTGCTTTCACATCGTATCCTCGGGTTCCCACGTAGCCTCTTCGACTTTGTGGTTCCTCCAAAGAACTTTTACAAGGGGTATATTCTTGTTACGGAGTTGTTTGATATCTCTATCGAGGATTTGAAAGGGTTCTTCCTCGTAGGATAGATCAAGGTTCAGCTCAACTTCTTCGGATTCGAGAATGTGCGATGGATCGGATTAATATCGTCTGAGCATCGAGACGTGGAAGACATTATGAATTTTATTGAACTCGGGAGGAAGTGCGAGTCGATAAGCCACCAGACCTATTCTTTCAATCACTTTGAACGGTCCAATGAAACGAGGACTTAACTTACCTCTTTTTCCAAATCGGAACACTTTCTTCCATGTGGATACTTTGAGAAAGACTTTATCTCCGACTTCATATCCGTTATCTCTACGTTTTAGATCAATGTAGGACTTTTGACAATCGAAGGCTTGTTTTAATCGAGAGCGGATGATTTGGACTTGTTCTTTGGTTTCCCAAAGCAATTGGGGACGTAACACTTTGTTATCACCGAGTTTAGACCAACATAGAGGGGTTCAACACCTTCTACCATACAGTGCTTCGAAAGGAGCCATTTTAATCGAGGATTGGAAGCTGTTGTTGTAAGAAAACTTGACTAATGGTAGATATTTCTCCCAATTCTTCCCGAAGTCGAAGATACAAGCTCTGAACATGTCTTCGAGAACTTGAATCACTCGCTCGGTGTAACGCCCCGGTTTTGGGCTTGGTAGTTTTGGGCGTTGACCGGTTTGGTCAAAGTGCTGTTCGAATCTAAAGAGGTGAAATTAGGAAAGCCTAGTTCGGGTTGCATTAAAAATATGGAAAAATGTTCTAAAATCATCTTTTAATATAATTAAGTGAACTGTGAAATCAATTTTGGAAAATGAGTTTTGGAAGGGTGACATTTTGGCTAGTGACCAAAATGTAATTTTTGAAAGTTTGGTGACTGTTTTCGAAAGGGTTGGAACTTTGAATCTTTAAGGAGCTATTAATCCAAAAGTAGTTTCTCTAGATTTTTCTAAGATATTTTGTGATATATTCTGATTTTAAAAGATGTCAAAAGAGGAGGGAAAAGCCATTTGGCTATTTTGTTAACTAACTTTCCAATTTTCTTTCTCTCATTTTCTCTCAACCCAAACACCTTATCTCCAGAGAATTGTTTCTGATTTTCTCACCTAAATCTCTCCTTTCAACTCTCTTTTGATTTCTAATCAACATATCTACAAAACCTCATCATTTGCTACTTGATTCATCAAGGTTTTTAATTCCAAAAAGAGGAGAAACTCAAGTTTAGAGGTAAGAACGTCCTTCTCCTCTAAACTATCAGTTCTTTACTGAAATTCCTAAGTTTTCAATCCTTAATTGATGTTTTATTAAAGGCTTTTGAGTTGTGAATTGGATCTTGGCTTATAATGCAAGATTTGGTGATTTTTGGTGATTTTCGTTTGATCTGATAAATCTGTGATTTGAGATGTGTTTTTGATGATATTTGAACATTAAATTGATAAGGAATTGAGTTTTGATTAATGCAAACCCGGATAGGTTGAGTTTCCTAAGTTTAGCTTGTGATTCTTGTATGTTTTTGAGGTGATCTTGTGGATCTGGTGTTGCTGGAGGTATAAGGATGTTTATAGGCTCTTTTTAGATGTTAAATGATGTTAAAGGATGTTAGGTTTTGATGGTTTATGGCTGGGCTTTGTTGAGAAGTGGTTTGGATGCATTTTCGGTTGTGTTTGGTAGCCGAAAATGGAGTGTGGATGAGAGCAGCGAGTTTAGGTGCTTTCATTGAAGCAATTAATGCATGATGATGCATTAATCCTCTGCTTTGATGTGTTAAAACAGGGGAGGCATCTTTGGATCCAAGAGTTGTTGATCCGGAAGCTTGTTTTGGTGCTTCGGCAAGAGGCGAAGTGGAATCGGTGAGTGAAATTGGGTTTTCGGCTTTGAAACCAATGTCTTGGGAGCTTAGTTTAAGTCTAAACAACTTTGCTAAGCTCAAGTGTAAGTTTTCGGAAAGTACTCTCTAGTGGTGGCCATGATTTTGTTGTGATGCAATGTGGTTTATCGCATGATTTAAATACTGTTTTGAAAGCATGATTTAGCATGGTAATTGCTGTTTTTGTAAGCCATATGTTGAAGGAAGCTCAAGGTAAGAGTTCCTTGTTTTTGTACATTGATAAAATGTGGTTTGATGCTTTTAAATGCATGATGAATATGGCTTGGTTTAATGCTTTAAAACAGTGGATAAATTGATGATAATGATGTATATTGGCAAGTGATGTTTTGAAAAGGTTAAGGTCACTAAGGTGGTTAAAAGTCCTTGAGTGAGCCTTGTTACTTAAGAACATCAAGGTGGTTAAAAGTCCTTGGATGGTTCTTGTTATGGACACAAAGGTGGTTAAAAGTCCTTGTGTGATCCTTTCCATGGTGTTTAAAAGTCCATGGGGCCATGGTGTTTAAAAGTCCATGGGGCCAAGGTGTTTAAAAGTCCTTGGGGCCAAGGTGTTTAAAAGTCCTTGGGGTGAAACTTGATACGGGCACAAAGGTGGTTAAAAGTTCTTGTGTGGTCCTTTCCATGGTGGTTAAAAGTCCATGGGCCAAGGTGTTTAAAAGTCCTTGGGGCCAAGGTGTTTAAAAGTCCTTGGGGTGAAAGTTGATGAACTTGTTTTTAAAGAAATGGAACTTATCACTTGTAGCCAATATGACATGTTATGATATGAAGCATGAGATGCTTGTTAAAGTATGCTTTTGAGCATGAGCAATTGATGATTTGAAGCATGATTTATAAATGTTTTATAAATGCATTATTGAATGGTTTTATGAGCATTCCTCACTAAGCTTTTGCTTACGCTCTCTTTCGTTTTCTTAATTCAATAATGCAGAACATTAGAGTACCTTGAGGGCAGCAAGAAGGGCAAGCAATCAAGTGAAAGTAAAGCTCAATATATGGAAGGTTTCTTAAGTACAATTTTTAGCTTTTGGTAATTTGGCAATGGGGGACCTATGTGTATGTTTTGGGAGAGGTTTTGAACTCCCTAAATATGTTGAATGTTGATGAGAATGCTGGTTTTAGTGTTTGGCCTTTATATGCTTGAATTGGAAGTTTATGCTTGTATGGCTTGCTTGTATAGGAAGCATGCCTATAGATTTGGGGCTTTTCATATGTGATGTTGTTTTGATGAATTGTTGATGCAAGTATATCTTATATATGTTGAATTGCATGCTGGTAAAGTTTGGTAGCATTTGGAGCATGATTGGATGTTTAATTGCATGTTTAAGAATGCATTTTGGGGCAATCTGTGCAGGGCGTTTCGAAACAGTGCCACCCGTTTCGGAACAGGTGCCTTAAACAAGCCCAGGCGTCCGAAACGGGAGAGACCGTTCCGAAACAGTTTGGCTACTGCCAGCCCGTGTTGCGGTACGCGTTGCGGAACGGCCCCGCGTTTCGAAACGGGCTCTGCCTGTTTCGGAACGGGTGACCGTTGGGGGCTGACATTGGCAGTTAAATGTTTTGAATTGTTTGCATTTTGGTCCTGAATCTTGTTTGTGCAATTGTATGAGTTTGGGAAGTCCTTTTGAGCTGAAATTTCACAGTGAAGCATGAAACCTGACTAATTACAAGCTGGTAACTTTAATTTGGGTTAAGTCCTCATATTTATCAGAAATTACAATTTGGTCCCTAAAGTTGTAATTTGTTCAATTGGGTCCCTGTTTGATCTCTGATGTTTGTGATCTTTGAGTATGATATTTGTGTGATCACAATTAGGGCTAATGTGCATCTAGACAAGATTGAAAAGAAAAAAAGGGTCGTTAATCAAGGTTGACTTTCGGGTTGACTTTGGTTTTCCCCGTGTGACTTTCTTAATTCGGGTCAACCGTCTAGGCCGGGTTAAGGGGGTTACATTTGGTGGTATCAGAGCTGAGTTCTCGAGTAAATGGGAATGAATGTGTGTATGATTGAAGTATGTATGCCTTGTATGCTTGTTGTTTGAAAGCATGACTAGTGGCTTGTGATTTGGATGCAATTGAGATGTATGTTGTGATGTAGCATGTTGTGGGTACCCATTGCCAGATAAAAGCTAATGAAATGATGTTGATTTTGAATGAAATTGAGCTTGAATACTTGGATTGCTTACCTTGCTGGGCCTGACTTTGTTTTATTTGCATTGATGTTGCATGGTAAAAGTATGGCACCACGTAGAGAGTTACGAGGTAGTGTGCGAGCTACGACTCCTAATGAGAATGAGAACGAGGAAAACACGGGTAGTGCGGTGTTACCTCCTCCTCCACCTGGTGGTGGTGGTGCTGAGGGAGGAAGAGCTGAAGCTGCAGCTGGTGCTGGAGCTGCTGGACCTGAGGTTGGTCAGGGGCAAGCTATGCCTGATATGACGATGTTAGTACAAGATATTGCGGGTGCTTTTCGAGCAGCAGTAGCTGGAGCTCAAGGAGCTGGGCATCAAGGAGATGCTGGAGTTAGACTACCTTTGGAGCGTCTGCGCAGTCTTGGTGGGACTGAGTTCAGGGGTATGTCTGCTGAGAGTTCGGAAGCTTGGCTAGAGAGTACCAAGCGAATCTTGGGACAGATGAGCTGCACGGATGTGCAAAAGCTGGGTTGTGTTGTGTCCTTGCTGCAGGACGATGCGTATACGTGGTGGACGACCACCATAGCTGGGATGGCTGAAGCTGATGTGACTTGGACATTCTTTCAGAATGTGTTCAAGCGGAGATATCTTGGAGTGAGATATCTTGATGAGAAGAAACGTGAGTTCATGACTCTTACCCAGGGGAGTATGACAGTGGCTGAGTATGAGGTGCAGTTTGTGCGACTTAGTCAGTATGCACCTGAGCTTATTCTTGATGAACGGGAGAGGTGCGAAAGGTTTCGTTATGGTCTTGTAACGGAGGTGAAGATGTATGTGCTGGCCACCGAGTATGATGATTTTGATGTGTTGGTGGGCCGAGCCAAGGACATTGAGATGAACTTGGGTTTATCTGCGAAAGGTGCTGGAGCAAGTTCTGGTAAGAGAGCTGCTGAGTATAGTTCCGGAGGTGGACGGAACAAGAGGGGACGTGATCAGAGGTATCAGTCCTCAGCTAAGAGAGGTGGTGGTGCACCTGCTAGAGAAGGTAATGCTAGAGCTGACCCTAGTGCTTGTTGGATCTGTGGTTCACGTGGTCACATGAAGCGTGACTGTCCTCGTGCTGTGAGGGAGGTGCAAGCTCCTGTTGCGGCAGCTGGTTATGGGTGCTGGAATTGTGGTTCTGCAGACCACTTGAGGCGAGATTGTCCGAGGTTGGCTGGTGATCAGTTGCGTGCTCCTGTTGTTGCTGCACCGCAGAGAGGTCGTGGGCGCGGCCGTGGTAATTTCCAGAGGCGTGAGGAAGGTGGTCGTGGAGTAGCTCATGTTGTGGCTATTCAGCCTGAAGGTGGAGGCCAAGCGAGGGTGTATGCTCAGCGTGAAGGAAGGAATGATGCAGATGTGATTGCAGGTACCATTACTTTGCAATCCTTGTCATTGCTTTCTTTGATAGATTCTGGATCTACGCATTCATACATTTTGCGTGAGCATGCTGAATTGCTTGGTTTGCCTGTTGAGTCTTTGGATGTTGGTGTTCGTGTCACTAGTTCTTTTGGTGAAACTGTTGTGACTCGAAAGCTTTATAGAAGGTGTCCCTTGGTTGTTCAAGAACATGTTTTTCATGTTGATCTTATGGAGTTGCCCTTTTATGGTTTTGATGTGATCCTTGGTATGGATTGGCTTGCTGAGCATCGTGCTATTGTGGATTGTGAAAATAAGCATGTTTCACTTAAGCTTGCGGATGATTATGAAGTGGTTGTGGTTGGTGAGAATGTGAAGTTTCTTGCCAATGTGGTGTCTACCTTGGAGGCGAGCAGGATGCTGAGGCAAGGTTGCGAGGCTTATCTAGCTTTTGTGATGAATCCTAGTTCTAAGGAGTTGAGGGTGTAAGATATCAGAGTTGTGAAGGAGTTTCCTGGTGTTTTTCCTGAGGAGTTGCCTGGTTTACCTCCTAATCGCGAGGTGGAGTTTGGAATTGAGCTGTATGAGAATACAACTCCTGTGTCCATTACTCCCTATAGAATGGCACCTAAGGAGCTGAAGGAGCTGAAGACGCAGTTGCAAGAGCTGCTTGATCGTGGTTTCATCCGGCCGAGTGTGTCACCTTGGGGAGTACCGGTCTTGTTTGTGAAGAAGAAAGATGGCACTATGAGGATGTGCATTGATTACCGCCAGCTGAATAAGTTGACTATCAAGAATCAGTATCCTTTGCCGAGGATTGATGATCTCTTTGATCAATTTCGGGGAGCTGCTGTGTTCTCTAAGATTGACTTGAGATCAGGGTATTACCAGTTGAAGGTGAAGGATGTGGATGTGCCTAAGACAGCTTTCAGGACAAGGTATGGGCATTATGAGTTCCTTGTGATGCCGTTTGGTTTGACAAATGCTCCTGCTGCTTTCATGGACATAATGAACCGTGTGTTTCATGAATACCTGGACAAGTTTGTTGTGGTGTTCATTGATGATATCCTTGTGTACTCGCGTACTGAGGAGGAGCATGAAGAGCATTTGAGGATTGTTTTGCAAGCTTTGTTGGAGAATCAGCTTTATGCTAAGCTGAGCAAGTGTGAGTTCTGGCTTAAGGAGGTGGTGTTTCTTGGGCATGTGGTCTCAGCTGAGGGGATTCGTGTTGATCCTCAGAAGATCGAGGCGGTGATGAGCTGGAAGGTTCCTAAGTCTGTTCATGAGGTCCGTAGTTTCCTTGGTTTGGCAGGATACTACCGAAGGTTTGTGGATGGTTTTTCCAAGATTGCTGCTCCTTTGACGAAGCTGTTGCAAAAGGATGTTAAGTATGAGTGGACGGAAGTGAGACAGCAAGCTTTTGAGAAGCTGAAGGCGGCTTTGACGCAAGCTCCTATCTTGGTTCAGCCTGAATCAGGGAAAGAGTTTGTGGTCTATAGTGATGCATCCTATGTTGGTTTGGGGTGTGTGCTGATGCAAGAGGGTAAGGTGGTGGCTTATGCATCGCGGCAGTTGAAAGTGCATGAGCGCAATTACCCTACGCATGATATTGAGCTGGCTGCAGTGGTTTTTGCTCTGAAGATCTGGAGGCATTATCTGTATGGTGAGAAGTGTACGGTGTACACGGATCACAAGAGTTTGAGGTATCTGATGTCACAGAAGGAGTTGAATCTTAGGCAGCGTCGTTGGTTGGAGTTGCTCAAGGATTATGATCTGACGATTGAGTATCGTCCTGGAAAGGCTAATGTTGTTGCGGATGCCTTGAGTAGGAAGGTAGCTGTTGAGCTGAGGGCTATGTTTGCTAGCTTGAGCATATCGCGAGATGGTGGTCTTGTTGCTGAGTTGCAGGTGAAACCATCGTTGGTTCAGTTGATCAAGGATAAGCAGTTGCTGGATGATTCCTTGGTGTCTCATGTTCAGGATATCGCGGAGGGTAGACCTTCGGATTTCTGCTTTAATGATGATGGTGTGTTGTGTTTTGGGAGTCGGATAGTAGTGCCCAATGATGCTGAGTTGAGGTGTGCTATTCTGACTGAAGGCCATAGTAGTCCTTTTGCTATGCACCCTGGTAGTACTAAGATGTATCGTGATCTTCGTGATGAGTACTATTGGGTGGGTTTGAAGAAGGATGTTGCAGAGTTTGTGAGCAAGTGTTTGGTGTGTCAGCGAGTTAAGGCTGAACATCAGGTTCCTTCTGGGTTGTTGCAACCGTTGAAAATCCCTGAATGGAAGTGGGAGAGGGTTACCATGGATTTTGTATCTGGTTTACCTTTGTCTCCATCGAAGAAGAATTCTGTTTGGGTGATTGTGGATCGCCTGACGAAGTGTGCGCATTTCTTGCCTATGCATACTACATTCTCTTTGGATAAGCTGGCAGAGCTGTACATTGCTGAGATTGTGAGGCTGCATGGTGTGCCTAAGTCGATTGTGTCGGATAGGGATCCGAGGTTCACATCGCGTTTCTGGAAGTGTTTGCATCAAGCTTTGGGTACAAGGTTGCATTTCAGTACATCCTATCATCCTCAGTCGGATGGTCAGTCTGAGCGAGTTATTCAGATCTTGGAGGATATGTTGAGGTGCTGCGTGATTGAGTTCCAAGGTTCTTGGGAGAAGCATCTGCCTTTGGTTGAGTTCGCTTATAACAATAGTTATCAGGCGAGTATACAGATGGCACCTTATGAGGCTCTGTATGGGAGGAAGTGTAGGACTCCTCTTTGTTTGGCTGAAACTGGTCAAAAGTTGGTTTCGATGCCGGCTTTGTTGAAAGGGACCACTGAGAAGGTGAAGCTCATTTGTGAGCGGTTGAAGGCTGCTTCTGATCGGCAAAAGTCTTACGCGGATTTGAAGCGTAAGGAGATAGAGTATGCGGTGGGTGACCGTGTGTTCTTGAAGGTTTCGCCTTGGAAGAAGGTGATGAGGTTTGGCCGGAAGGGTAAGTTGAGCCCTAGGTACATTGGACCATATGAGGTTGTTGAGCGTGTGGGTCCTGTTGCATATCGGTTGAGGTTACCTCAGGAGTTGGAGAAGATTCATGATGTGTTCCATGTTTCTATGCTCCGGAAGTATAGATCTGATCCTTCGCATGTGATGCCTGTGGAGGAAGTGGAATTGAATCCGGATTTCACCTATGATGAGGAACCGGTGAAGGTTCTGGATTCGGATAGCAAGGTTCTTCGTGGTAAGACCATTGAGTTGGTGAAGGTGATGTGGAAGCATCGAGGTGTTGAGGAAGCCACGTGGGAGCGGAAGGAAGACATGCTGAAGCAGTTTCCTTATCTTTTTCCTTCAGGTAAATTTCGAGGACGAAATTTCTTAAGGGGGGAGAGTTGTAACGCCCCGGTTTTGGGCTTGGTAGTTTTGGGCGTTGACCGGTTTGGTCAAAGTGCTGTTCGAATCTAAAGAGGTGAAATTAGGAAAGCCTAGTTCGGGTTGCATTAAAAATATGGAAAAATGTTCTAAAATCATCTTTTAATATAATTAAGTGAACTGTGAAATCAATTTTGGAAAATGAGTTTTGGAAGGGTGACATTTTGGCTAGTGACCAAAATGTAATTTTTGAAAGTTTGGTGACTGTTTTCGAAAGGGTTGGAACTTTGAATCTTTAAGGAGCTATTAATCCAAAAGTAGTTTCTCTAGATTTTTCTAAGATATTTTGTGATATATTCTGATTTTAAAAGATGTCAAAAGAGGAGGGAAAAGCCATTTGGCTATTTTGTTAACTAACTTTCCAATTTTCTTTCTCTCATTTTCTCTCAACCCAAACACCTTATCTCCAGAAAATTGTTTCTGATTTTCTCACCTAAATCTCTCCTTTCAACTCTCTTTTGATTCCTAATCAACATATCTACAAAACCTCATCATTTGCTACTTGATTCATCAAGGTTTTTGATTCCAAAAAGAGGAGAAACTCAAGTTTGGAGGTAAGAACGTCCTTCTCCTCTAAACTATCAGTTCTTTACTGAAATTCCTAAGTTTTCAATCCTTAATTGATGTTTTATTAAAGGCTTTTGAGTTGTGAATTGGATCTTGGCTTATAATGCAAGATTTGGTGATTTTTGGTGATTTTCGTTTGATCTGATAAATCTGTGATTTGAGATGTGTTTTTGATGATATTTGAACATTAAATTGATAAGGAATTGAGTTTTGATTAATGCAAACCCGGATAGGTTGAGTTTCCTAAGTTTAGCTTGTGATTCTTGTATGTTTTTGAGGTGATCTTGTGGATCTGGTGTTGCTGGAGGTATAAGGATGTTTATAGGCTCTTTTTAGATGTTAAATGATGTTAAAGGATGTTAGATTTTTATGGTTTATGGCTGGGCTTTGTTGAGAAGTGGTTTGGATGCATTTTCGGTTGTGTTTGGTAGCCGAAAATGGAGTGTGGATGAGAGCAGCGAGTTTAGGTGCTTTCATTGAAGCAATTAATGCATGATGATGCATTAATCCTCTGCTTTGATGTGTTAAAACAGGGGAGGCATCTTTGGATCCAAGAGTTGTTGATCCGGAAGCTTGTTTTGGTGCTTCGGCAAGAGGCGAAGTGGAATCGGTGAGTGAAATTGGGTTTTCGGCTTTGAAACCAATGTCTTGGGAGCTTAGTTTAAGTCTAAACAACTTTGCTAAGCTCAAGTGTAAGTTTCCGGAAAGTACTCTCTAGTGGTGGCCATGATTTTGTTGTGATGCAATGTGGTTTATCGCATGATTTAAATACTGTTTTGAAAGCATGATTTAGCATGGTAATTGCTGTTTTTGTAAGGCATATGTTGAAGGAAGCTCAAGGTAAGAGTTCCTTGTTTTTGTACATTGATAAAATGTGGTTTGATGCTTTTAAATGCATGATGAATACGGCTTGGTTTAATGCTTTAAAACAGTGGATAAATTGATGATAATGATGTATATTGGCAAGTGATGTTTTGAAAAGGTTAAGGTCACTAAGGTGGTTAAAAGTCCTTGAGTGAGCCTTGTTACTTAAGAACATCAAGGTGGTTAAAAGTCCTTGGATGGTTCTTGTTATGGACACAAAGGTGGTTAAAAGTCCTTGTGTGATCCTTTCCATGGTGCTTAAAAGTCCATGGGGCCATGGTGTTTAAAAGTCCATGGGGCCAAGGTGTTTAAAAGTCCTTGGGGCCAAGGTGTTTAAAAGTCCTTGGGGTGAAACTTGATACGGACACAAAGGTGGTTAAAAGTCCTTGTGTGGTCCTTTCCATGGTGGTTAAAAGTCCATGGGCCAAGGTGTTTAAAAGTCCTTGGGGCCAAGGTGTTTAAAAGTCCTTGGGGTGAAAGTTGATGAACTTGTTTTTAAAGAAATGGAACTTATCACTTGTAGCCAATATGACATGTTATGATATGAAGCATGAGATGCTTGTTAAAGTATGCTTTTGAGCATGAGCAATTGATGATTTGAAGCATGATTTATAAATGTTTTATAAATGCATTATTGAATGGTTTTATGAGCATTCCTCACTAAGCTTTTGCTTACGCTCTCTTTCGTTTTCTTAATTCAATAATGCAGAACATTAGAGTACCTTGAGGGCAGCAAGAAGGGCAAGCAATCAAGTGAAAGTAAAGCTCAATGTATGGAAGGTTTCTTAAGTACAATTTTTAGCTTTTGGTAATTTGGCAATGGGGGACCTATGTGTATGTTTTGGGAGAGGTTTTGAACTCCCTAAATATGTTGAATGTTGACGAGAATGCTGGTTTTAGTGTTTGGCCTTTATATGCTTGAATTGGAAGTTTATGCTTGTATGGCTTGCTTGTATAGGAAGCATGCCTATAGATTTGGGGCTTTTCATATGTGATGTTGTTTTGATGAATTGTTGATGCAAGTATGTCTTATATATGTTGAATTGCATGCTGGTAAAGTTTGGTAGCATTTGGAGCATGATTGGATGTTTAATTGCATGTTTAAGAATGCATTTTGGGGCAATCTGTGCAGGGCGTTTCGGAACAGTGCCACCCGTTTCGGAACAGGTGCCTTAAACAAGCCCAGGCGTCCGAAACGGGAGAGACCGTTCCGAAACGGTTTAGCTACTGCCAACCCGTGTTGCGGTACGCGTTGCGGAACGGCCCCGCGTTTCGAAACGGGCTCTGCCTGTTTCGGAACGGGTGACCGTTGGGGGCTGACATTGGCAGTTAAATGTTTTGAATTGTTTGCATTTTGGTCCTGAATCTTGTTTGTGCAATTGTATGAGTTTGGGAAGTCCTTTTGAGCTGAAATTTCACAGTGAAGCATGAAACCTGACTAATTACAAGCTGGTAACTTTAATTTGGGTTAAGTCCTCATATTTATCAGAAATTACAATTTAGTCCCTAAAGTTGTAATTTGTTCAATTGGGTCCCTATTTGATCTCTGATGTTTGTGATCTTTGAGTATGATGTTTGTGTGATCACAATTAGGGCTAATGTGCATCTAGACAAGATTGAAAAGAAAAAAAGGGTCGTTAATAAAGGTTGACTTTCGGGTTGACTTTGGTTTTCCCCGTGTGACTTTCTTAATTCGGGTCAACCGTCTAGGCCGGGTTAAGGGGGTTACACTCGGATTGTCCATCACTTTTACGGATGGAAAGTTGTACTTAGATTAAACTTGGTGCCAAGAGCTCGTTAAAGAGTCCTCCAAAAACGAGCTGTGAATCGGGGATCTCGATCAGAGACAGTTGAGATAGGAACTCCGTGCAAACGGATGATTTACCGGATGTAGAGATCGGCCAAAGTTTCCAAACTATAGTTCATACGGACTGAATGAAATTTGAAGACTTGGTGAATCTATCGACGATTACCCAAACAACGTCACACTTTCTTGGAGAGCAAGGAAGACCGGATACGAAATCCATTGTGATTCGTTCTCATTTCCATTGTCGAAATTCGAGAGGTTGGAGTAATCCGGTAGGGACTCGGTGCTCGGCTTTCACACGTTGGAAATTCAAACACTTCAAGACATAGTCGTTGATGGTTGATTTCATTCCGGGCCACCAATACAAGAGCTTGGGATCCTTGTACATCTTAATCGATCTAGGGTGAATCGAAAATGAACTTTGATGTGCTTCATTTAATATCTCTTCTCGTAATTCCTTGTTGTCAGGAACACAAACTCTATCTTTAAAGTAGAGGAGATCATTTGACTTAACCGAGAAGTTGGAATTAGACTCAAGCTTAGAAGCGATCTTCTGGAGTTCCGGGTCAACTTTCTGAAGTTCTTTAATCTTAGAGATGATACTGGATTGAACTTGCAATTCAGATAGATATTTTTGAGCTTTAGAGAGTTGGAAATGAGCGTTGATTGTCAATGAAGCTACGAATCAACAATTCAAATGGGTTACTTAGATGACAAGGCAAATTCGAATAGTTACTTCTTTTGCAAGAAAGAATTCGAACCATGGCTTATTGAGCAAGGTAAAATTCGAATGGTTTAAGGCTAGAATGTCTTACCGAGGGCCGGTTTTCGACTAAGAGCATCCATAACCACATTGGCTTTCCCGGGATGATAGTCGATGATTAGATCGTAATCTTTCAACAATTTCATCCATCTTCGTTGTCTGAGATTAATATCCTTCTGAGTAAGTAGATACTTGAGACTGTTGTGGTCGGTAAACAAGTGGCACTTTTCACCGTAGAGATAGTGTCTCCAGATTTTAAGAGCGAAGACGATGGAGGCTAATTCAAGATCGTGTGTCGAGTAATTGAGTTCATGTGGCTTCAATTGCCGTGATTAGGGGTGGGAATTGTCGAGTACCCGGTTTTCGGGTACCCAGAAAACCGGGTACCCGGTTCATCCGGGTACCTCATTAGGCGGCCCATGTCCCGGCCCATTATATCCGGGTACCCATAAAATTCGGGTACCCAGATAATCGGGTACCGGGTACCCGGTTCCTATTTTTTTTTATTTTTTTAATTCTAAAATTAAAAAAAAATCACATGTTAAACACAAACAATTTTTTTAAAAAATAAACTTAAAACTTAAAAGAATATAATACAAACATAGAAAAATGTAGGGATTTAAACTTAATTTTAAAGTGAAAATATTAAGAAACATAAAATAAAAATATAATTTTAAATAAAAAAATATATTAATTTTTATCGGGTCGGGTCGGGTACCCGGTAAGAGGAAACTTCCGGCCCGTGTCCCGGTAAATTTGTCAGGTCGGGTACCCGGCCCGGTCGGGTAATTTTTTCCGGGAATTACCCGAGATTTTAGGTTCGGGTCATCGGGTTTTCGGGTCGGGTCAATCGGGTCGGGTATTTTTTCCCACCCCTAGCCATGATGCGTGTGCCACAACATTGTTGCCTTGCATCAAAACACAACGTAATCTCGAATGAGAGACGTCGCTATAGACCGTGAATTCTTTACCCGGCTTGGGTTGGATTAAAATCGGGGCATGAGTCAACACTTGCTTCAATTGGTCAAAGCTCCTTTGCTGATTTTCGGTCCAATTAAATGATTGATCTTTACAGAGTAGTTTAGTTAGCGGTAAGGCGATCGTAGAAAAGCCTCTAACGAATCTTCTGTAGTAGCCGGCTAAACCGAGAAAACTGTGAACCTCACTAACATTCTTCGGAGGTCGCCAATAAAGAATTGCTTGTATTTTCTTAGGGTCAACTTTGATGCCTTCGGCAGATATTATGTGACCAAGGAAAGCGACTTCCGATAGCCAAAACTCACACTTAGTGAACTTGGCGAACAATTGACGTTCTCGGAGTGTTTGAATCACGATTTGGAGATGTTCGACATGTTCCTCCTTATTCCGGGAATAGACAAGGATGTCATCTATGAAGACGACTACAAATTTGTCGATATAAGGCTTGAAAACTCTATTCATCAGGTTCATGAACGCAGCAGGGGCATTCGTTAACCCGAATGGCATCACAAGAAACTTGTAATGGCCGTAACGAGTTCGGAAGGCTGTTTTGGGTACATCTTTATTTTTCACCCTCATTTGATAATAACCCGATCGAAGGTCGATCTTGGAAAACACGGTAGCATTCTTGAGTTTATCAAACAAATCTTCAATCCTGGGTAAAGGATACTTGTTTTTGATCGCCGCTTTATTCAATTGATGGTAACCGATGCAAAGTCGCATTGTACCGTCTTTCTTTTTCACGAACAAGAACGGAGAACCCCAGGGAGATGTGCTAGGTCGGATGAATCCTTTATCCTCTAATTCTTGAATCTGCTTCTTGAGTTCTTTCAATTCTACAGGTGCCATACTATAAGGCGTAATGGACACCAGATTGGTTCCAGGCTGAACTTCAATTCCAAATTTCACTTCTCGAGTTGGAGGAAGGCCAGGGAGTTCCTCGGGAAAAACATCGATGTATTCAGAAACAACAGACATATTGGGCAAGTCGAAATCAATTTCATCTTGTAAAGCCATAGCGGCGAAGATAGATGTTGGTTTCTTGTCTATTAACATGATTGATTCTTTTCCTAAACCCCGTAAGTATAGTCTCCTATTTTGGCAATCTAACTAGGCTTCTTGTTTTCCCAACCAGTCTAACCCCAGTACTAGATCAAATTCACAGTTTGGTAGCACATAGAGATCAATAGGGAAAGGTACATTTTGTATAGTAATAAGGGTGTCTTTACAAACAAAGTTTATATTCATTAAGCCTCATATTGGATTCGATACTACCAAATGATTTCCAACAGTTTTAGGCTTCAAACTAGCTTTCATCAACATAGCAGAACACACGAAGGAATGAGTAGATCCCGAATCAATCAAAGCATAAGCATGAACTGAATTTAATTCGATTGTACTTGCGATTACATCGGGAGCTTCTTCCTTCTCTTTTCCTCGGATATGATAAATACGAGCAGGGGCTCGAGATTCCTGATGTGTGGTGGCCGAGGATGGCCTTCTTCCTTTACCCTGATTTCCCAAGTGAACAGGTTGAGGAGCTTTATTTCAGGCATTTGGTGCTGAACCAGAAACCACTGGAGATCGAGTAGGAAGCTTATTCGGGTTCTGCAGACAATCCTTGATGTAGTGATCGGATCCTCCGCAAAGATAACACAAATTAGACCTGGTCCTACATTGACCCGAGTGATGTTTCTAACAGAATTTTCAAGTAGGCACTTGTGAAGCTTTGCCCGTATTACCCGTACTATCAACAAACATTGTTGGGGCTGAAGAATTGATTACCGACTGAGGTTTCGATATGCAGTTACTCTTTTAGGAGGGAGTATGACTCAAAAAATTTCCATCCGAGTACTTAGACTTTTTAGATTGCCATTGGGGTCGATCATCTTGCCTCGACCGCTTGTCTTTCTGGGATCGATTGTGCTTGCATTTTTCTGAAGCTTTCATCTTCGCTTCAGTGGCAATAGCTCGATTGATGAGACTTTGGAAATCTGTAATTTCGAGGGTCGTGAAAATAGGACTGAGTTCATTGTTAAGGCCGTCAATGAACATCTGGCACTTGTTCGCTTCAGTTTTGATATATTCAAACTCGTATTTGCAGTACTTGCAAAATTTGCTCACGTACTGCTCAATAGGTCTCTCGACTTGTTTTAAATACAAGAACCACTTCTGACGTTCAACGAGATATTGTTCACTAACGTACTTCTTCTTGAATTCATCGAGGAAGAATTTCCAAGTGACCTTTTCAGGAAGTACGGTCAAAGTTGTGGTTTCCCACCAATTTAATGCTTCATTCGCACGTAGCGCGACAACACACTCAAGCTTGTGTTCATCCAAACAAGAAAGTTGGTTGGTCAGGATTCTAATAGTGGCCTCAAGTCAATATTCAGCAACTTCAGTATTAGTCTCATCAGCACCGGTGAAAATGTAAGCTCGGTGTTGAGCGAGCTTGTCGATAGGAGCCCTAGATGGTGTAGGAACATGGGCTTGAATAGGGGAATCTCGTTTTAAGGACTTTATGAGCTGATCAAACATTTCTTTCATGCTGTTAAAGCACTCTTGTTGCACCGGAATATTAGCATGGGCTACCGTTTCCAGTTTGTTATTCTTTAGAGCTTTTTGCTCCTTTTCTTTCCCCTATCGAGTGTTCGATGGCCTTTGATTCATCTGAACAATCTCCCCTTCACTGCAAGATCCCTCGGGACTTTTATCATCCCTTGCTATTCTCGTTTTAGATATGAGTCTATATTGTTAAACAAGGAAGAGTTCGTTAGGCAAGTGACAAGCTTAATTGGGTATATACAACTCCTAGGTGGCCAATTTATTGCTACATGATGCAATAGGCCCGGTTTTATCTGAGAATCGACTAAATCGAAGCTATAATACCAATAAAAGTAACACCCCTCATACGGTTTAGTTGTAAACCAGCTAAAGAATGATACCCCAAGCATAGAAAAACGCGAACCAACAAAAACTTTTGACTAACTTACCCTATTTGATAAGTTAGACTACTAAACAAATTAAAAACATCCATCAAGTTTCATTAACAATGTTCATGTCTCTTTTAAATTAGAACATGAGATCATTAAGATACCCTAATCAACATGGCATACACATTTAATTCATATGAACCATATATCAAGAGTACACAAATTTATTTTTCCTAAACACTAAGCATTCGAATCAACATAGAAACATCATAATCATTTCCTATACAATTTGAATCATACTATCTTCTAATTAGAATTTTTAAACACTTTACTTCATATCCTATACATGTATTACACTTATAAAGTTCAAATAGAATTATACAAGTTAGACATGCTCTATTCGAATAATATAACAACACATGTGATTAGCCTAACCTTCGATATCCATTCGAAAAGCAAGCATATAAACAATAAGGATTAAAATTCACTATCATGAACCTAACATATGAATCAAGACATAACTCAATCATTCACTTCCATTCGAATAGATCAAGGGTTCATAAGCTCAATCACACATTCTATACATTGCCAATAAGTATACTTCTCATATCAAGCAATCAAGCACACTAACATGATCCTATAACATGATTCACTAGCACATATCAATCCACTTCTCAAGGCAGCAACCAAACCTTAAACATCAAGACTTTCTAAGACATGTTCCAAGCATATGAAAAACTAGTAGTCACCCTAAACAAGTAACCAAGGCATGTATCCATCATTCAACACTTTCCAAGCTTTTAAGGCATGTAAAAATTACCATAGCAACCAACCATGATTATCTCATATCATCAAAGGATACCTAGATCAACTAGGCTACCAACCAAGTCATGTTATCAAGTTATACAAACCTTAACATCCCAAATATATATAGCCAAATATAGGCTCAAAATGCATGAACATACGATCTATATACAAGACTACGGCCACCAACTAGGAGTCTACAAAAGAACATTATCATACTTGATGCTTTAGCTTGTCTTGCCTTGCCTCCAACTAGGATAACTTGCAATCTATCAACCTATAGTTTGGGAAGAATGAAACGAGAGTGATAAGTACGGTTAAGTACTTAGTGAGGTAGCAACCTAAGCTAGGCAAGTTTAATTCATTTAACAGATGTAGTTTAGATCAAGGAAGGCCTAGCTAGGTTCAAAATCAAGCTTGTTCAAAGTTTTTATTCGAATGATCATGTTTTGTTGTATTTCTATATCATTTTATTTACGTTATTCTAACATCTAAACATGGCAAATCAAGGTCACGAGAGTAAATATATCAATCTGATTTTTTTCAACCAATCAACTACATATTATCATTAAGAAGTTAAGTGAATAGCACTCAATCGAATTTCATGTAATAGGATATCATGTAAGCAAGCATAACAAGATCATTTCTATTTCCTGTAAACACAAATTCATATCAGCAGGCTTTCTTATTCAAATTCGAGTTTAAGCCTTGGTTTATAGTCGAATCTAGGTAATCAAGTCGCCAACCAATTGTCGCCAAAATAAGTATCTGGTCATATCCCTCCTACTGTCGCCAAAGACCATAACACACATCCCTCCTACTATCGCCAAATAAAGGGCCCTAGCCCGGTCCGTAGACCACCCTAACACAAATGAGCTCAAGACTCTATGACATGCCATCCTACCTATGACTCACTAGTTACCAAGACATTTTTTATTCATGTGATCAAGAATCAAGGATCATTTAACAAGCTAGACAAGAATCATGGCATATTCAAGTGATCAATAATCATGTATCAAGATCAAGAGCCCTTAGGCTAATGAACCGTAGTTCAATTTTAAGAGAAATCATTTCATGTCATGTTTCATCAATGAACAAATCAAGACAATCAAGGCAGCAAGCAAGTTTATGTTCAAACTCATTTTAGCACAAGTAACACACCAATTTACTTATTTTATCACATGTTACCATTTGTAATTAATATCATCCTTCCCTTATATATTTACCAAGTATACTTTAAAGTCAGTTTCATGGCATCATTCAAGAACATTAATAACATAAATAACTTGGTTAGGACCTAATTCCTAACCCTAAGTATAGCTACACTCACAACTCCAAGCTAGTCTTGTTCTTTAATAGCAATGCCCTTGTTCTTCCTATTTTTTTGCCCAGCCCTTGATTCCTCCTAAATCTCTTCAAGTTCTTGATCTTTTTATTCACATACAAACATATATGAAACATATTAGAAGTCAATTCAACCAGATAAGCTCATTTACACAACCACCAACATTAACATTCAAAACTGTTTTTCTTATTGGTAGATTGAGTACTTGTTACTAATCTGGGCATATCATTTCACACACATATCCAAATTTCGATTACTTTACCATTCTAGAAATATTATTTACACAGCATTAAAACCATGTATGATACATATTTTTCTCATTTCTCAATCAATACAGTTTATTATTTCAACATAGGTCATTTTGCAGTTCTAGACAGTTTGTAGCACCTCCACAATTTCAGTTCCAAATTTTTCTATAGAGATCCAATTTTGGTGCTGTTTGTTTCTAGTTAAAATAGACACCCCAAGTATTTTCTATCAAAAATTCAGGTCTAAATTCCATGAATTTTATTTTTGGTGAATTTTTAAAGGTCACTGTCCAGAACAGAGCAGTGCTGGGCAGATTTATGTTCTAACTTATTTCAATCAAATTTTCAAGTTTATATTCACTAATCTCACAAACCCAACATTATTTAAACAAAATAAAGCATTTAACAACAAATTTCTAGCAAGATAAAACCCAAAATTCATCAAGATAACCATATAAATTCAAGGACAGAATCAGGTAACATATTAGACACTTACTTGAATCGTATGAACATGCATGCAATCTAAGTATAATTTCCAGTCTTCAAACTTTAAATTTTCCTTCTTGTCTTGCTTCTATTTTTTCAGATTTTCAAGCTCTCAAATCCTCTCTCTCTCTCTCCTCTTAGTTTGGTTCGGTTGTGTAAGGAAAATAGAAGAAAGATGAGAACATGTGTTGATTTTACCCACTTGCTAACCGTGTGTCATCTTCATTGACACATGGCTTCATTCTAAACTAAGTATTTGTCCCACTAATAACCCACTTTCTTATGCAATATGTCATATTATAGGTTATCCTACTAATAACCCACTTTCTCAGAGTTGTTTCACATTTTAGGTTACAACCTCTTTTTGCACCATATTTCAGGTTACACTATACTTGCACCACATTTTAGGTTACAACCCGTTTTTTGCACCATATTTCAGGTTACACTATACTTGCACCACATTTTAGGTTACAACCCGTTTCTGCACTATATTTTAGGTTACACTATTCTTGCACCACATTTTAGGTTACAACCCGTTTTTGCACCACATTTCAGGTTACAACCTATTTTTACCTTCTTTATTAACTAACTTAGGGATTTTCAACTAGGGTATTTTTAGGGTGTCACAGACTTCTTCCATTTTTAAGTTACCAATCTTCAATTAGTCATACTACATGCCTCTCTGTCAAATCTCAGCTCAAAACAATCATCCAAGCTCATTTAATTGCATCCACAACATTTAGGGACTAAAACAAAAAGAAACAAAACTTCAAAAGATACCATTAACTACTTTAACCACTAGCCGCATCGATACACAAAGGCCTGTATCGATATGCTCCTAACTAAAAAGCTTCCAGTTATGAATTCACAAAGCCCGCATCGATACACCCTTAGGCTGTATCGATACACGAATTTCCAGTAGCTCAAAACCGTACCGATACACCTTCGTGTATCGATACCCCTAGTCAACTACACGAGGACCGTATCGATATGTTTTCGACCGTTTCGATACACTATGCCTAAAATAGCTTAGCCGTGTCGATACAGGTTGTCGAGTATCGTTACGCCTAGGCCTGAAATGTCACATTTTGCTGGTTTTTCACACTTTAATCCAATCAAGAACATTCTAACATTCTTCCAGCATGCATACATCATATCTAAACATCAAAGTTCAATCATACAAGGCAGAATCAGCATCATAACATTCCAATATGCATCAAGAGAATCTATAGGCATGCAACCTATGCAAAATAATCACTCAAGAGCCAAAATACAAGCTAAAGCAAATACCAATAAGTAAAGGCCATTTACAAGTCAATAAGGGCATCTCAAACTTGCCACAAAACAGGGAGTTTCAAAATACACTCTCCCAAAACATAAAGGCATCCTCCCATTGCAACCTATTATTACTAATAAGTAAACATAAAACCATACTTAAGCTAAGTCTCACTCCTTGGGATCCTTCTTGCTTCCTTGCTGCCCAAAAATGCTAATTCTCTGTATTGTTGGAAAAAAGAGCATAAGCAATATTGCCTAGTGAGGGATGCTCAAAACAAACCAACAACAACAATGCATTTTAAACCATTTCTCATTTAGAAAATCTCTATCTCATCATGCTCAATCTATCTCATGCTTGAAATCATTTTCAAAGAAAAATCCACATTATCTAAACCACATGTACCATCTATCTCATGCATTAATCAAAATGCAAAGTCTCAAAGCAAAGTCATACATGCTTGTTTCTCATAAAGCATTTCTCAAAACATAATACCATATGAAATCTCATTTCATTAAATCATTTATAAACAAGGTACATGGGAATCTCATATATTGGTATTTAGGTAACATTACTCGGATATGCGGATAGCTTGACGAAATCTCATATCGTCAAGTCCTACCTCGGTGGAATCTCACATCACCGAACTCTCATGGTGGTATCTCTCATCGCCACAAAGCTTGATGGAATCTCACATCATCAAGACCTACCATGGTGGAATCTCTCATCACCACACTCTCACTTTGGAACGGGATGACACTATCCCCATTGCCCGAACCAAAGAGCATGTACGAATTTTGTATATTATAGTGCACTTCTCATCCTATTGGTCGACCAATTATATCCGGTAACAATAATCTCATCTCATGCCAATATACTCATTTTAACCATCATTTACATACTGTTTTTTCCATGCATCAATATAAATCATTCTCATCCCATTTCAAAAGAATAATTATGCATAGCAATATCTCAACAATATATATCTATTCAAAATCATAATTCTATCTCATGGGATTTCATAAATCATCAAATCATTTCTCAAAACATGTATAAAACAGTAGGTTTAATTCTATCTTCAAAACATGAGCATGGTCATAAAATCAATGGGTTAAAAAACGAGAAATAGGAGCGAAACATCTCAAACTTACTTTCGGGCTTATATTAGTGTTTTAAACTCAATCTAAACCCTAAAACCTTCCTTTCAAATCCTTAAAAGGCTTTTAAAACCAATTCCACTCACCAACGTCTCGCTCACTTTGTCGAAGCGTAATCAAGCTTCTAAAGCTCCCGAAACTTCACTGATTGTTTTCGAAACATTCTCCCCTATTTATACCACACAAGAACAGAGAATTAATGCATCTCAATGCATTAAAAACACCAGCAACCTAGAGCCACTTCACTGTTTTGCCCAAAAACACCAAAACGCCTATCCGAAACAACAGAAAACACCTTCGATTACTCTACAAACTCAACCCAGCCAAAACCCAACACTTCCATCCAATTTAAATCATCAATTAACATAAAAAAAACCTAATTGCATCCTTATATCCCCATCAACACCAAAACCACATTATCACCACAAAAACCAAAATCTAGCAACCTAAACAACTAGAGATCCAACCTATTTCGGGATTCCTATGATAAATCCTTCATTTCAACATCATTTAACATCCAAGACATGATTAAAATCAATCTCAAATTAACCAAAACAGTACCAATACGAAAATCTTAAGAAATCATCTTTCAAAGCTTGATCTAACAATTTTCATCAAATCGATTATAAAACATTGCTATCAAACACAATTAGAGAGCCAAAAACTTGGGAATTTCAATAAAGAACCTTGATTAGAGGAGTTGAATGAAAATTACCTCTAATTCTTGCCTATTCCTTCAATTGACAAGATTAGATGAGATATATTCAAGAATCCTTTGAGATTATTGAAAGAATTGTCAAGAAAATCATTTGTAAATCAAGGTGAAATGAGAGGATGAAGATCTATAGAAGTTTGAGAGAAAAAGAAGCGTTTAACCGATGACAAAATAAGAGAAAATGAAGTTACGTTAAAATAGATTTTAGATTATTAAATCCCTTTTAATAAAATCTCCTTTTAATTCCTTTTTAATAGAACACATTTAAAAATGGTCAATTAAAGGAAAATGCCCATTAAATATATATTAGCTCCCTAAAGATTCTAAGTTTTGGCCCTCTTTCAAAATAGTCCTTGAAACAGATTTTACATTTATACAAAACAATCACTAACCCGAAATGTCAATCCTCCAAAATTCATTTTCCAAAATTGACTTCACCAAACCTTTATATATTTTTTAGAGGAATTTAGAAAATTTTCCCATAATTTTATCATATCTCGAACCACGTTTTCCCTGAACCACTCCCGAACTAACTCGGATCTCTAGTCTAGGTTCTAAGGACATCGAGTCCACCTTAAAGACTCCTAGGCCCAAAATCGGGGCATTACAAATCGTATCGACACGGTCTTAGAGTATCGATATGCCCCTGTTTTTATACTATGCCTGTACCGATACGCCTATACGCGTATCGATACACCCTCTTAAATATGCACTACGGCTCTTTCTGTTTTGAGATAGGTATCGATACAGTTATTCGAGTACCAATACGGTAGGTTGCAGAAGTGCATTTATTACGAGAAAAATGGAGCCCAACAGCTCTATTGATGATCTCAACCACCAAAATGGCTAGAAATCAATGCAATGGTATATAAACAAGCCTCTAAAGCTACAACAACAACTATTGAACTTATTTGCAACAATCCAAGCATATATCTAAACCCTTGAGCTATTAGAGTCAAATTCTTGTAACCCAACTTGTGTAATTCTCATTGTATTATTTTGTTTCAAGTTTGGGAGTGTTGAAGTGTAATTGGGCAATACATTAACCTAGTGATAGGTGTTTTTCAGATTTCCAAAACATTTTCTGTATTTAGAGAGTCTTGGTTAGTCTTTGGGTAGAAAGATTAACCGGTTTGTAAAGTTTCCTCCTAATCCGAGAAAAGAGGACGAATTTTTAGTGAAATTGGTTGAAAATACTTAGTGGGAGCTAAGGTAGTGGATGTAGAGCTTGCTCTAAGCTTGAACCACTATAAATTGCTTTGTCCTTATTTTTCACATTTTAATTTTGCTCCTTTCAATTTTAAAAAGCCAATTCACCCCCTCTTGGCCATTTTCGATTCGATTGATCCACTCAACATGATATCTTCCATTGATGAATTCTTTAAGCTTTGATTTCTTTTCTTTTTATCTAGTTCAACATTATAAATAAAAAGAAATTATATATTTAGTACCTTAAACTATGCTCGCGTTACTTTTTAGTACCCCAATTATTATTTTTTACAAAATAGTATCTAATCTTACGTTTTTGTTCTATTTTGGTACATCTACTGTTTAAAATTAAAAGAAATGGTGATGTGGCTTGGGTTAATAACACTTTTAGTCCAAAACTTATACAATATAGCAATTTAGTCTAAAATTCTATCAATTTAAACATTATTTTATTTTTTGGATTAAAGTTGTAAACTCCTCTTTTTTCTTCTTCTTCCAATCAAACACTTTTTTGGGTTTTGGAGTTTAAAAACACGCCAGGGATAATCAAAATTTTAGGATCTGGGGATCATTGGAGCGCTAATGCGGGGTCCTTTGGAAGACCCAAATTCCACGATCGAGATATCGACAAGAATAAGAGGTGTGAGAAAAGGACGAGACAAAATTCTATCAAAATTAAGATGATATTTTAAATTGATAAATTTTAGACTAAATTAATAATATATATATAAGTGTATTGGACTCTGTGATTATACCAAGACATGTCATCATCTCCGTTAGTTTTTAACGGTTAGGGTACCAAAATAGAACAAAAACATAACGTTAGGTACTATTTTGCCAAAAATAATAGGGTAAACTACACCAGGTACCAAAATTGTTCAACTAGCACTGAACTTCATTCTGTGAGTCGAGTATGCCACTGAGCCGTTAAAACCTAAACTTCGTTATGACTTTTAACCCAAATTTGTTTACGTCGCTGATGTTGTGATGACGTTTTTTTTGAAACTTTTATGTGTCCCCGCACTTTTTATAAAAAGTTGAATTTCTGGGGGTTCTTTTTTGAAAATTTGTGTTTTGAAAAAAATGAAGACTTGGAGCCGCCACCAGCCACTAAGGTAGGTCAGACACAATAAAAACCAGATATTCATTTTAAAAGGGTTTGGGAGTTGGTTACGTGTGCGGAATGATTAGCACCCCCATCACGCCTAGAAATCGGTACCAAAATATTTGTTGCTTTTAATTGATGGAAATTATTGCAACTTAAAATGAATTTGATTTGGTGTTCTTAAATGAAAATTGACTTTAATTGTACCAGCTTTATGAAATTGGTGGTTTCGAATTAGTTGGACACTTAATTAATAAGGATTACTCAGACCATAGATTAAACTGACATCAAATAAGCCCGACTGTCGTGTTAATTTAAGGTTCGACTTTCGTACGTCACCTTTATGCATGATGCAAACATTTAAGCATGATGTCATGATACTGTCAATTTTAAATTATCATTTACCTTTAGACGGTAAAGATTAATTCAAATATTTGGTCAACATCCATTAAGGCAGGACTGTTACGACACAAATATCGAAATTAATGAATACCTCTTTTATGATTTAAATTAATTAACATGCAATCAAAATATTAAAGGTCACATGTATGACAATTAAAAATGCATGCCACAATAGACATGCTAACATAAAAACGAGGTAAATGCAAATAAAGGCATGAAATAAATGAAAAGAGAAGATCTTAATTACTACATTAACATTATATTATATGTAAACCATATATTATATAAAGACACTATATATTGTATATTATAAAGAAAACTATAGGTTATATAAAGCTATATATTATAAACAAATATTATGTCGAATATAATCATATACTAGATATGGCAACCACATATTTATCAACAACCATGGCCTTAAATATCTACACATCACATTTATTAATATGGTAAAAAGGGACTGAAATTAAAGAAATTAAAAGAACATTGCATAAATAAAAAGAAATGCATGATAAATGGGAAAACACAACACTGAAATGGACCAAAATTGATCAAAAAAAGATTTCTAAGGGCTAAAACGCAATTTTACCACAAGAAGGAGATTAAAATTAAAAGGGGGACTAAATTGAAAGATCGTTTAAAATTCCAGGAACCACGGTTGGGGTTTTGAAAAGTAGAATGGCCGCGATCGTGATTAACAAGGGAATGAGGGATTTAAGATGTGAAAATCTCTTTTTTATAACCCTAAAACGATATAAATAGGGTGTTTAACCCAAAAAACAGACCATTTTGGCCATTACTTCGAAAACCAGAATAATCTCCTATTGGAGTATGCCCAAAGACCAATCATGAGATGATTGTAAAAGACATTTATTTTATCTTGTTTATTAATAAAGTCATTATTATTATTTCAGTATTATTCTATGCATCTATAAAGAAACTGAATTATAATAAAGTCCTTAGAATAATATAGTTATTCTTGAATTCCTTAGTCGAGAATTATTGTGGGCGTGGACAACAATAATATATTAAGAATAATATGTAGTTGATTGATAACAAAGTGTTGTTATTGACATAGAGATGTCAAAATCAATACATAAGTATGTGTTAGAGAACGACATACTGGACTGACCCGCTATGAGCATGTTTCTTGGATTATTATGTGACGGTCACAACATTCCTCATGGTGATAACTAAGTGTATGATCCTCAGACTTGAGATCATCATTATTTCAATATCGAGAGTGACATATTTTGATGCAGTCAAACGTGTGTTGTAACAGACTACAATATAAAGACTGATATTGGATATGTCACACTCTATATAGCGAAATATGGTTGATCAAGATAGGATTTGTCCCTCCTACATAATAGGAGTAATATCGTAGGCCACTTGGTTGAGTGAGACTAGAAAATGCATGGCCATGCTCGAATAAATTGATATGAGATATCATAGTTATTCGTTTATCATAGTTTATTCAAGATATCAAGAAATATTAGATGGACTATACAAGTGTGACTAATCCATGACTTGTGTTCAATCTAGATATAAGGACAAAAGGATGTAATACGTAAAAGAAGTTAATCACAGAAAAAAGGTAAAGTCAAACCACGACTTCATGTAACTTAGGTAGCAATGATGTATTGCTAGATGCTACTCATTGTTTGAAATATTAGAATTATTCTAGATATTACTACTAATGTTACATGAACCTACAAGGGTCACACCCTATGATTGAAACGAACAAATATCAACTAGATAACATGTGTACAAAATTGTTGTACACGTAATAATTATTAAAGACAAAATTATTATAATTATTGTAATTATAGATAATCTTGTTTATATATATTTAAATAATTAGATAATTATTGTAATTATCAAACACTAATAAAGTATATATATCCCTAAAGAAACCTAATTAAAATAGAATCAGATTCTACATATTTAATTGTATTCGGTTAAATATATTATATATTTAATGAATTCAAATTAAAGTGGAATTAGATTCTACATATTTAATTATATTCAGTTAAATATATTGTATATTTAATGAATCCGAATTTAATTAGAATTAGGTTTTTGAATGCTATATAAAGGCATAAGGTCTAGCAGCCAAAGTATGCTTTTTCAAAAAACCTCTCTAACAGTTAGAGAAGAGAAAATATTGTTCGTTCTTGTTCGGGTGGACTGCGTAGAGGTCGGAGTGCTATTGTGACGACTCGAATTCGATTTGGTTTATCCTAATTCCCTAAGGATATCAAGATACCATATTTATTAAGGTCTAATCACCCCGAATTCATCCCTTGTACATGGATCACTGACGAAATTCGCTGGATAATATTTCCGCTGAGCCATGGGGTGTACCAACATTTCCCAATAGTGGTATCAAAGCCACTTGTACGATACAATTTCGGACTTAAATACTTGGATGATGTTTTTTTATGAGACGCATTTTATTATATTAGGGTTTATTCGATTTTTGACAAATATATGATATTTTACACATTAGATCGTTTTACGCCTAATCTGAATAAATTAAGTTGATTGTTCCCAGTGATTAAAGAGTTAGCCACATATATGTTTGGGTTTTCGGATGTTAAGCGTTGACATATATGAGAAATAGTTATATTCAGACTAATGGTTAGTCTATAGATAACGTGCGGGGAAAGAAACAAATAGTTGTTCAAGTAAAAACCTCGTGGATTTGAAATCCTAAAAAAGCGATAATGTTGATAAAAGTTATCAAATCCTGAGATTTTTACATAGCAATTAAGACCTCAATAATAAACCGCTCAATGTGTAACCCCCTTAGCCCGGCCTAGACGCCCGACCCGAACTAAAAAAATTACACGTGGAAAACCGAAACCAACTCGTTAAAGCCGACATCAATTAACAACCCTTTTTTCTTTTTTATCTTCTCTAGATGCACATTAAGATCCTATATGTTAAACAAAGCATTTTAAAAGAAACGACACAACGATCTGAGTTCAATTAGGGGTTCAATTGCGCAAGCTACACATTTGAGGACCAAACTATAATTTCTAAAAATTTCAGAAACTAATTCAATTTTAAGATTACCAATCCTTAATTTGTCATGTAACATGCCACCATGTAAAAATTCATCACAAACGAATCATCCAAACTCAACCAATTGAACATACAACATTCAGGGACCAATATGTAACTTTTCAGACTCTAAAAGATACTTTTAACTAAAAAATAACGGTCAGGTATTGGTACCCTCAAGCCCGTATCGATACGCGGGGAGGCAGTAGCCAAGGTTGGAAAAAAGGTATTGGTACCCTTCCCCGTGTATCGGTACGCCCTTCAAACTTTGCATAGGCGTATCGATACGCTCCCAACTCGTATCGATACCCTTGTGTTATTTGGCCTAAGTTTTTCCTTCGAGTATCGATACTCAAACCCAAGTATCGATACCCAGACCAGATATGCACTTCGAACAGCCTTCAATTCACATTTAACATCAAGAAATCACATCCAAAACATCCATACATGCTAGGACATGTATATCTAACACATATGTATCAACATCTAAACATATTTCAAGCATTAGATATGGCAATTCATGAAGAGTATAGAACTATATAAGTATGCCTTTAAACAATAACCATAGCATAGCTAAAATACCAAATAAAAGTCCATAAACCATATAGAGGCCAATTATAAGTCTCAAAACACAAACTAAACATGCTAAAGGTGTTTCACATCGTCAAACAATCCATGAGTGGAAATTCCTCCCATTGCCTCTTATTACACTAAAGTGAAAATACATACTTTGCTTAGCCAAAACACTTGGATATCCTTTGCTTGCTTGCTGCCAAAAATGCTCAATTCTCTGCACTGATGAAACAAATGAGCGTAAGCACAAAGCTTAGTGAGGACCACTATAAAACCAAAGCATTCATCAATGCATTTTAAAAACCAAATCACCATTCTTTGTAAACACATGCCTTCCTTTAAAACATGCACTTAAAAACACCATTTCCTCTTTCAAATCCACGTGCTCATAGCATCATTAATTACAACAGCAAAAACCTTTGCTCATGCTTAAACCAAGCATAACATGCATTCTTGCATAAATCTCAAGCATCACATGCTTTCTCAAAATAAGCATTCATCATTGATTCATTATATCATCATCATTATATTGGCTCGCAAGTGATCAATAACAAGAACCATATCAAAACACAACACAATCAGATACGCGGATTACAAGCGTTGTCCCACACGCTTCATACATACTACCGACTACACAAGGTGGAGTTTAATGGCACAATCACAACCCCTCAACACCTGTGATGGAGTTTAACAACACAATCACAACCCCTCAACATCACTCGTCGGTAGTTGTATAATTCCAGTAACGAGAGCACGGGACACAAACCACAAGAAACACACACAAGATTAAACCATCCTCTGTTGTGATCTTAGCCTCGATCGTTAGGGTACTTGGATGGAGTTTACGGCACAATCTCAACCCCTCGAAATCCAAGGTGACTTAATTTACGGTGCACCCAATCCTATAGCCGGCTAACTATATCCGATTAAAATAACCAAAACCATTTTCCATCACTTGCCAATATAATCATTATTCAACAACATTTCACTGTTTTATCAAAGTATAAACCACAATGTCGTTTTTCACAAGCAATAACATGTTTAAAATCAATTATTAAATCGCATAAACACAAGGATCATTTACCATGTGCATCCTTAACAAAATGGCATTTAAAAACAGCAACAACATTGCTCTAAACATGCTTTAAAACAGTAATTAAACCACATTTAAATTAAGTGCATTTTAAACCAAAACATAGCACAATCCGAGAGAGACTTTCACTTTACTTACTCTTGAGCTTAGCTAAGTGTTTCAAACTTACACTAAGCTCCCAAAACCACGTTCAAAACGTTTCAAAGCTAGAAAACTCTTTTCCACTCACCAATACGCGAAACTTCGCTTGCCGACACGAAGATCACTCGTCCGAAGCTTCCAAAATTGCTTCGCTTGTTTCCGGATCAATGTCCCCTGCTTTTAGAGCATCAAAAACAGAGATCCAATGAATTAAAATGCATTCCAACTCCATCAACTAAACACAAACTCGTTGCCCAGTAAAACTACATCAATTTACCAATCCGAAACAACCGAAAACTCAATCAATTGCCTCCTAAACCAAGCCCAGCAAACAATCATCACTTCCAATCATTAATATTCATCAAATCACATCTACAAACAACCTAAACCCTTCCTTATACCTTCAGCAATCATATAACCATCAAATCACTTCAAAAACACAATTAAAACTATCATAAAACTCAAGGATCTCAAGAATTTCGAGATCTATATTGTCAAAACCCATTTTCAACATCAAGATTAACTTAAAACTTGATTAAAACCAATCATGAACAGATCACATCATAATCATTACGAAAATTGGAAATTAAAGCATCATTTTACAAGATTTCAATCTCAAATCAAAACTACCATTAAAACTCAATCGAAATCATCATTAAAGAGTCAATAATCTTGGGAATTTCAATAGAGAACCTTGATTAGAGGTTGAGAACATGATTTACCTCCAATCCTTGCCTTCCTAGCAATTTGACAAGTTTATCTTTCAAAATCTTGAAGAAAAAATGTGAAGAACTTTAGAAACGAGTTTAGAAATGAGAAGAGAGTTTGAGAGAAATGAAATCTAGAGAAAAGAGATTGGGAAATGTGTTTGGCTGAAATGAGAGTTGAAAACTTAGTTACGTGATTGAAACTTCCCAAATTATCTAATTTACTTATTAATTAAATAAAAGCCAAATAAAACTAATTATTTAAAAACCATTTAAAACACATGTCAAATTGAGGGAATGCATAATTGCACAAAAGCTCCCTAAATATTCTAAGATTTTGACTCTTCTATTGAAAATTGCATTTTTCCCACAATTTTAAAACTTTACATTTTGGTCACTGCCCAAAATGTACCACTTCCACAACCCACTTTGTAAAATTTATTTAACCAACCTATTAAACATGATTTTAGAGGATTTTAGCAATTTTGTCATATTTTTATCCTATCCCGAACCTTGATCTCCCTGAACCACTCAAAAAGATTCAAACTAGACCCGACCGGCCCGATCTGATGTATAAAACATCTAGGCCCAAAAACCAGGGCGTTACAACTCTCCCCCACTTAGGAAATTTCGTCCTCGAAATTTTTACCTTAAGGAAAAAGATGTGGGAACTACCTCAACATATCTGCCTTGCTTTCCCAAGTGGCATCCTCAACTCCTCGGTGTCGCCACAACACCTTCACAAGCTTTATCGTCTTGCCACGAAGAACTTTGTTGCTCGAATCAAGGATCTTCACTGGTTCCTCGTCATAAGACAAATCCATATTCAACTCTATCTCCTCAACAGGCATCACATGCGAAGGATCCGATCTATACCTTCACAACATCGAAACATGAAACACATCATGAATCCTTTCCAACTCGGGAGGCAACCTCAATCTATAAGCCACGAAACCAATATGTTATACAACCTCATAAGGTTCAATAAACCTCGGGCTAAGCTTACCCTTACGCCCAAATCTCATCACCTTCTTCTAATGCGATACTTTCAAAAACACACGTTCGCCAACTGCGAACTCAATCTCCTTACGCTTCAGATCTGCGTAAGACTTTTGCCGATCTGATGTTGCCTTCAAGAGCTCACAAATGAGCTTCACCTTCTCGGTGGTTCCTTTCAACATAGCCAGCATCAAAATCAACTTTTGCCCAGTTTTCGCTCAACAAAGAGGCGTTCTACACTTTCTCCCATACAAAGCCTCGTATGGAGCCATTTGAATGCTTGCCTGATAACTATTGTTGTAAGAAAACTCAGCCAAAGGCAAGTGCTTCTCCCAAGATCCCTTAAAATCAATAACACAACATCTCAGCATGTCCTCCAGCACCTGGATAACACGCTCTAACTGTCCATCCGTTTGAGAATGATAAGAGTACTAAAATTTAATTGTGTACCCAAAGCTTGATGCAAACATTCCCAAAACCTCGATGTGAACCTCGGATCTCTATCTGACACTATAGACTTCGGCACCCCGTGCAACGCACAATCTCAGCAATATACAGCTCAGCTAGCTTATCCAATGTATACGTAGTATGCACAGGCAAGAAATGTGCACACTTCGTAAGGCGGTCAACAATCACCCAAACAGAATTCTTTTTTGATGGTGACAAAGGTAAACCAGACACGAAATCCATGGTAATCCTTTCCCACTTCCATTCTGGGATTTTCAATGGTTGCAACAACCTAGAAGAAACCTGATGTTCAGCCTTCACTCGCTGACAAGCCATGCATTTTCCAACAAATTTGGCAACATCCTTCTTCAACCACACCCAATAGTACTCATCCTTCAAACCACGATACATCTTCGTACTACCAGGGTACATAGCGAAAGGACTACTATGAGCCTCAGTCAGAATAGTGCGCCTAAACTCAGCATCATTCGGCGCCACTATCCGACTCCCAAAGCACAGAACACCATCGTCATTGAAATAGAAATCCGAAGGCTTACCATCCGCAATATCCTAAATGTGAGGAACAAGAGAATCATCAAGCAATTGCTTATCCTCGATCAACTGAATCAAGGATGGTTTCACTTGCAATTCGGTAAAAAGACCACCATCTCATGATATGCTCAAGCGAGCAAACATCGCCCTCAACTCCACAACCACCTTCCTGCTCAAAGCATCAACCACAACATTTGCCTTCCCAGGATGATACTCGATCGACAGATCATAATCCTTAAGCAACTCCACTCATCGTCGTTGCCTAAGATTCAACTCCTTTTGAGACATAAGATACTTCAAACTCTTATGATCTGTGAATACCATACACTTCTCGCCATACAAGTAATGCCTCCAAATCTTCAAAGCAAACACAACAATCGTGAGCTCAAGATCATGAGTAGGGTAGTTACGCTCATGCACCTTCAACTGTCTAGATGCATATGGCACTACCTTACCCTCTTGCATCAACACACAACCCAAACCAACATAGGATGCATCACTATAGACTACAAACTCCTTACCAAACTCAGGTTGAGTCAAGACAGGAACTTGCCTCAGCTTCCTTCAGCCTCTCAAAAGCTTGTTGCCTCGCATTTGTCCACTCAAAGCGAACATTCTTCTGCAACAACTTGGTCAAAGGTGCAGCAATCTTCTAAAAACCCTCGACAAACCTACGGTAATATCCAGCCAAGCCAAGAAAACTTCGCACCTTTGTCACCGACTTGGGCACTTTCTAATTCATCACTGCCTCTATCTTATGTGGATCAACACGAATACCCTCGGGCGATACAACATGTCCAAGGAATACTATCTCTCTAAGTGAAAAACTCACACTTGCTCAGCTTAGCATAAAGCTGGTTCTCCAACAACACTTGCAACACTATCCTTAAGTGTCTATCATGATCCCTCTCGATACGAGAGTACACAAGGATGTCATCGATGAACACTACCACAAACTGATCCAAAAACTCATGGAATGCGCGATTCATCATGTCCATGAAAGCAGCAGGTGCGTTGGTTAATCCAAAAGGCATCACTAAGAACCCATAATGGACGTACCTTGTCCGAAAAGTCGTCTTAGGTACGTCTACATCCTTCACCTTCAACTGGTAATACTCTGACCTCAAATCAATCTTAGAAAACACTGAGGCTCCTCGAAACTGATCAAAGAGATCATCAATCCTTGGCAAGGGATACTTGTTCTTGAATGTCAACTTGTTCAGTTGCCGATAATCTATACACATCCACATTGTCCCATCTTTCTTCTTTACAAATAACACCGGCGCACCCCAAGGTGATACACTCGGCCGGATGAACCCTCGGTCAAGCAACTCCTAAAGTTGCGTCTTCAACTCTTTCAGCTCTTTTGGTGTCATTCGATAAGGAGCAATGGACACCGGAGTCGTATTCTCATACAACTCGATACCAAACTCAACTTCTCTGTTTGGTGGTAATCCAGGCAACTCTTCCGGAAAGACACCCGGAAAATCGCAAACGGTTCTGATGTCTTGCACACGTACATCCTTTGCACCAGGATTCATCACATATGCAAGATAAGCATCACAACCCATCCTTAGCATACGGCTTGCTTCCAAAGCTGAAACAACATTAGACAAGAATTTCACATTCTCGCCTACTATCACCACCTCATAATCATCAGCAAGCTTCAAGGTAACTCGCTTAACATCGAAATCAACAACAGCCTTATGCACAAACAACCAATCCATCCCAAGAATTACATCAAAACCATAAAAAGGTAATTCCATCAAATCCACAGGAAAAATATGACCCTGCATGGACAAAAGGCATCTTCTATACAACTTCCTTGTGACCACAGTCTCACCAAAGGAACTAGTCACTTGCATTCCTACTCTCAACAACTCAACAGGTGTATCGAAATCACCTTTTATTTTGGTTTTAAATAAATACGGCTTGCGTGTCTTTCTTTCTTCTATTGTAATTCTCTTCTAATCTTACTCCCTCGTATGAAAAACGAGTTTATGAAAAATTGTAATATTTGCGGAGAAAGCATGGACCAAAGGATCAGAATGATGGGCCGATCAAAGGTGGATTAGGTGCTTGAGAAAGAAGTTCTATCTTTAGTAATTTTGGTTCTCTCATTGGCTTGGGATGGGCCACCTTAGTTTTAAGGGCTATAACCATTGCATTTATATTTACTGCTTTATATGTATGTGATACAATGTATTTTTTAGCATGATGGTTGATGCTCGCGTAAAAGTGCCCCGCAATAGTGAAAGTGTACACGTCTCAAGTAATATAATGATAAGTATATCGAGTATCATCTTCACAGGGATTGGGCTAGCCTTTTGATCCTACTTCCTCGCACTGCAAAATAAATAAAGTAGAAACACAGATTAATTGTTGGCTTTGGAGTAATCTAAAAATACTAAAACTAAAATAAGCCAGAAAATAAAGTAAAGAGAAATCAAGATGAGATAATGGGTCGGATTAGAATGCGTCGTAGGGTAGAATCCTATTGACTTGTCTCTGTCTTGAATGCAATAACACAAAACTGTCGTGGTAGTAACCTAAGTCCCTACCACGGTTGCAATGGTTGAGTCCTTGCCGCGGAAATCCCTTACTCTTGGGCAGATGCTGTTAAGGTTCGACAAAGCGTCCTTGGATGGTTCCTCCTTATCCCTAAGCTCGGAACACTGGTTGATGGTTGAACTTCGATGATACCTTCCGGCGTGAACCAAAGACAAACACCAACTATTCTAACACTTCTTTTAGCCGCTGAAACTCTTAAACTATCCCTAGGCCGAGTTAGTTAACACTACGTGCGATGAAAACCGTGCTTATTCGTTTCATGATTTCAACTCTCCCGATATTGAACAAATAGATAACCTCACAATACTCTCTCCTGATAAGTATGCAAGAATGATTGAAGCCAAGAATAAGCAAACCATAACTTTATTATATTGAGAACTTAAACAAATACAATAGTCTTCACACAACTACTAAACAAACTAATCCTAACCCTAAAGGAAATTAGAACATAATAAAAACTAGATCCTAAGCTAAGCTCTCTCTGTCTCTCTTCTCCACTATTCGACTCCCTTGATGATGGCGGCAAGCCTCCTTTATACAGGGGAAGGTGTAGGAAAAAATCCTTCTTGGAGAGGAAGTTAAGTTGGACTTGGACTTAACTTTATTAAAGAGGTGGATCTCTTTAATTTAATACATTATTCACTTTTGGCCAAAAGTCCAACTTTATCCTTCCTTCCATGTTTTTGTCCTCTTCTTGAGCTCCAACTGCCACGCAACGTGTGTAGAAAAAACCGGCATTTAAAGCTCTACAAATCGACTACCACTTTGCATATTTTGTCCTCCGGCATGTTGAGTAGTACACTATCGCAGCATGGCATTCTGTTGCCTCAGCATTGGTTTGGAACTGGATCTGCTCCGCAAGGCTTCATTCTTCATAAATCAGCTTCCCTCAGTAGAAGCTGTCAGTTGTGGCTTGGCTCGACCAGGGTCTGTTACTAGCTAGTTCTGCCTCATCCTTTCTTTTTCTTCATTGCTATCACGGCATCTCTTGCCCTGGCAGCGTGCAAATCTACAAAAGTGCCAAACATGCATCAAACAGTACCTTTTTTCATAGAATAAACAACATATAAAGATCAAAGGCATAAATGATAAAATCAATGCATGAAGGGCCATAATGTAGCTCAAATGTGTGTAGGTTGAGTGATAATTGCCATTTTAGAGGGTGAAAATATAGGACTTTTGGGCACTTATCAATGGTAGCTGCTTAAATCATAATAGAATGATGAGATTAATATAACAAAACCCTCCAATTTTAATAAAACTAGTCATCCAATATTAACCCTCGTTAAAACCTCGATCGGTACTATGTAGGTTTTGCCAAAGCAAAATACTTAGATCTATCTTGGTTAAACGCGAAGAGTAAGCAAGTGATATTCAGTGGTAGTAATATTGGTTAAACTAGGTTGTTCTAATAAGATTAGAAACCTAAAGACTAATGATTGTTAAAGGACTTTGGTAATTGAAATACAATATGAAAGTGCATGTCTAGGATTGGTTCTTTGAAAGACTTGGTTTTTAAGCGTGCCCAGTACACCACCTCTCTTCTCATAAGTTACCTACTTGGTGCATTGTTCATTATTGTGCTTTCTATTAGACCATATGAACTTTTGTTTTGAACAAATAGTTGTTCACCAAATATAGGAGTTACATGAGATGTAATTAGCAAGTGTTGCTTGCCTAAATAATTAAATTCTAGGAGTAAAGCCAAAGCTGGCCTAGGATGTAATGAAATATGGATCCTTACCCACTAGAAATACTTAGAGTAAGTTTTTTTTTTCAATTTTGAGGGTTTTTAATAGTGAGAATGTATTTTCTTTATAAACATGATAAAAGGTACTTACAAATCATATTTTACCATTGTAGACTTTATGGCAAACTCAAACACATTATCATTGTGATCCATCCTTGAGAAGGACAAATTGAATGGCTTGAACTTTCTTGATTGGTTTTGTAACTTAAAGATTGTCCTTAAGCAAGAACGTAAACTACAAATCATCGAAGAACGTGTCCCTAAAAATCTAGCGAATGATGCCTCCAAAGATGAAAGGGAAGCTTTTGAGAAATACTAAAATGACATGGTAGATGTTGGATGCTTGATGCTTGCGACCATGACCTTTGAGCTTTAGAAGCAACATGAGGACATGGTTCCCTATGAGATGGTTAAAAATCTTAAAGAATTATATGAGGGGCAAGCTCGTCAAGAGAGGTATGAGACCTCTAAGGCTTTGTTTCGATGCAAAATGTTGAAAGGAACTCCAGCGGGAACTCATGTTCTCAGAATGATAGGGTATATTCAGACCCTTGAAAAATTGGGCTTCCCTCTAAGTGTTGAATTGGCTATTGATGTTATCCTGCAATCGTTGCCAGATAGTTTTAATCAGTTTGTTCTTAATTTCAATATGAACAAAATTAACAAATTGTTGCCCTAGTTGCTTGGTCTGTTAAGAACAGCAGAAAATAACATGAAAAAGGTTGGTTGCAAACCTATTCTGATGGTCCGAAAGGATGACAGAAAAGGAAAGCCCAAAACCAAGGCAAAGCCAAAGCCCAACAAAGGAAAAAGTTGCATTGAAACCCAAAGGAGGAGTTGAAAAAGAAGGAAAGTGTTTTCATTGCAACAATGCTGAGATTGGAAGAGAAATTGTCTTGTCTATCTTGAGGACATCAAGAGGGCAAGAGAAAATGGACAGTCCAGATCAGGTATTTATGTTATTGATATTAATATATCAACATTTACTTCTTGGGTATTAGATACCGGTTGTGGCTCACACATTTGTACTTCTGTACATGGACTAAGAAGGAGTTGAAAATTGGCAAAAGGAGATATGAACCTTCGAGTTGGAAATGGAGCAAGAGTTGTTGCATTAGCTATATGAACATATACTTTGTCATTACCTAGTGGATTTGTTTTAGATTTAGAGGATTGTTATTTTGTACCTAGTTTGACTAAAAACATTATTTCAATTTCTTGTTTGGACAAGATTGGTTTTGAGATTATCATTAAGAATAATAGTTGTTCTTTTTCCCTCAATAATGCTTTTATGGTACGGCTCAATTAATCAATGGCCTCTATATCTTAGATCAAGACAACTCCATATATAACATAAATACGAAAAAATCAAAAACAAATTACTCTAATCAAACTTATTTTGTCATTGTCGCATGGGTCATATAAGTGAGAAATGCATATCAAAACTTCATAATGGTAGATTTTTGGATTCTTTTGTTTTTGAACAGTTAAATATATGTGAATCTTGCTTAATGGGAAAAATGATCAAATCACCATTTGACGGTAAAAATGAGCGAGCAAGTGATTTATTAGGTCTAATACACAGTACTGATGTATGTGGACTGATGAATACACAAGCCAAAGGAGGGTTTCAATACTTCATTACTTTCACTGACAACTTCAGTAGATATGGGTATGTTTACCTAATGCATCATAAATCTGAAGCCCTTGAAAAGTTTAAGGAATTTAAGAATGAAGTACAAAACCAGTTAGGAAAAAGTATCAAAGCTCTTCGATCGGATCGAGGAGGAGAATACTTAAGCCTAGAGTTTGATGAACTCCTTAAAGGATGTGGGATTGTCTCACAACTTACACCTCCAGGTACTCCACAACACAATGGAGTCTCGGAAAGGAGAAATCGAACATTGTTAGACATGGTTCGGTCAATGATGAGTCATGTTGATCTTCCAACTTCTTTTTAGGGACATGCGCTAGAAACAAATGCTTTCACACTAAATCGTGTTCCGTCTAAATTGGTTCAAAAGACACCATATGAGATGTGGATTGGGAAGCGTCCTAGTATGTCTTTTATGAAAATTTAGGGATGCGAAGTTTTTGTTAAACATTAGATGTCTACAAAACTCGAACCCAAATCTCATAAATGTTATTTTGTAGGGTATCCTAAAGAAACTAAAGGATACTATTTCTTCAGTCCATCTGAGAACAAAGTGTTTGTTACTCGAACAGGAGTCTTCCTCGAAAGAGAATTTACTCTTGAAAAGGGAAGTGGGAGAAATATTGAACTTGAAGAAATTCAAGATCAACCACAAATCACTGAACCAGAGATTGAACAACCACTAGTTTCACAAATAGTTGAGGAACATCCAACCATTCTTAAAACACAGCCACTGTGGAGATTTGTAAGAGAACGATATGCGCCTGAGAGATATGGATTTCTTGTCGCATTGCATGGAGACGTTCTTCTCATAGACCAAGATGAACCTAAGACTTATCAAGAAACAGTGGAGAGCCCATACTCTGAGAAATGGCTAGAAGCCATGAAATCCAAGATGGATTCCATGTCAGAAAACCAAATATGGACTTTGGTCAACCCATCCAAAGGGGTTAAGCCCAAAGGATGCAAATGGGTTTTCAAAAAGAAAACTGACATGGATGGCAATGTACAAACAAACAAAGGGAGATTAGTCGCTAAAGGATTTCGTCAAATTTATGGTATAGACTATGATGAAACTTTTCCTCTGTTGCTATGTTTAAATCTATCTGGATATTGCTTGTAATAGCTGCATATTACGATTATGAAATATGGAAAATGGATGTCAAAACTGTTTTCCTTAATGAAAAATTAGATGAGGATGTGTACATGAAACAGCATGAGGGTTTTGTCAATCCAAAAGATGCCCTAAAAGTATGAAAACTACAAAGATTCATTTATGGGTTGAAGCAAGCTTCTCGAAGTTGGAATCTTCATTTTAATGAGACAATCAAAGAGTTTGGTTTCATTAAAAATGAAGATGAGACATGTGTTTTTAAGAAAACTAATGGGAGCACTGTTGCATTCTTGGTATTGTATGTGGATGACATACTAATAATAGGAAATGACATACATACCTTATAGTCTGTAAAGACTTGGTTAGGAAAATGTTTTTCTATGAAAGACTTGGGTGAAGCAAACTACATATTGTGAGTCAAGATTTATAGAGATAGATCTAGACGACTCCTAGGACTAAGTCAAAATATATACATAGACCAAGTACTGAAAAGATTCAGTATGGAAGAATCTAAAAGAGGATTCTTACCTATGAGACATGGTATTTCGCTCTCTAAGGAAATGTGTCCTTCAACGCCTCAAGAGAGAGAACGCATGAGTAAGATTACATATGCTTCGACCATTGGTTCTATCATGTATGTCATGCTATGTACACGTTCGGATGTATCATATGCACTAAGTATGACAAGTTGATACCAAGTAGATCCTGGTGAAGGTCATTGGGTGCAGTCAAAAACATCCTTAAGTACTTAAGAAGAACTAAGGATACATTCCTTATGTATGGAGGTGAGGAAGAACTAAGTATAAAAGGTTATACTGATGCAAGCTTCCAAACTGATGAGGATGATTCTCGATCGCAATCATGTTTTGTGTTTTGCCTTAATGGAGGTGCTGTAAGCTGGAAAAGTTCAAAGCAATATATAGTAGCAGATTCTACAACAAAAACTGAGTATATTGTAGCAAGCGTTGCTGTAAAAGAGGTTGTTTGGATCAAAAAGTTCATATTTGAACTAGGGGTCGTGCCTAGCATATCAAATGCTATAGATCTACGTTGTGACAACAACGGAGCTATCGCACAAGCAAAAGAACACAAATCTCACCAGCGATCTAAATACATACTTAGGCGTTACCATCTTATTCGTGAAATCATAGATCGGGGAGATGTAGAAATATGCAGAGTACCAACGGGTGACAATGTCGTCGATCCACTAACAAAGCCGTTGACACATCAAAAGCATGAACGTCACACTAAGTCTCTTGGTATTAGATACATGAGTGATTGGTCTTAGTGCTAGTGGGAGATTGTTGGAGTATGCCCAAAGACCAATCATGAGATGATTGTAAAAGGCATACTTATTTTATCTTGTTTATTAATAAAGCCATTATTACTATTTCAGTCTTATTATGTGCATATATAAATAAACTGAATTATAATAAAGTCCTTAGAATAATATAGTTATTCTTGAATGTCCTTAGTCGAGAATTATTGTGGGCGTGAACAACAATAATATATTAAGACTAATATGTAGTTTATTGATAACAAAGTGTAAAGTGTTGTTATTAACATAGAGATGTCAAAACCAATACATAAGTATGTGTTAGAGGACGGCATACTGGACTGACCCGCTATGAGCATGTTTCTTGGATTATTATGTGGCAGTCACAACATTGCTCATGGTAATAACTAAGTGTATGATCCTCAGACTTGAGATCATCATTATTTCAATATCGAGAGTGACATATTTTGATGCAGTCAAACGTGTGTTGTAACAGACTACACTATAAAGACTGATATTGGATATGTCACACTCTATATAGTGAAATATAGTTGATCAAGATAGGATTTGTCCCTCCTACGTAATAGAAGTAATATCATAGGCCACTCGATTGAGTGAGACTAGAAAATGCATGGCCATGCTCGAATAAATTGATATAAAATATCATAGTTATTCGTTTATCATAGTCTACTCAAGATATCAAGAAATATTAGATGGACTATACAAGTGTGACTAATTCATGACTTGTGTTCGATCTAGATATAAGGACAAAAGGATGTAATACATAAAAGAAGTTAATCACGGGAAAAAAAGTAAAGTCGAACCACGACTTCATGTAACTTAGGTAACAATGATGTATTGCTAGATGTCACTCATTGTTTGTAATATTAGAATTGTTCTAGATATTACTACTAACATTACATGAACCTACAAGGGTCACGCCCTATGGTTAAAACGAACAAGTATCGACTAGATAGCATGTGTACAAACTTGTTGTACACGTAATAATTATTAAAGACGAAATTATTATAATTATTGTAATTATAGATAATCTTGTTTTTATATATATATATATATATATATTAATAATTAGATAGTTATTGTAATTATCAAACACTATTAAAATATATATATATATATATATATATATATATATATATCCTTAAAGAAACCTAATTAAAGTAGAATCATATTCTACATATTTAATTGTATTCGGTTAAATATATTGTATATTTAATGAATTTGAATTAAAGTAGAATTAGATTCTACATATTTAATTATATTCAGTTATATATATTGTATATTTAATGAATCCGAATCTAATTAGAATTAGGTTTTTGAATGCTATATAAAGGCATAAGGTCTAGCAACCAAAGTATGCTATTTCGAAAAACCTCTCTAACAGTTAGAGAAGAGAAAATATTGTTCGTTCATGTTCGGGTGGACTGCGTAGAGGTCAGAGCGCTATTGTGACGACTCGGATTTGATTTGGTTTATCCTAATTCCCTAAGAATATCAAGACGCCAAATTTATTAAGGTAATATTTCATCTCTAATCACCCGAATTCGTCCCTTGTACATGGATCACTGGCGGAAATCGCCGGATAATTTTTTCGCTGTGCGATGGGGTGTACCGGCGTTTCCCAACATCTCCACCCTCTTTCTGTCTCTAACTAGCACCGCCGCTCTTTTCTTGATTTTAGTGAAGCTCCGTTGCCGACTTCCGCTAAACGGCAATGGAATCTTGAAAAAGGTCAACTCAAAATAAACCTTTCCCTTTAAAAAATAGATTTGAACCCTTTTTCATTTGAAAAACAAAAAAAAAACCTCCTTTATTTCGTTTTTTAAAAGCCGAAAGCTTTGTTTGCCTCTTCTTCAACCGAGTCACCACGAACGGCCATGCAAAGGCCGAAGGGCTTGTCGTCGGTGAGGAAGGGCAAAAGTCACAGGGAAACGAATGGTTGTAGGTAAAAAAAAAAACCTAATCTATTTGCTTTTTATGCGTCGAATGCAAAAAAAAATGAGAATGAGATCAGTGTATACCTCTGGAAACTGAGGCATTTTTCCTTTCTATTGCTTCTCAATAATCACCTGAATAGATCTCCCTTACAATTAATTGTTTTCAGTCTTATATAGCCGAATTTTTACATTTGAAAGAAAAAAGAAATACATGCTAAAAACCCTATTGGCTGATCTACGTATTCTTGGCCGGATTCATGTGCCTCTCTGCCATGTTGGGATGTCCTATGAAATCTCCTCTGTTATTTGTTTTTTGTATGGCTCTAAAATTGTTGTTGGAATATGTCGCTCATTGTCTAACATTCTTGCCTTGTTTGTTTGCATGTGGATGAACGACGGAGGGGAGGGGACCATTTGATCTGTGGTACTCGAACAGTCACGAGAAGCTGAACCGGTTCAAATGGCGCGTGGGCTGAACTCGACTGCTGAAGCGTTGGAGAGTGAGATGCACGCACACGTGGGGAATACCGAAAGTCGTGTGTGTTGTGTGTATGAGATCTAAAATGTCTCCTTCGAATCTAAGTAGTCCGATCTTCCCTGAGATCAAAGGGCTAGGGTGGTGCGGCGCCAGGCAAAGAGAAGAGGCTCCTAGGGTTTCTTCCATCAGGGCGATCTGGACCGGAAAATCAGCAGCCAAATCTAACGGTCCATATGTGACTGCGCGGAAATGAGAGAACAGATCAGTTATTAGGGTTTATCGAATTTAGATGAGCCTTATCGAGCCTAATGTAATGTTTTGGGTTTTGTATGTAGATGGACTGTTAATAAAATATTGGGCTGGATTTTATTTATATAATTGAGCTTCTATTTAACAAATAAGCATATATATATATATATTCTTTTTTTTAGTTTAATCATAATGATATAATATGATAATAACTTAAGATAACAATAATAGAAACAACAGTAATAATAATAATATGGTAACATATAAGAAAAATAAGATAGTAATCTTATATAATAATATTTTTGGCTTTGGGTTTGATAATACTTACAATAATAAATAGTAATAAGATAAGAAGGTAATATAATATACTAGTAATATTTTTTATTTGTTTTAACAAAAATAGCTCATAACACCTTATTTAGATATTAGTAACATATATAAGCCCATTATTGTAAAAATACAAATAAAAATAGAACGAGTCTATCCCGGACAAAATTAGTGATTACAGATGTGGATTATTTTTAATAATTTCTTTTTCACCTCATTTATATTCTGTATTTATAAACCCCCTCCCCCAGTTCTAAAATCCTTAATCCCTAATTTCCCTAACTCAACATCTTTTTCTACCATTTCTCTGTGTATTTTTGTCGAACAAAATGAAAAGAAGGTTTCGAAGGGCTGCAACAAACATGGGTTAAATGGAAGTGCCCATTAGGGTTCTGATCTGTGGGTGTGGATTTCCGGCACCATTGAGAACATCATGGGTCTAATGACAACCTTGGAATGAGATTTTTTGGCTGCAAAAACCATGGGAGCTTTGTGAATCAGGCTTGTCGATTTTTCAGTTGGTTTGATCCTCCAATGACCCCACGCGCAAGAGTTGTTCTTCTAGGACTGTTGAAGATAATCAGAGCAAATGAAGTTTAAAAAAAGAAGGAGAAAATTTACTGAATTTTTATTTTGATTTTATGTCTTGTATTGATTTTGTACTAAAACTGGTCTGAGTGTTGATTTTTGGTGGGTTACTAGTACTCACATAAGGTTTAGTGATGATTATGGTTTGGTAGTAGTAGTATAGATGGATATTATAATTGTGAATCTGGTGCTCACATTAGTTTTTGGTTGGTTTTTAGTGGGTTTAGGGTAGTAGTTTTGGTGAGTTACTGGTACTCATTTTGGTTAGTTTGAGAAAATGAAATGTTAAGTTTAAGCTTAAAATGAAATATTAAGCTAATTGTTAGTAGTAATTTTGTTTATTTGTATTATTCTAATGAAAATATAAAGATGAACAAAGAAATATTTTCAAATGTATTCCAAATTGTATAATTAGAACATCAAAGTATAATTTAAACTTCAATTGTAATTAGAACTTCAAATTTATCCCAAAATGTTTGATAACATTTGAACATGGTGCATAGTGCACATAATCACTGTCACAAAATAGTTTCTCAAAATGTTCCCTAAAACATAGCAAAGGGAATGTTTAACTGGCTCTTGCCAACACAACAATATATTTTTCTAAAATATTTATCACAAAATATTCACCACAAAATATAAAAAAAAAAGGAGTGATTCACTAGCTCTACACCATCTTTGGCCTTTTCCCTAAACCTTCATAATTGTTATCTTTTTGCATATTTTGGGTTAGAGTGTTTGACTGGCTCTGACCAACACTGTAACTTTCTTGAGAACTTGGCATCTATCTAACTGTCATAACACTTAGAGGGTGTTGAGTTGGATGAGCTGCAAGTCCTAGAGTGGCGATAAAAAAGAAAGGACTAGTTTGTGCTGATGATGTAATGGGTCTCCTAACCTGCATCATTCAATTAAATAAAGTAAGCAATATAAATATAGAAGCATAATTGAGTTGGGTGAGGTGCAACATACTGCTAGTTTTGGTAATCTGACAGAAAGTTGTCTAACAGATGCACCATCCTTTCTTAGGTTTGTTGTCCTTGGTGCATTCATAGGAATGTTAGCACCAACCTTTCTCTTGCATGTCCTTTGGTTATGACGTACTTTGTGACACTTAGAGCAGTACATTGTAACCTCTTTTTTGGTAAATCTAGCAGTAGAATTTGATGGTTCATCTACTTCCTTGACCCTATTTTTCTTAGGTCTACCTGGTGGTCTTCTGAGTTTTGGTTCTATAACTTGCTCACAAGTAGTGTCTTGCAACCACGGATTAGGGCCTCTCATTGGTGTGATGAAGTGACTATATATTTTTTGTTGGGTGGTTATTCGATAACAGGGGTCAACAAATGATTCAGGCCTCTGATTTTTTTGTACCATGACTGAAACAGCATGTATACATGAAATTTTTGTTCATAAAGAAATTAAAAAATGTTTATCATCGATAAAAATAAAAAAATTAACAATTGTGATTATGCAAATTAATAGATGACCAACCAGTGATATCTCACTTCTTGCAAGAGTGTGCTTGATTTTCGAAATTAACAGCATGTTGGTTAGATGGTCCAACATACATATGATAATTATGTCCTCCAGCATGTGTAGGCCAACACCTTCCAAAAAATTGTAAAATCAAATTAATAAAACAATAATGAAAAAAATGATAGCATATACACATAGATCATATAACAGTACCTAGTGGATTGTTGAATTGTCAATTCAACCTTAGCTTGTATTTTGGGACATAAAATTTCAGTATATTTGCCAGCATCCTCCTTTTTCATTGTAATTTTTTTTTGCATGATTTTGGTCCTCACCATCTCCATCAATGTCAGTATGAGTTTATCTCTAGCCTCCAAGATCATCTATAAATACAAAGTTATATCATTCAAATTCAAGTACATGATAAATTAAGTGTGATAAAATCAGTGAACTTGAAACATTTTACCTTATTGAAGCACTTTGATAAATTACTCAACAACATGTCAAACTTGCTAAATGGAGAGAAATGGGATTTGGACCACTGTGAAAGGTCATTTTCATTCAAAAAATTAAAGGCCTCATTTGATACCGCTTTCAATTCAGCCATTGCATCTTTAATTTCTCTCTGATAAGTAGCTTTTGTTGCCTTCCAAAGCAAATTCTTTAAGTGTTTTCCTTTAAATTTTTTTTTTTTTGCTTTTGAAGTTGTTGTACAAGTGTCTAACATAAGTTCTATGTGTAGCAGTAAGAATCACTTATGTCAATGCCTCCTTTAATCCATGTTTCATAATAATAAACTGATTAGTAAAAATATTATGCAAATGAATAAAGTAAATAATTAGTTATGATAAATGAACAAATACCTTCCGCTTGTCTGAAATAAAGGTGATACTATGATTACTTTCAATCCCCAAGTTAGTAGCTAGCAATGACAGAAACCAATACCAAGCATATTTATTTTTAGCCTCAACAACAGCATAAGCAATTGGATAAAGGTTGTCATTTGCATCTATACCAATAGCTGCCAGAAAAGCTCCTCCAAAATAACCCTTAAGGTGGCAGCCATAAATGCTTATAATAGGTCTACAATCTGATTTGTAACCTTCCTTGCAAGTTGCTAAACATATGTACAACCTCATGAACACCCTATTATCAAGCATAAGGATGGTTGTGCTACTTGGATTAAAGGTCCTAAGTTCTCTGAGATAGTTATATATCATTGAGTATTGACCTTTATGACTGTCAAAAATTATTTCTAGAGCTAAATTCCTAGTGGTGTCACTAAATTTTCACCTTAATTTTTAATAACCAGAAAATAAAAAAAAGAAATAAAAAGAAAATATAAAATATAAAAAAAAATCTTTTTAAAGGCCCACTTTTTTTAAATAAATAAAGGCCCATCTTCAAAAGAGTCTATTTTGAAAGCCCACTTTTAAATAAAGAGAAAAATGCCCATTTTCTTTATGTTGAAGCTAATTTTTTAAAGAAAAAAAAAAGAAAAAAAGGAAAAAATATAATTATGGTGCATAATAATTATGGGGATAAGGGGGAATAAAGTGAGGTGGAAAAATAAATGTGATACAAAAAACAGTAAAAAAACAGCAACAAAAATTAGCAAAAAAGAAAGAAGGAAGGAAAAAATTAAAAAAGAAAAAGGAAAAAAGGGGGAGCCAGCGCGTGGGTTTCACGCGCGCGGGCTGGTTCCCCAGCAAACCCTTGTCGCGCACGATTATGATGGTCGGCCGGCGCCTACAAGCCACGGCCGCCGACGCCGTTGGTACCGACTGGTTCGCCTCACCGCCACTGACCCAGTGCCACCAACCCCGCTCACCGCCGTTATTTGTGCTCGCCGGAATCTGCAAAAAACCGAGATAATAAGTCAAACCCTAGGCTCAAATCAAGGGGAAAATTCAGCTCGTATATTGAACCAAATCGGATGAGGATTGAGGGCTTTTACCGAGAATAAAGCCATTGGTCGGATTTAGGCTTCAATTTGGGGATTAAATCCTGATTTGGCTTGAATTTGAAGCTTAAATTCAAGTATAAATACCCCTCATTTGACTTGTTTAACACACACAAATTGAAAGAAAAAAACACTTGAAAAGGCTTGGGAAAATCCAAAAAATTCTCTGAATATTTCAAGAGTTTGCTGGAGATTTTTGAAGTAAAAGTTCGAGTTTGGAGCAATTTTTCGGAGGTGGTTTGGAGCATTTCGAGAAGCCTGGATTCGAGTTCTTCGTTCGTCGTTTTCTCGGTAAAATTTCTATCTTTCTTTTTGTTTAAATTTATGTTGATTTTTATGTTTGTTCTTGGATGAATTTTTTCTATTTGTGTTTGTGTTGTTTGTGGATTTTTAGGTTGCTTTCTCGAAGTCGAAAAATTGTTTGCGATTCCGGTAACTTTTTCGTTTTAAAATTCCGTTTTAATTTTAGTTTGATCTTAAAAAAAGTTTGCATGCTTAAAAAATGTTGTTAGGATTATTTTGATATTTATGAATGAATAAATTAATTTAAAAGATGTTTAGATTTAAAATGCATGAACAAATTAAATAAATGTGGTTAATTTGAAAAACTTGAAATTAGGGATTTAATTAGGAAAAATAATAATGTGAGGTGTAAGATAATAAAAGGGCTTGATTTTTTAAAAAAAATATAAAAATATTTTTATGTAATTTGTTTTTAATAATAGATGGGCAAAATGATTTTAAAAGAAAAAATAATAAAGATATTTTTTTAGAAAAAAGAAAAAAGTTTTCAAGAAAAAGAATATAAAAAGGTTTTTAATAAAAGTTTGGGATCTAGGATAAAAAAAATTTGAAAAGGAAAAAACTTTAAAAAAAATTAGGGGAAAATAAAGTTTTAAAGGGATCGTTTAAAAGAAAAACTTTAGAAAAATGAAAAGGAAATGAAAATGAGTTTTTTTAAAAGAGATAAATTCTTTTTGAAGGGAAAAACATAAAATGATAAAAACATAAAAAATAAAAAATGTGAAAATGTAAGAAAGAGTCTTGACTTTTAAAAAATAAAAGAAGTAAAAAGAAATAAAGGTTTTTAAAAGGAATAATAAAAAAGGTTAAACTCAAAAGGAATAAAAGTTTGCTTGCTTGTTTTAGAAATAGGTGAAAACTTAGGATTAGGGACTAAAGCTTAGATAGAGACATGTTTTGTTGAAAAATGTTCTTCACAAAAATAAAATACACTTAAGCATATTAAAACTTTAAATTAGGAATAAAAGACTTAGACGTTTTTAGGGTTTTTAAATAATCAAACTTAGAATAAAAAAATACTCAACACACTAAATTTTCATGTTGTTTGAAAAGTGAAAATAATTTAATATGGCGTCTTATCAAACGGGAATGACGGGTTAGCGCTAGAAATATTTGTGGTGATTAAAGTTCATCTCCCAGGCGAAAAGACCGTTAAAATAGAATAATATTCATTAAACGGACAAGTAATGTAACGCCCGGGTTTTGGGCCCGGGAGTTATTGGTTTTGGATCTAGGACTAGTTTTAGGTTAAATTTAAATTAAAATATTGATTTTTATAAAAGTGTCATTATTTACGATAACGTCATTAATGAAATTTTGAAAGAGGTTTTGGGATTTGAAGAGTCATCTTTATTCCAAAAACCTAAAAGCTCAAAACTTTCTCCCAAAAGCTTCCCACCATCTCTTCCTTGACTCAAAGGCTTTTCCATAGAAGATTTTCAAAGGTAATCATCACTTTTACCTTGGCTCTTATTTATTAAATCTTATCTATTTGAAATCTTAACAAAACGTTTAATGGGTGCTTGGTGGGATGTTTTTGAACTATTTTTGAATGCTAAATAATGTTAATAAGTAGCTTAAACCCATAAAACCCGAAACTAGGTGCAGTGGGAAAGTTTTGAAGGTGAAAAATGGTGTTCTGGGCTTAGTTTTGTGGTAAAACAAGGGCTGGAGGTATACGAACCTAAGATGGATGTTTTTAGATGTTAATTGGTGATTTTTGAAGGTTAAAAATGCTGGAGTAAAGTCAGATTGTGTTTGAATGATGTTTTGGTAACGTTTCGGTTGATTTCGGCTTTGTTTTGATTGAGTAAATGTGTCGATTGATGGATTGTTGCTTTTCAGTGAGTTTTGGTGTTAGAATATGTATTGATACTTTGGTTTGAAATGGTTAGACGCAATGGAAATGGTTTTGGACGCAACATCGGGTATTGAGGAAGCTTGAAACGGCATTTCGGTCATCTTTCGTACGTTGGTTGGTGAGTGGAAATTGTTTTGAAGCTTTAATTGCTCAACGAGGTTTCTTGGGGTTTGGGTGGAGCCTTAGGGGCCAACCTAAAACAGAGCGTAAGTTGTCCATGTTCGTCTCGTTTTGTGAATTGTTGGCTTATGAGTTTATTTGTGTTGTGGTGTGAATTATTCAATGCTTTTGCCTCCATTTTTAATGTTATTGTGTGACATAGTTGTTGTCAAGCCTCACGTGATGGTTAGTTGTTGTTGAATACGGTGATGTGTAGTCCCACCGGATAGGACTAGTAGAGGAGTACAGTGATGTGTAGTCACACCAAAAATATGCTAGTTGTTGTGTACGGTGATGTGTAGTCCCACCGGAATTGGTTATGCATGTGCATACCATATTTTGCCTATGTAACCCCCTCGTCCCGGTCTGGTCGGATGACCGGTCCGAGTGGGCCACACGGGGAAAACCGAAGCGAAACCCATTAAGGTTCCCCCTCGGCTAGCGACCCTATTTTTTTTCTTTCATTTTAATCTTGTCTAGAGGATTGTTAAGTCCTAAGTGATCACGACAGCGGAAAACATCCAAAGGAAGTCACATTCGAACCCCGACCATGCACAAACAGTCCATTTTTAAGCTTACAAGGCAGACCGTATCGATACCCTAACTAGGGGTATCGATACGCCCTGACCAGGTCAACCCAAAGAGTCAACTCCGGGAAGACCGTATCGATACAGCCCTTGAGCGTATCGATACGCCCTTCTCGGTCAACCCTTCTTGGTCAACGGAGTAGACCCGTATCGATATGCGTGAACCCCATATCGGTACGCCCTACTCTTTCCCACTTCTCCAAATTCCAGTAACTTTGGAGGGTATCGCTACCCCCAGGGTATCGGTACGCCAGGCGAAGATTGAGGCATTTGGGCAAGGCCGTATCGATACGGCCCTTAGGCATATCTATACGCCCTGCTCTGCAATTCCACAATTTTCAACTTGGTGACCTCAAACACCACTCTAGATGCATTTTTGGACTCCCCTAAGCTCATACAAACATACATACATCAAAACTACAACCGGGATTTAGCATGCGAGGCATTGAATCTAACGAAAATTATACAAATCAAGACTTCATGCAATTTCACAAAAAGGAGCATACTTAGCAAGCATAAGGCACCATACACTAGATATTGAAACATAAGGCATACATAGACCAACAACATACACATTAGGCATGTTCACATAAGCAACATAACAAGCATAGACCGCAATCCATGAAACAAAAGCATAACACAACCATGAGTTTAACATGCTCAAACACAATCTCCTAACGAGTTTGACACCAACTCCTAAAACTCTATACCCCATCGTCTAGGCATTATTACAAAACGCAAACCATACTTGAACTAGCTTGAGAACTCCAAAAGCTCCTCCCTCGCCCGCTTGCCTCCCGAACTCTAACGATCTGCACGTTGGAAACAAAGAGAGCATAAGCCAACTAGCTTAGTGAGAGAGGCTCTACAATTCACAACATGCAGTTTTCCAAAACATGTTTCATATGCAAGAAAAGCAATGGATGCACGAAAGGTCTATCTCAACAACAACACATGGTTTGCACAAGCACAACCAACATACACGTACGGTGGGACTACACATCACCGTTTCAACTAGTAATTTCCAATGGGACTACACGTCAAAGTACTATCCTACTAGTCACTACCAATGGGACTACACATCACCGTAGTTTAGACCACCATCACGTGAGGCACGAACTCAACTCGACTACACATTAACAACTTAAAATGCACTCAATAATCACAACGTATAAACATTCAACATATCACAACAACATGGGAGTAGAGAGGCTTACACTCGGGTTTAGGTGACCCCTCAAGATCCCACCCAAACCCCAAAAGGATCCATATCGAGCACAATGCAAAAATCAACAATTCTACTCACCGTTGTTATCCAAGAGGAGACCGAAGACCAAGCTCAAGACTCCGAAATCCCCGGATTTGTCCCCGAAGCTTCACCAACCAAATTTCTCATTTCTAAACATTCCAACACCAAGTAAACAATCCCAAATCAGTTCATATTCCAAAATAGTCAACCCGGATTACATACCAAATACAAGACATCAAATTTTCCATTGAAAACAAACCCAAAATTCCTAATCCCGAGCAGCCCTTAAGCACACCTTAAATCCATTGATTTCAACCCTCAAATTACTCTCTAAAGCCTCCAAAACTACCCTTACATGTAGCCTATCCATCAGCCCTCTTATTTTCACATAAAACACCCCCAAAACTCAACTTAAAACCCCCCAAAAACCTCCCCAAAACCTCATTCCAGGAAACACCCCAAAACTTTGTAAAAATCAGTTTTGTTGGACCTTTTAGGTTGTAGACAACTCATAGAACTTCAACAAATCGAAAATTTAAGTTAAAGATTTCAAAGACAACATTTTTACTTCAAAATTCTCTAAACTTCAAATCTCAAAACATGTACAAAAATGAATACAAAAGGTATCAACTAGTAGAGAATGACGAGGGTAAGTCAAAAACGTGGTTACCTTTGTGAAACCCTTCAAAACGAGCAAGCTATTGAATGGAATAGTATCAAGGGGGAGAGGGGTTCATTTTGTCGTTGAAATGAAGAATAGAGAGGGGAAGAAGATGACTCAAAAACATTATTTTAGGTTAGTTTAAAATCAAAGGTCCAAAGACCTAAATGCCCTTAATGAAAAAGGGAAACCACAATAGGTGCCACCCATGGCTATTTGGGCTTGTTTTAAAAATGGTCCAACTTAATTTTATTTGTCTTAAAACCCGAGGCCCAAACCATTATTTTATTATTTAAAAATTAGGAACCGAAACCCGAACCATTATTAAATTACTATTTTCACCCGACCCCCGAACCCGGGTGTTACAACTCTCCCCCACTTAAGGAATTTCGTCCCCGAAATTACCTGACGGAAACAAATACGGAAACTGCTCAAGCATGTCAGCTTTCCTCTCCCACGTGGCCTCCTCCACACCTCTATGTCTCCATAATACTTTGACCAACTCTATAGTCTTGCCACGCAACACCTTGCTATCAGAAGCAAGTATCTCAACTGGTTCCTCGTTGTAAGACAAGTCCGGATTTAACTCTATTTCTTCCACTGGCATAACATGGGACGGATCCGATCTATGCCTCCTAAGCATCGACACATGAAATACATCATGAATCTTCTCTAGCTCATCTGGGAGTCTCAATCTATATGCAACCGGACCAATTCTCTCAACTATCTCATAAGGTCCTATGTACCTTGGGCTCAACTTGCCCTTCCTCCCAAACCACATCACTTTCTTCCAAGGTGAGACTTTCAAAAACACTTTATCCCCTACAGAGTATTCTACCTCCTTCCTTTTTAAGTCGGCATAGGACTTTTGTCGATCTGAAGCTGCTTTCAAGCGATCACATATCAACTTCACCTTCTCGGTGTTTTCCTTAAGCAATTCGGGCATCGACACAAGTTTCTGTCCGGCCTCGGCCCAAAAAATTGGGGTCCTACACTTCCTACCATACAAGGCCTCATAGGGAGCCATCTGAATGCTCGACTGAAAGATGTTGTTATACGCGAACTCCACTAATGGTAGGTGTTTCTCCCATGACCCCTGAAAATCGATGATACAACACCTCAACATATCTTCCAATATCTGAATCACTCTCTCCGACTGTCCATCTGACTGCAGATGATACGAAGTGCTGAAGTTCAACCATGTGCCCAAGGCTCGATGCAAACACTCCCAGAATCTAGAGGTAAATCTCGGATCTCGGTCTGACACAATCGACTTCGGTACCCCCATGTAGTCTCACAATCTCACGAATATACAATTCGGCCAACTTGTCTAATGTATAGGTAGTATGAACCGGTATGAAGTGAGCACACTTGGTGAATCTATCTACAATCACCCACACTGAATTCTTCTTCGAAGGAGTCGACGGAAGTCCTGACACAAAGTCCATAGTGATACGCTCCCACTTCCACTCTAGAATTTTCAACGGTTGCAATAACCCTGAGGGAAACTGGTGCTCAGCCTTGACTCTCTGACAAACCATACATCTACTTACGAACTCGGCTACATCCTTTTTCAAACCAACCCAATAATATTCTTCCTTCAATCCTCGATACATCTTCGTGCTACCCAGATGCATAGCAAAAGGACTATGGTGAGCCTCACTCAAGATCGTACGCCTCAACTCGGCATCCTCCAGAACCACTATCTTATCCTTGAAACATAGGATCCCATTCTCTCTAAAACAATACTCGGTAGGCCTATCTTCGGCTATGTCTTGCACGTGAGGTGCCAAAGACTCGTCTCGCAACTGCTTCTCACGAATCAACTGAACCAATGATGGCTTAACCTGAAGCTCGGCTACTAACCCACCATCCGTAGACACACTCAACCTTGCAAACATCGCTCGCAACTCAACGGCCACCTTCCTACTCAAGGCATCGGCCACCACATTTGCTTTGCCCGGATGGTACTCTATGGTAAGGTCATAATCCTTAAGAAGCTCTAACCATCTTCGCTGCCTGAGGTTCAACTCCCTCTAGGACATCAAATATTTCAAACTCTTGTGGTCGGTATACACGGTGCAATTCTCACCATAAAGATAGTGTCTCCAAATTTTTAGCGCGAACACCACTGCAGCCAACTCTATATCATGTGTGGGGTAATTCTTCTCATGGACCTTCAACTGTCGTGAAGCATATGCTACTACCTTACCTCCTTGCATAAGCACACAACCTAGCCCCACGTAGGACGCATCACTGTAAATCACAAACTCTCTCCCCGGCTCAGGCTGAATCAAAATAGGAGCTTCAGTCAAAGCTTTCTTCAATTTCTCAAACGCTTCTTGTCTTGCATCAGACCATTCATACGGAACATTCTTCTGTAGCAACTTGGTCAACGGAGCCGCTATTCTCGAGAACCCCTCAACAAACCTTCTATAGTATCCCGCCAAACCTAGGAAACTGCGGATTTCTGTCACTGATTTCGGTTGTTTCCAATTCACAATGGCTTCAACCTTCTTGGGATCTACACTAATCCCACTAGCCAAGATCACGTGACCAAGGAAGACCACCTCCCTAATCCAAAACTCACACTTACTTAGCTTGGCATACAACTGATTCTCAAGTAGGGTCTGAAGCACTAACCTTAAGTGCTCATCGTGCTCCTCTTCGGTCCTAGAGTACACTAGGATGTCATCAATAAACACTACCACGAACCTGTCCAAGAACTTATGAAACACTCGGTTCATCATATCCATGAAGGCTGCTGGAGCGTTGGTCAACCCAAAAGGCATCACCAAAAACTCATAATGCCCATAACGTGTACGAAAGGCTGTTTTCGGCATGTCTACATCCTTTACCTTTAACTGATAATATCCAGACCTCAAGTCAATCTTTGAAAACACGGAAGCACCCCTCAACTGGTCTAGTAAGTCATCTGTCCTTGGCAAAGGATATTTGTTTTTCACTGTCACCTTATTCAACCCGAAGCTATTTGGTCTAGGTGCCACCCATGGCTATTTGGCCTTGTTTTAAAAATGGTCCAACTTAATTTTATTTGTCTTAAAACCCGAGGCCCAAACCATTATTTTATTATTTAAAAATTAGGAACCGAAACCCGAACCATTATTAAATTACTATTTTCACCCAACCCCCGAACCCGGGTGTTACAGCCTATGTTTCCATTTTATCGTACTTCCTCCTTAAATGGTTTTGTCTTTAAAACTATATATATGTTTTGAACCGCATTGTTGTTGTTGTGTTTTAGAGCTCCGCTCACTAAGCTTTTAAGCTTACGCTCTATTTTTCCAACAATGCAGATCGTTAGTGGCATCGGAAGGCAAGCGGGCAAGGGAGGAGTCTTGCAGTTCTTTGATAAGCTCAAAGTATGGTTTTTTTATGGTTGTAATAATACTTAGGCAATGGGAATGCTAGATCTTGATAGGGAGTTGGTGTTCAAAGTCCTATGTTTTGTTGTTGTTAATGTTGTTAACATGTTTAAAGTGTTGAAGTATGCTTGGATTGGATTTTTTTCCTTTTTGGCAAATGGTTGGTTTATGATTATCTTTGCTTCTTATCTCTTGTTGGTTGAATGCTCGTTTATCGTTTATTAGGATTCGTTTGCCTCTAGATGGTTGCTCTATGTTGGATCGTGTATGTATGCATGTTTAGAGGTCTTAAGTTGGTGTTATGGTGATGCTATTTGGCTTAAACCCTCAAATTTCTGCATTGTCGAGTTAGGGGTATCAATATGTTTGGGGCCGTATCGGTACAGCCTTCATGCTTTAAGCCAAGCGTATCGATACACGGGAAGGCGTACCGATACCATTTTTTCTACTGGAAATCTAAGAATTTGGCGAGAAATTGAGGGTATCGGTACGGGCCTGAGTGTATCGATACGGTCCTCTGAAGTTGACTTTGGTGTGTTGACCATTGGGAGGTGTATCGATACCACCCTTGAGGGTATCGATACAGCCTGCAGAAAATTGCAAGTTTGGCCATGTTTGTCTGAATTGTTTGGTTCTCATTCGTGTTTGTTTCTTCCGCTGTTAGTGGCATCACATAGGATATAAATAGCATCTAGAGAAGTTTAATTAATCAAAAAATAAGGTTGCTAATCGGAGTGAGACATTAACGGGTTTCGCTTCGGTTTTCCCCGTGTAACTCGTTCGGTTCGGTCTGTTGGCTAGGTCGGGACAAGGGGTTACATTTGGTGGTATCAGAGCTTCGGTTACAAAGTCTCTCGGGAAGGTAAGTCAGGTAGGTTGATTTTTTGGTTTGTTTGTCATTGCACGGTGTGTGAAAGCATGTTTTATTGTTCTTACTATTGGTTGAAGTGTAGTCGAGCGTCCCCATTGCTAGGTATTATTATTGGAAAATGGTTTTGGTTAAAGAGCTTGAGCACTTGAATCCTTGCCCTTGCTGACCCAATGTTTTCTTGTGTGTGATGTGTTTATTGTTTAGATTTTATCTTTGTTATGGTGAGACCGAAGGGAAGGCCTAGAGCGGATGACCAGGCACCTGGGGTTGTACCTCATCCTCCTCCTCCTGCTCTAGATGGTAATGGGGCGGATGTCGGAGATGATGTACCTCAAGTTGGGGCGAATGTTGGGGGTAATGAAGCTCAGGCGGGTCAGGGTCAGGCACCTGCAGATATGACTCATTTGATTCAGACTATAGCCGGGGCTTTTTAGAAAGCTTTGGCCGGTATACATGTTGCAGCACCACCTCAGGGTGCGGGGACTGGTTTACCCCTTGAGAGACTTCGTAGCTTGGGTGGAGTCGAGTTTCGTGGTTTGACTCCCGAGGGTTCAAAGGCTTGGCTCGAGAGCACGACACGAATCTTGGGTCAGATGGAGTGCTCAGACAATCGTAAGTTTGGTTGTGTTGTTTCCTTGCTTTAGGTAGATGCGTATGCATGGTGGACTACAGTTATTTCGGGTATGCCGGAGGTGGACGTCAATTGGGAATTCCTTAGAACAACCTTTAAGAAGAAGTATCTTGGAGCCCGATATCAAGATGAAAAGAAGAGAGAATTTATGGCCTTGTTTCAGCGTGGTAAGACAGTGTCAAAATACGAGGTACAGTTTGTGAGGTTGAGCCAGTATGCTCCTGAGTTGGTTCCCAATGAGAGGGAATGGTGTGAGCGCTTCTGTTATGGTTTGACTAGAGATGTGAAGACTTATATGCTCGCTTCTGATTACACCAAGTTTGATGTTTTGGTCTCTAAGGCCAATGATATTGAGCAAAGTTTAAGCTCGAACACTCGTGCTAGTGGGTCTGATTTCGGGAAGAGACATGCGGATTGGGACAGAGAACATGCCAAGAGGCACAGAGATAGGAGGTATCAGCCCGATTCAAGACATAGGGGCAGTAACCATGGACACGGCCATCAGGGCCAAGGAGCTGTTGTTCACACTCCTAAGTACACTAGATGTCGGAGACGCCATCCGGGCGAGTGTATGGGTACCTTTGGGGTATGTTGGAACTGTGGTTCTCGAGATCATTTGAGGCGTAACTGTTGACACCTGGCTAGGGGCGGACAAGCTCCAGCTAGATGGTTTGAGCATCAGAGAGGTCGTGGGCGCGGTCGGGGTAATTTTCAGCCGAGGAATGATGGTTAGAGGAACTTAGCTCATGTGGTGTCAGTTCAGCCCGAGGGTGGAGGACCAGCTAGGGTGTATGCATAGCGAGAGGCTGGGAATGACATGGATGTCATCGTAGGTAATTTCTCGTTACAGTCCTTGACTTTGCTTTCTTTGATAGATTCGGGTTCGACACATTCGTACATTTTGGGTGAACATGCAAGATCTCTAGGTTTACCGTATGAGTGGTTAGAGGTAGGTGTGAATATTACTAGTTCTTTTTGTGAGACCGTGGTAGTTAGGAAGATGTATAGAAGGTGTCCTTTGATGATTCAGGGTCACGTGTTCCTGGTTGATATGATGGAATTGTCGTTCTATGGTTTCGACGTGATTTTGGACATGGATTGGCTCGTAGAGCATAGGTTTAGGGTAGACTTTGAGACCAAGAAAGTCTCCTTAAGGCTTACGGGTGATTTTGAGGTTGTGGTAGTTGGCGAGAACGTTAGGT